>JAOWBL010000014.1:10625618-10652467 GCA_028564865.1 Zenarchopterus dispar | reverse complement strand
GTTGGGGGTGAGGGAACAGAGAAGACAGAAAGGAGAGCAGAGAGAGACACATGCTATGGGAGAGAGAAAACAACATTCACTGAGTCAACGATTCACTGGTTCATCTATCTATCTTTTTTTTTTTTACATGTAATCTCCAACTTCATCAAACATAATCGTAGCAAATGGTTCAGATGAGTTGTGGTCACATGATTTATGTTCACATGAGAGTATTGAATGTAATTTTTAAATCCTGATTAGCAAAGACTCCCCACCACCAGATTGCTTATGACCAATCTGAGTTCCTCTACTGCTACAGGGACATTTTTCATCCCATAAAGGCTCCTGAACGCCGCTTTTGCAGGGCCTTTCCTGGTAATAGAGACACATGCTAACAATCCAACCCCCTCACCCCCAAAAATGTAGCCAGAACCCCTCCTTCAGCCAGGACTGAAACGCACCTTTAGTCACTATTACATCCCCCAGTGGTCAGTTCATGAACTGCAATTTTTCCTTCTTCCTTGTTGGTTTCAAGTGGCACAGAGGCTACTCCACTCAGTATATACATACATATATATATGTATATATATATACATATATATATATGTATATATATACATACATATAAACCCTAGATGTGAGCAGACCAACCACTGTTCATGTTATCAGCTAGAATGTACTGTTCTACGCAAATATGTGACTGTTGGCGTGAAGTGTTTATCGAATTGAAACAGGACAGAACTAAAGGATTTTTTACAAGAAGAGATTATGTAAAACATAGTCAGCAAGTAACATTAAGATGATAGACAATAATAAAAGATTAACTGTGAATCCTACCAGAAAAATAAGCACAACCGTTATCAAAGAACATTAAGATTGCAGACAAGTTGATTAAAAAAAAAAAAAAGAAAGATTAACTGTGAATCACACTAGAAAATAAGTGTAGCATCATCAAAGAACACTAAGTTTTAATTGTTATTTGTTTTGACACACACGTACATAAATATAGATACATGTATATCTTTACTATCTTCGTGTTTTGAGGTGGCGGTGACTTTGAAGTTTGTGAAGATCACGTGACAACGCATGAAGACACAGATAGGTATTTCTGGCACGCTTGTGATTTCTAGTCACGTGACTGCATTCATTCACTCACTCTCGTGTTTTCGGTAACTCCGAAAGGTGTGTCCTCCTTGAGCCGAGCAGGCAGGAACTGCCGCAACCGTCACACTAACCGGAACTCAGGGGAGGACAATACTCGGATACATTCGTGGGAGCGTCTCACACTTCACGCGCAGTCTGAAAAAAAAAGCCCAGCGCGCGCACTCGACCACCGCAGCTGACGAGCTGACGTCACATTCAGCATGGCCGTCAAGGTGACTCCGTCAATATTTCTTATCAGATATGAGTTTTTTTTCCCTTTCAAAGCCGGTAAAGTGGCCGTGAGCTTTGCGCTGTGGGATGCGGGGGACAGTTTGTCTTCACGGAGGTGTGGACTAAAAGCTTTTGATTTGATCCATGCATCATGACACAGGCGCATCTCTCCCGGCCTCGCAGAAACAGCTGTAATGTCTTTCCTCTGTTGATTTATTTCTTTATTTTTCCTGGGTCTTTTATTGTTGTGTGAAAAAAAAAAAAAAAAAAAAACAGTCGCTCAAAGTGTCGTAGGCTTTGATGCTGTTCGATTGTTCTGTGATCGATTCTATCGAGCCTCCTCATTTAAAACAAATCACAGCTAAACAGTGATAAGTTGAACTTCAGCTTTAATGATGACAGTTTCTTTAAATCACGCTATCCTGACACGTAGAAACTTTTTCTTTTTTAAAAAACTTGTGTGTAACAGGTGCAAACCACACAAAGAGCCGACCCCCACGACTTGAAGAGTATCTTTCTGAAGGTAAGGACTTCCTCACAAAACCATAAACCATTTACTTTAAAGTGTATTTTTTTTTTAAAAATACACAAATGCATACTACTAAAACGTTGCAATTACAACTGAGTAATTTATGTAGCATCTGCTGGGATAAATAGTTCACAAAAGGTCACACAAGCTGCTTAGACTAATTTTAGATTTGACTTATTGTAAATTGACTTTAATGTAATGTGTGCGTTAAAGTGCATCTATCATTTTAATTTCACCTCTAAGTAATAAGACACAAATCCCATTCACACGAGTCGTTTGCTTACCCCCTGTGTGTCTCTTGTTTGGTGTATAAACTTTTGAAACTTGACACTGTTTGAAAGTCAAGTTGCCTTCTAGTCCTGAAAACGTTTTGATTGATTGATTTGTGATGCACACTCAGGTTGATTGGTCAAATACTGGAGCTTGACTCTGTCATAATTGGATTAAAAGCTACTTAAGAGGTTGTGAGTATTGTTTTGGGGAGGATCATTTTCATTTAAAACATTAATTCAGCAGATTTGCATGGAAGTGGGACCTTGAAATCACTTGTGGTGGGGTGGGGTGTGGGGTGGTGGGTTGAGGGGTGTTCCTCCCAGACTCTCGGCGCAGGCGCTGGACCGTGGCCTTTCTGTTTGCGGTTCATGCCGTACTTGTGCCTCCAGAGCTATCTCAGCTCCAGCTTGAAACCCAACCCAGACTCTATAAATGACCTTACATCTTAAAGCCCGGCTGAGATCAGGTTTTGCTCCAGTCATGTGGGGTGAAACGCGCTCACATCTGAGGGCTGAAAGGTCGGTGCTGTTTATTTGCGCTGTGTTGAAGCCGTCATATCGGTTCAAATCCAGTTTTGGATGATATGAAGTGTATAACACTACGGCAGCGCTTCAAAGCAGTTTATAGTGACACATTGTTTCAAATCAGTGAGTATGACTTTTATGGTTTCCTTTTCATCAGTGTGATAAAATACTTTGATTTTATTTTATTTTTTCCAGCATGTGAGAGTCTTTTTTTTTTTTTTGTGGTGTTCTGCTTGGTTTTTCTCGTCTTCTCTAAATGAACTGACTCAATAACTTAAAACTCTATATCATTATAAGCTGCAACAAAGCACCGTTGAGGTTTGAATTGCTCTATCGAGCCAGTGAACACAGATTCCTGCGTGCTGCTATGAAAAGCTGAACACAAATACCTTTTTTTTTTTTTTCCACAAAGAAAAGATTGTGTTCATTGAGAGAAAAGAATCTCTTTCTATGGGGACCATAGAAGAACGACCTGACTGTTTTTCTTTTTTTCGATCTAAATCCACCTGTTGATCCACACCTGTGTGTATCTCCTCTGCAGTACGCCAGCGTGGTGGAGGATGGAGAGCATTACATGACCCCCAAGGACTTTGTGCAGAGTTACCTGGGTCTGCACACACAGCCGCAGTACAACCCCAAAACTGTGGAGCTGATAGCTGGAGTGGCTGACACCACCAAAGATGGGTGAGTAGCTGCAGCCACACATCACTGAGGTTTTTTTTTTTTTTTTTTCCTTTTCTTCTCTTTAATCCCCGTGCATTATTGATTACTATGTTTTTCAGTATTTATCCAACTGATGGTCCACTACAGCCGTTGGTTCAGTTTTAGTCTAAGCTGATTTTCTGTTTCTTTCATGTCAGTTTTTTTTTCTTCCTTCCTGTCATGTCTTTTGTATCAGCTTTTATTTGCTTGTTTTATCTTCTGTTTTTCTGTTTTTATGAAGCACAAGGTCATCTAGTTTCAGTTGCTCTTCTGCATTATCATCTTATAATCCCATTTACCTTGTCTTGTTGATTTTTGCTTCAGTTTTACTGTCTCCTTTTTGTTATGCTGCGTCAGTCTAAGTAACACTTTCTTTTTTTCACTCATCAAACCAAATCTTTCTTACATATCCTGCGCTTGGATCCTTTGAACTGAACCAGCAACATTGTTCTCAGCTGTATTAATTCTGAATGTGTCACATCTGTTTGTTTACTGCACTTTTTTTTTTTTTTGTACCACTTGCATGATAGACCTCAGTTAAAAATAAATCATGTTAGATATTCTAATCTTTTAAGTGCAACCTTGAACTTTTATGGATATTATTAAGAGAGAAAAACATTTGGCCTCAAGGTGCCCTAGTTCTTATGCTGAGTTTAAGACTTAATTGTTAACTCAAGACTCTACAAATTCACTGAAGCAGTTCAACATCCAAAGCTTTGGTGCTGCAGATGTCAAAGAGACTGTTAATGATCGATCCCAGCCATATTAATGGAATAAATAACAAATTTACACCAGGGGCTTCTGATTTATTAAGATCGGCCAAATCTCTGAAAGATACGTGATAGTTGCTGAACAAAGTATGTTTATCTTGAATTAACCCTGTAGAATCTGAGCTCTAAAGTTTTAGACCTCGAGACCATTTTATTCATGTCTCATCAGTCAAGTAAGTCACTAACATAGTATGTTTAGTGTTAAATGAATAAACTGTCTTAAAAAGGCAACTAAAGCTGGTCTCAGCTGTTCACGACTTTGTTTCTTTGGTCAGTCCACCTGGCAGGATATTAGCCTTTTCTGATTTTATTTAAGCCACTTGTACCTTATTGTTCAGGTTTTCTTTCTTGTCCAAACAGATTGATCTCTTTCCAGGAGTTTATGGCCTTTGAATCGGTTCTGTGCGCCCCCGACGCCCTCTTCATAGTGGCCTTTCAGCTGTTTGACAAGACCGGCACTGGGAACATCTCGTTTGGTGAGTAAATGTCCGCTCACGTCAGCCCGGAGAGGGTTTCGAACGGTATAATGTCTGAGTAAAGAAGTTGGCTTCATGTTGGTTATAAGGGGCATTTAGAGTGATTTGTGCTTATTTTAATGGACAGTTAAGCTTTAAAAACTCTTCGGAGAAGATGGAGATTATTGAAAGCTTTTTTTTCCCTCTCTCGAGCAGTTTCTTGCAAAGTTACCTGCCAGTGCTGTATGTGATGTCATCACCGCGGTTGTTGCCAGGCAACCACACTCCAGTACAATCCTGATGAACTCAGGAGATTTCAACTACACCTAATTTCTGACAGTTTCTTACCTCATGTCGATTTAATTTATACAGCAACAATATAATTTCCTTTTTAGGGATAATAAGAAACGGTTTGATTTAGTGCGATTAGTGGATGCATGTGTGCCCTGTGGAGGCGAGACCACAGTTAAACTTAATGAGGTGATAGTTCAAGTTGCATCGCGGTGGAAAATTTCTGGGAGATTTCTGTAGACTTCCTAGAAATGTTTCATGGGAAGTTAAATGGGGAAAATTTTTAGAAATATTCCCATTTGAAATCAAATGGTGTATGTGGCATTAATCTTTATATATGGAGAGGGGGGAGCTTCTTAAAAACATTAATGCACATGTGCTGTATAGTTCAGACTTGAAATAACCCATGAAAAAAATACAATTTAAAAAAAAATGTGAGGTGGTAATTATATATTACAATCAAAACCATTTCCAATTTTGTATTTAACAGTTTCTAAAAATATATATTTCTTGTCATTACGAATACATTAGGTAAGTTCATGTATTTTTTATGTAATTGTTTTATTTTTTCATATTTTTTAATTTGTACAAAACTTTTATTATTTCTCTTTTTTTCTTTTCTTTTTTGATTATATGGGTGGTCCAAAGCTCTCAGAAATTCGTGTATCAAATGCGACACATTTGGCATTATAGGGTTAAACATTTGCAGGAATCATGTTAAATCTGATGGCTTGAACCAGGATTACACTAACAGATAATTTCTTTTTCTAACCACATTTAAATGATCTGTTTTAGGCAGATTTCAAGTTTGTTTCCTTTAATCCCAAAATATTCCCATGGAAAATTCTCAGCTTTGAAAATTCTAGGTTTGAAATAAATGTGGATCTTCTGAAAGTTTATCCTCAACCCAAAACTCCAATTTAAAGTGTCGAACTGTCGAGCTAATCAGTGTGACGTCGAAACGGACCCTTTCCTCTAATTTAAGTAGATTCATTACCAATCAAATGAGCATTCAAGCTGGACATTAGAACTGCATCGTTTTCTGTTTGTCATTTTCCTTCTCTTGTCTCTCTTCCAGAAAATGTCCGTGACATCTTCAGCCAAACTACGGTTCATCACCACATTCCCTTCAGCTGGGACTGTGAGTTCATCAGGCTACACTTCGGCCACGAAAGAAACAAGAACCTTAGCTACACAGAATTCACTCAGTTTCTGCAGGTAAACTTTTCATCTCAAAGACGTAATACTGAATGTTGTAAGTGATGCTACTGAAAAGACTCAGAAAATCAAGAGCAATAGTTAAAAAGAATCATGCATTTGTTTGTTTGTTTGTTTGTTTTAATCATCTGTGCATTTGGGTGAGGGAGTTCGTGGTTGTCTGTCTTTCTGGTCTCTCTGTGGCCCTGTGATGGACAGGTGACCTGTCCCGCCTCCAACCTTATGACAGCTGGGAGGTGCCCTAAGCCCCATGTGACCCTGACCAGGATAACTCTGGTGCAAAAAAAAAAAAAACATAAAATAGACAGATATATATTCGGACATCTGAAACATATTGGAAGTGCCCAGAATGTGTTATCCATCTTTTTTACTTTCTTTCAACACATTACAAACATGTGCATCAATAGATGTGCACCTATTCTTCCTGCAGCGAGTCATTTTTTTTTACCCACTACAGGGACGAATGAAAATGATGTAAACTGAACCACATACCGTTCGTAATGTCCACCAATAATTGAAATGAAGAAGAGTCTGAAGATGCATCATCTAGTTGGCTCTACAGGTGGTGTGTGGTATCCCCGTGTGCCATTACAGAGGTTGTTTTTGCTTTATCGGACGTCGCCTGCAACCCTCCGGTCCTACTTATGTCCTGATAAAGCAGCAGTGGAGTGATGGAGGGACCAGGAGTCGAGTGTCCTGCAGGCTGCACTGTGGGATCCCTCAGAGCACTGTGTGCTTTATGATATTTGACCAGCGAGAATTTCATTCACATCTGTCATTATTACTGTCTCATTCACCTGTAATATCCAACCTAGCCCTTAGTATGACTTAAAAAACAAACAAGAACAGATATGGGTCTCAGCTCTGCAGTCGATGCATTAATTGTCTGAAACTTCAGCGTGTGCAGACGATCTTAGGTATTTGTAAGAGTTAAAAGTATCATATAGCTAATAAGTGATGAATATGTATCATCATCCTTTTTCAACACTATACTCAGGGAAAAACCTTGAGAACTGATCTTTAGCAACAGTCCACTGATTAGGCCGGAGCGCGAGGATAAACAAACAGCTCAGTGTCACGGTGACACTGCTCCGCAGTCCTCCGGTTATAGGCAATGAGCTCTGACAGCAGCCGCTGACCCCGGGTCAGCCTCCCCCTGCATCCCCTCCTGATTGCACGGTTGTCATATCAAGTCATCACGTCACACACACACACACCTGCCGGCCATCTCACCGGCCGCACGGCTCGGGGATGGGACTTCTCAGGACATGGTTTCCATTAGTCTCCGGAGAGGCGGAGATGATTACAAAATCCTGCGCTGACGCTGCCACATCTGCACGTTGCTGTACTAAGTTTGTCCAAACTTCCTTTTTTTTTTTTTTTTTTTGCTGCTGCAAGAGCCCGCTCTTTTGTCAGGTAAAAGTTTGACCTTTTCTGTGTGTGTTTTTGCTGCAGGAGCTGCAGTTGGAGCACGCCCGCCAGGCGTTCGCACAGAAAGACAAGCACAAAAGCGGCACCATCACTGCGCTGGACTTCAGCGACATCATGGCCACCATCAGGCATCACATGTTAACGCCTTTTGTGGAGGAGAACCTGGTTTCAGTGAGTGGTAGAAGTGGCACGAACGTCTTTCGATAGTATTTTTAAAGTTGGAAGATGGATTATGTGTATTATCCGTCCCCTCCAGCGGGAATGACGGCCTTTCTGATCTCTGCGCAGGCTGCAGGAGGCGGCACCTCCCACATGGTGAGCTTTTCCTACTTCAATGCCTTCAACGCGCTCCTCAACAACATGGAGCTGATCCGCAAGATTTACAGCACCCTCGCTGGCACGCACAAGGACACCCTCGTCACCAAAGGTACGCCCGAGCGTCCCCAGAAAGGGAGTGCACGTTTCACGTCCCGCGTGTGAAATGTAGTTGTTTGGATCATATTTTGACTTTTTTGACAGTGGTGTGAGTGAACACACAGGGAGCATTAACTGTAGCGCTAAATTACTCAGGTAAATGAACCTTCTTGATCTGGTAATCCGACCTCTCCTCCACCCCAGCCCCCCCACCCCCACCCAACACGCACACCTGAGTAACCGAAACCGTCGGTTCCACCTGCTCCCGATTGTGTTTTCCTCTGTGATGCATATATTAGACTTGCACCCTCTCCATGATTTCCCTTCTTGTAGGAAAAAAACTTATATTAGTATTTGCAAAGAACTGCTGTTATTTGTCACCAAGCGCATCCAAGATGGACACTTCTTGTCTGTCGCACTAAAGCTTGTTGATAATCGAAAAAGCAAGAAGGCAACCCTCGAATCTGACAGAAAAGTCCTTTCAGGAGAAAGAAATCACTATTTTTTTTCCTTCCCCCAAGTATCAACAGGTGTCATTTTAGTCAGACCACCTGATGACCATTGAGCTAAGAAATAAATGTGAAGTCAAATAAAAGAGTGATGCATGAAGAAGCTAAAGCAATAGATTTTTTTTTAAAAATGCTTTAAAAGGTCCAGTTTAATAGCAAACATCCAAACTTCCAAGGCCTGGCATTTGCAAATACTATACCTGGCTTTTTTTTTTTTTTTTTCCTTTTTAACTTCCACGCTTCGTGTTTTCACAGTGTTGTTTTTATTCCCCTCTCCCTTTGTTGAATTTCAGAGGAGTTTATTCATGCTGCAAATAAGTTTGGCCAGATCACCCCGATGGAGGTGGACATCCTCTTCCAGCTTGTCGGCCTGCACTCTCACTCCGGGTAAGATCTCTGATCTCTGGAGCTCCTCGAGGTCTCCAGCGACGCACCTGCCTCCAGTAAAGCAGACACCAGTTCATGTCACTGAAGGGTGGTCTTTAAATAGAAAACTAGACCGATAAAACTGTAGATTTGTGTTTTTAGGCGCTGACCTGATAACCCCGAGATGTTTTAGGATCATTTCAGTGGTTACGATTGAAGATTTATGCATTTATACAGTAAAATACTACATTTTGGATGTCGTTCAGGTTCATGTCACTTTCATATTTTGCTAAATTGACACAACAAAAAAGAAAGAAAAAGAAATGGTTAAAAAGTTAACATTTGAAAACAAATATGATCGTAGAAATACAGTACATTAGTTGATGTTCCTGAAGGGGATTCAGAGCAACGTTATAAAACTTTTTACATTTTTTTCTTCCATCCTGAATGGATTAAATATGTTACAGGTTTTTTTATTGCCTGTAAACATAAAGTTATAGCTCATTGGGTTTAGTAACAGTGGCTCCACTGGTTTTACTAGACGAGCATAAAACGTGGATACAGACTTTATGATGCCAGCAGGGAGTTGTGTGTTTTTTTTGTTGTTGTTTTTTTTTCTTATTTTCCTTAAAAATTCTGCAACAAACACTTTCATTTGCTCACTGCGCCTCGGGCACCCGTCCAGCTTTGTTTGTCTGTTGTTTATGTACGCTGAAATTAAAGTCACAGGAACTCCAGGTTATATAGCAGTAAAAGGTCTGTGGAAAATCTTACATCACTGTTGCAGGGCTTTCTGCTTTTTCCTGGGCTAACTCCCCTCTCTCCCCCCCTCCTCCGCCGGCGTTGTTTATTAAGGCGGCTGAACCACGCAGACATCGACAGGGTCGCCCCGCATGAGGAAGGAGGCATGCCATACGTCCTAGCAGACACCCAGAAACAGGTACCACGTATCGTGTCCTCCCCCTGCCTTTCATCAAAGCCTTTTCCTCTTCTCCCTTGCAGAGAGGAGCCGGGAAAGAAAAAAAAAAAAAGGGGGAAAATGTTCAGTCACTGAATTAGCAGAGAGCCCATGTTTTTCTTCCCTTGTGAAGTGCATTTCTTAAACTCCCAGATAAAAGTAGACCAATTATAGTCATAGAAGAGGGAGGGATTGTTGCATCGCAGCTCTCCATGAAAGGCTCTCTCTCTCGCTCGCTCGCTCTATTTTATTCAGTGCGGCTGCACATACGCATCAGCTGCAATCACACATCTGAGGTGCTAATAAGGGGCTTTTATCACTGTGGGGCTTGGGAAGTTTTAGGAGCCTTCTGCAAACTCTGCTAATGGCAGGAGGGGAGTGGGAGTCAAGGTGGATATGTGGGAGAACAAAATAGTTCCTGCCTGTGCCGGATAACACGGCTCTGTGTCAGGCTGTGGTCAGAGCTCTCAGGCCGCTCATCCTCCTGGGATTCGAGCTCAGAGGTCTGGAATTTGATTCCTTTGGGCGGGAGGGATGCTGCGATTCTCAGGCCTCCCCTTTTCGTGGAAGTGGGCTAATTGTTCAAAGCCTTTGATCAAGACCTCCGTCTTGTTAGCATCTGGGAAGAGGGAAAGCGCGGTCACTCCCTCCTCATGTAGCCCGACAGACGTCGCTCACACTTTCGACCTGCACGCACTCGTGTTTTGACGAAGTCTCGTTCTGACTGCGTGATATTCATGTAGATCCTTATCCGTGCACGGACCGGGGCTGTCGGTCTAATCTGCTCCCCGAAACAAAGGGGCTCCGCTTTCAATGTCAAACACCCATCCAGAGATCAAGTGGATAAGAGAGAAATTATACTTAACTGTTAAAATAAAACAAGACCTTTAGTTTGGAGCCTCCCACATGTAGCATGTGTGCAAAAGCAGCCTCCGTATTCACACGGTAATTTACAGCTAATGTTTCTGTGACATTTAATACCGGCGGGTGATGAATATGACATTATGACATGCCCACATTCTGCTGTTTAGTCCTCCAGAGCATTTTTCTTTTTTTCCCCACATCGTATCTGACTCACTGTAGTTTAATAGCCAAGACCATTCATGGTCCTTCTCCAGGTTTATCTGACCGCCGGTGTCTTTTTTTTTTTTTTCTCTCATGCAGCACGCTCCCGACGCGTCTCGACCTGTCTGGCTCCAGGCTGCGGAGTCTGCCTACAGGTTTACCTTGGGCTCAATCGCCGGAGGTGAGTGACATGTCTGCGGCGGAGCCCCCCAGGCCCGGCCGAGGGGTAACCTTAGCCGGCCCCGCTGGCGTGCTGAGGCCCCGGGGCCCGGCCATTGTGCCGCGGGAGGAAGGGGCTGTGATGTGAAGCTCGGGCATTGTGCTTGCCGTGCCACCGGTGGCTCCAGGCTGTCTTTGGAGACGGAGCTTTGGAATGACACAAATCTTCCGGAACCGCACTCGCTGGAATCTCCCTCTCTAATTACACTGGAGGGAACCGATACAAGGAACCTCTGAAATGAACGGCCCCTCAGACAGGAACACTCTGTGGGCGTGCGTGCGTGCGTGCGCGCTCCCCCTTCGTGGCCGTCGTCACTCAGCAGGGGCCAATTCAGAGAGGGGGCGGGGGGGCCTGAGAGGGATGTGCACCATGAGACATGTGGAGGAACCGCTACGTCTTTGTTGCAATAATGACTTGTTCCTCACCTTGAATGCCAGATAAGAGCCACTGCAGCAGGGTGATCTGTTATACCTGAGTGGAGGATTTAATCCAACCTGATCTCAAAAATATGTAAAAGTCTCCACACTAAGTTTGTGTTTAGTTAATAACAGAAAAAGTATTCTTTATGCAAGAGAGGCCAGACTACTGGCCATTAGGTTGGTTTTAAATATTTTCTAATTTGACTGTGAATTTGCTGCTTTTACTGTTTATCTCAAGATTTATTATCTGTTTAAAACATCAAACTTCAAAGAAAAGAACTTTTTGCCTTTTAGAGCGAAGGAAAACTAACGTGCAACATGTTGCACAGTTTTCAAACACATTTTTTGTAAGAAAGAAAGCAAAGATTTGAATCGATGCGTGTTTTTGTTTCGCAGCCACCGGCGCCACAGCCGTGTACCCCATCGACCTGGTGAAGACCCGCATGCAGAACCAGCGGTCCACGGGCTCCTTCGTGGGAGAGCTCATGTACAAGAACAGCTTTGACTGCGCGAAGAAGGTGCTCCGTTACGAGGGCTTCTTCGGATTTTACAGAGGTAATCCCCTACAGGTTTTTATAGCACGTTTGGGGGGGAAAAAAAAAAAAAAAAAAGGCGCCTGAAAATGTGCGTGCAGGGGGCAACATGCGTGTGGCGTGCAGAGCAGCCCATCTGATGGGAAAGGATCAGGATCTGCCTGTTCGCCTAATATCAGGAGCATGGCTTGCTAATTGATACCAGAAACCTTTGCCCTCCCTGTTCGGCGGTGAATAAAGCAGCACCCGGGGGTCACGTTTTCATTATCTCAGTACCTGGGAGAGTTCCCCGAAGAAAGTGACCAGCGGTGTTCACGTAGCAGCGCGATAATGGGGCTGAGGGCTTGTGACACACAACACTTCTGTCCCCGGGCTCCTCGCGTGGAGGAAGTCAAGACTGCCATCTACTGCTGCCTCCACCACTGCAGCGCCTCGCAGCTCTGATCTGCCCCCCACCATCACCACCACCACCACCCCGCCCGTCTTCCTCCCCCTCTTGCACATGATAAGAAGGTGATTGACTCGGAGACAGACACGCTCGGCTGTTTTCTGGCCGCATACCAACAGCAGTCACTCAGCAGCTCCTTCAGAAGTTTATCTGGCTTGATGAAGGACAGACGGTGAAACAGTATGGCAGTTATCGCCGCTGTAGCACCCAGTCCCCCCCCCCCTTACTCCCCCTCGCCCTCAGTCTTGTCCGTGGCCACACAGCTCTCTCTGTTCCACACCAAAACTGGGATCAAGCCTCAACAATGCTGATCCCATACGCGGCAGCAGTGTCATATTTTTGGACTTTTTGTTCAATTTCAATGGGACTTTTGTGCCCCTGGTATATCAGATGTATCAGCCGCCATCTGTAAATATTTATGGGTTTGTTTTAGGCACACAAGAACCCTGCAGCTTATATTGTTCTAGCTGTCAGGAGATGTTTTCATTCAGCAGGGATAAAAAAAAAAAAAAAAAGTGCATTTATTTCAAGACAGACTGTCTTTCTCTGTGTGTGTGTGTGTGTGTCAGGTATTCTAATGGTATCTATGAATAATATTTTCCAGGTCTGCTCCCGCAGCTCATTGGCGTTGCTCCGGAGAAAGCTATCAAACTCACGGCAAGTCATTCCACCGTGCAGCTCAGTGTTCAAAAAGTTCCTCTGAATGATTCACTCTGAATGAAAAACATGCGTGGTGCAAGAAGAAAGACGCTTTTCGCAATCAGGATGTGACTGCAACCACAAGTTAACATTAATGCCTTGCTTTCAAGATTGTGTCTCATTTATTCTTTTTTTTTTCTTGATATCTCCATCCTCCCTTTTTTTTCTTTTTTTGCCCCAGATGAACGATTTCGTCAGAGACAAGTTCACCACAAAAGATGACACCATCCCTCTGCCTGCTGAGATCCTTGCTGGTGGATGTGTAAGTGTTATTTATTTTGTCATCCTCTGATTTCAGTCCACAGATGAACACAAAACCACACAAAGAAAAAGACAGTTTTCTTTAGAGTTAATTTTTTTGTTGTTGTTGTTGTTCTTAATAAGCCCGAGAGAGAAAACTCTGCTGTTTTCTTTAACTTGTGTAAATCCCCGTCATGCTGCTTCAGCAGCTCTGACCCAAAGCTGGAAGGCCTGGCGGTGGATGTAAACTCGTGACTCAGACAGATTTCGGCCCTCAGGGCACTGATTCGAGACTTCTCCGGTTGTCCTGTGGTGTTTGGCTGTAGATCAAAGTTGCTGGCAGATGCTGTAAAGCTAGAATAGTTTGGAGGTCGGGTCAGCACGCACGACTGAGTTGTGCTTCTTAATTTTTTTTTTTTTTTTGTAGTATTATAAGCAACATTTTCCATCAAGGGTCTCTGTTCTGGCTGTAACATCCACATAGATGCCGGGAGCCAATGTTTCTGACAAAATGATCACTACTTTTCACTAAACCTCTCGGTGTGAACATCAGTATCCATAATATAGGATAAAAATACCTCATCATAAGTCAGCGTCCTGAACTGCAAAGTAATTAAATGTCCATTAGCTTAAGGACCATAACTTGAGTTATTACATTTCACAGTTCGCTGCTACTTTTAAGATGAAAATTGTACACAATAGATAATAGACTTGTGATATCTTATAAAAACTGTCTCCCTTTTAAATGAATCACAATCAAATATATCTGCTGTAGATAAAAGTTTATACAGATGTCTGTAAAATGCAATAATCTTGTTTATAGTGATGTTCAGGGGTACTGACAAACATATGCTTTAACTCTATTTTCCTTCCGAAATGCATATACTTTCACCTCAGGGGGAGTTTATTCGGGATTTTTACTTGTAATTTTAGAATCTTTGTTTTCAAAGTGCTGGATCAATCGTAGATTTACCTCCACGTTATCCAGTTAACTTTACATGCTGCTGCTTTTATTTAAAACGCACAGCAGCCATCAAGCTCGGTGACCCTGACTCGTTGCAGTTTTAGAAAAGAAAAACATTTTAACTTGGATCTTATTCAATTTGGATTTCTAATTACAGGAAAACACAGAAATGATACTTTCATTCATCAGGATGATTTATGAAGAACTTTACTTTTCCTCAGCGGCGTTTGTTATTAGTAATGACTCATTAATGATCGCTCATTAACGAGTCGTTTGACATTCTCCTTCAGCTTCTCGATGCTGAAGTTGACCGAAGAGCGCGGTTTCTCTGTGGGGAAATGAGGAGCGAGTCAGGTGTAATTCTGAGCTTCTTCGTTTAGGATAATCTGCAAGCCGTTTTTGTGAGACGTTTTGCGGATTAAAGATGTAATTCCTTCGCTCCGCCTCTCCGCTGGCTGTGCAGAAATGGAAGAGGCGGGCTGTGTAGGGGCTGCAGGTTGGACTCAGAGGAGCAGGGTCTTCGGGGTCGTGACCCCTGTCAAGGGTGTAATTGGAGGAAGAGGCCCTGGAGGGTCCTGGATGAAACGGGGTCTAGCTCGACGTGATTGAGTTTGACAACGGGGTACAAACCAGAGGCGTGGTCGCCGTACAGGTCCCCACGCGGGACAACAAGGATGTTTCTGCTCAGCGCTGTTGAATGTGAAGAAGGAATCCCACCTATGGGCTTCCTTGATCGATTCTGAAGGATTCCTGTCATTTGTTCCACGTCCTCATGCCGTTTCATCAAAGTTTGAATTCAGGTTAATCTGATAACGCGTTGAATTATCGCTTCCACCAGAAGAGAGGACTGAAGGAGATGAAAGAGAAGAGACGAGTGCATCAATCTTCAGAGCAGCGGATATTCCCCCTCCACTCTGAAAATGACTAAATGTGCCGGAGCTTTTTTTAGACCTTTGCTCGGATGTTTACAGATAAGACCCCTGCCCTGAATGTCAGCAGCAGCCATCCTGGGGCCTGATTAGATTTGGGGAGGGTGATAAATGTGCCCGAGTCAGAGGGTGCTGTGCCTTCAGGGCATCGCTTTCCTGGACCCCGAGCCGTCCTGGTGATTCAGCGCTCTCCCCTGGGAATGGGGGGTGAATTGGGGAAGTGTGCGGGGTGAGGCCAGGCTGGGCCGCTCACCCAGCCACAGGAGGTGCCTCAGGGGAGGCGACAGGGGCAGAGGGCCGGTGCCAGGGTCAGAGCCTCCCAACCATGGGCCGGGGCTCCTCCTGATCCACCGTGACCCCGGTTGTTCTTTTATCAATGCTGGCTTTTTCCTCCTCTTGTCAAGGCCACTCTGACAACATAAGATCCGAATGAGAAGATAAAGTAACTTTTGTCCTAAAGTTTACTGAGGTAATTCAAAAATTCCTACAAAAAAAAAAAAAAAAAAGAAATGCTTACACATCACGAGCATTCTCACCCCGAGTTCACCCCGTGGATGACTAATCTCACTCGGAAACCTCAGTGTCTGCATGAAAAATGCTCATCAGCTGTTTGTTTCCTTTTTTGTTTTGCATCCTTGTGCAGGCTGGAGCATCTCAGGTGATTTTCACCAATCCTCTGGAGATCGTTAAGATCCGACTGCAGGTGGCTGGAGAGATCACCACGGGCCCCAGGGTCAGCGCCCTGAGTGTTGTGAGAGACCTGGGCTTCCTCGGCCTCTACAAGGTGGGTCAGCGCCTCTGCAGCACCGAGACACCTGCTCAGTCCGCTTCTGACCATCACAGGGAGACGGAGAGAGGTGCTCTGATGCTGCTTGGAGTTAAAAGTGCTCTAAGATACCGATCTGCAATTTATAGTTATTCTTACCAAAAATTACAATTTTTCCTTTTAGTTTACCAGAACCTTAAAGTGCCTGCTACACTTCGGTAGAACACCCTGAAGCTAAGAAAGAAACATATTTATGTGCATTTTAACCTTTTAGGGATTAATAACGTATTGTTTAAATGAATTGAAAGGAAATATGTCTATTTTGCTAACGTGGTGGTGTTAAAAGTAAAATACTTCCCTCTTAAATGCTGTTTAATTAAAAAATAAAGTATCATGATGTAAATAGTCAAGTTCGGAATCAAACAGTGTTGTTTACATGTTTACCATTGTTCTGGAAAACTGCAAACAGCTGAGTTCATTAGTCAAGAAGGAGTTATGCTTTACCACTGCTTGTGGTTATACTAGCTTTTTTTTTTTTTTTTTTTTAGCTGACTTCCTGAGAGACATGGCGTTACTCTGTGTGTGTGTGTGTGTGTGTGTGTGTGAGTGTGTGTGTGATGGATCTGTCTCCTGGGTCCAGTGCTGCATCTCTGCCTGGAGCTCTTTAACCCCACCATCAATACTAAAACCCCCAGTAGGGCTGAATAAATCAGCTCCTCGACCACTTAATCCCTCCAAACAAAGCTTCCCTACCACCGTTTTTTTTTTTTTTTTTTGCATTTATCAGTCTTGTGAGGATGTACATGTTTGAAAATGATCTCTCTTTTTTTTTTTTCTCTCTCTCTTTTAGGGAGCCAAAGCCTGCTTCCTGCGTGACATCCCCTTCTCCGCCATCTACTTCCCCGTTTACGCCCACACCAAGGAGATGCTGGCAGACGAGGAGGGAAGGCTGGGGCCGCTACAGCTGCTGACTGCCGGAGCTATTGCAGGTAAACATCTGGAAAGCTCAGGCATTCAAACAGCACCGTGTTTTGTTTTATAAAAAAAGACAGGTCACATTGTTGGTTCCAAGACAAAAAAAAAAAGTGCTTTGGTTTCCTCCCTGTTGTTTCTCCATCAATAGCCTGACCTCAAATGCAGCGCTTTTGTCGTATCGCACCATGAGGGTGCAGCTATTTCAAGCCCTGTGTGAAGCTGCGGAGGAAGATATCAGATTGTGACACCGTCTCTGCATAGTGAAAGTGCCTCATTATGTGTTTTGTGACAAACAAGGCATACCGGCGGCTTCTTTGGTGACCCCTGCTGATGTCATCAAGACCAGGCTCCAGGTGGCGGCCCGAGCAGGCCAGACGACATACAGCGGAGTCATCGACTGCTTCAGGAAGATTCTCAGAGAAGAAGGTTTCAGGGCGTTTTGGAAGGGAGCAGGAGGTAACGCGTACACGCTTGTTGTCCTGGAAATGAAACCAACGTGTCCAATCGATTAAAAGCTGACCAGAGAAAAACGTTTACCTCTCATTAGCTCGAGTCTTCAGATCATCACCACAGTTTGGTGTGACCCTGGTGACCTATGAACTGCTACAGAGATGGTTCTACGTGGACTTCGGAGGACAGTAAGTATTTTCACGTCATTTCCGATTTCCATCACGAGGAGCGACTGGTTCTAATCCGCCTACTTCCTCAGTCGTCCTTCCGGCTCCAAGCCCATTCCCAAACCCAAGACGGAGGACTTCCCCTCCTTGACTTCAGACCACGTGGGTGGTTATCGTCTGGCTGCTGCAACCTTTGCAGGCGTGGAGAGCAAGTTCGGTTTGCACCTTCCAAAGTTCAAGCCGTCTGGAGAAGCAACAATCAAATCAGCTCAAACAGAACCTCAGGCCGTGTAACAAGCTCCCAGCTGGGACTGAGAGGGCTGCATGTTCCTCCGGTCCGCGTTTTGATTCAGTATATTTGAATGATTGTCTTATTTCAAATGCTGCATGAATGTTTTCTTTGCATAGCTTGCACAATTTTACTGTACACATCGGACTTCTCGAGAGAAGGACATTACGGCTTTATTGAGCGTTCTTAAACGGCATTTTTCTGGGGTGTGATAGCTTTGGTGTGCATGTACCAGTCGCATTTAAGAGACATGGTTGTACAGATATTTTCAAAGTATTTATTTTGAAATCATTACCAGGGACACGGGGAAATAATTTAAATGTATTTATTGTATTTTATTGAAATAAATCATTTAAAGTGTTTGTTTCTATTGTGACGTATGTTCTCAGTTCAGATCCCATTACCAGACATGACAGATGTGGAAATCACTGAGTGGGTACAGCATACATGAGCATCCTGTTAGGCTTTTGAATTGTCCAACTCCAGCTGTGTGGATTAAGTGAAAACTATAGTAGTATAAAATGACATTCAAGTAGAAAGATTGAACATTTTACTAATATACACATACGTTATTAAGTCCAGGTGCAGACTTCTCGACTTGAGTTACATCTATGATTTGGTGCGTTTATAGATCCGATTGCTTCACTACATCTATTGTGGAAATGGGAAAACAGCTACAGTATGACTTTTTCATGTATTTTTCAGGTGTTTTGATTAGAAAAACTCAAAATTAAGGCTTGTGTCTGCATGCTGTAAATAACGATGGCAATGATTTTTACAATCAAGATTAAAACTAAACTTTAAGGCATCTGGCTGAAGACGGGACGACCGTGAATATGGCTTAGTGTCAGTGTCCGAGGTTGACAGGCCTGACGCTTGTGTTTATTTGAGGAAGACGGGTGACAGTTCAGCAAACTGAGAAGGGAGCTGTCTAAATATTCTGTTGGCAATCAAAAGATGTCTGTACTTTCTGATCAAAAACAAAAAAAACCAAAACACTTTTTTTCACCAGTCATGTTTTCCATCACATCTTTTCCTTCTGTCAAACACGAGCTGACATTAACAAGAACACAACTGGTCCCTTCAGCGTGGCGTCCGGTGCCGATGAGCTCATGCGGCCAGGCGCTGAGCTGCCAGCTCCTCCGCATCATCCCTGTTCTCGTTGATCTCCGCCAGTGTGCGGACGAAGCGGGTCCACTCGTCGTTTCGTGGAACCGCAATTTGCTGTGAGGGAGAGGCGTGATTCAGACCGCAAACACGGGCTTTTTAAGTGTCACAACAATGGCAACGACTGAAGTCAATTCATGTTAATAATGACTGAGAAACAGACTGCAATCATTTAAATGCTTGAAATGCTCTTTAAATAAAGCTCATTAGGGTTAAGTGGTCATGATGTGCAATTAATTGCTTTTGTGCAACAACGGACACAAATGACTGTTTAAAAATGTTGTCATGGTCACGCTTTCTCACCTCTCCAACCTCATACACGAGAACCCGTCCATCCGAGTCTCCCACTGCAATTTCTCTACCAGAGTGAGCCCACCTGAGCCTGTTGAGGGCCGGGTTACCCTCCACTGTGACACTTGCAGTGGGTACCTACAACAACAATAGCAACAATAAGAATCCTGTGCATATTGTGACCACGCATTAAGTTTTAAAGGATGGTGTGACTTCTGCAAGCGTCAGCAGGAATTTCATACCTCTGTGTCATTGTTCAAGTTCCACAGGTCAAGGTGACCTACTCCATCCACACACGCGAACAGAGCGGGGTGAGTCGGAGACCACATAACATCGTACACGTAATCAGAGTTATCTTCAAAGGAGTACAGTGGCTTGTTGTTCTGCAGATTGGAAGAGACGTAAAGCTTAATCAACGCTTAAAAAAAAAAAAAAAAAAAAAAAAGCCTACACTCAGCTGCTTTTTGCAGATGATGTGGTTCTGTTAGCTTTATCATGCCAAGACCTGTGACTCTCACTGCAGAGGTTCACAGCCACATATAAAGCAGCTGGGGGAAGAATCAGCACCTCTAACTCAGTGACCATGGTCCTCAGTCAGGAATAGGCCAAGTATCCTCTCTGGGTTGGGGATCAGATACTGCCCCACGTGGAGGAGTTGAAGTATCTCAGGGTCTTGTTCGTGAGTGCCATGTGTGTTAACATAGCTGGCTTTGAATCCATCGAGGCTCCAGTGTCCTTTGGGGTTCCACAGGGCTGAATTTTAGGGCTACTCTTGTTTTCTGTGTATTTGGTTCCTTTAGGGTCCATTTTGAGAAAACAAGCCACTAAAAAAAGAAAGATGTTTTCTCTGTTAAGCCACTTGTGTCATGTCTCCCTGACATCAAGGATTGGTTCACCCTTAGTTTATTGAATTTTAATGGAAAGAAAACAGAGGCTATAGTATTTGGGCCAAATGACTCCAGTAGCCCCTCCTCAGTCGATTTACATCTTTTGACAAGCTTTTCAACACAAACAGTTTCTAACATGGGTTTTAAATTGGACAACAATTTTAAATTAGTGGTAAAGTCAAGCTTTTTAAATCTTTGTCAACTTGCAAAAGTGAAACCATTTTTTAACAGTTCCACATTTTGAAACAGTAATCCATGCCGTCATCACTTCCCGGCTGGATTACTGTAACTCCCTTTACCTTGGAGTCAGTCTTCTCTCTCTCTCTCTCTCTTTCATGTCTACAACTCGTCCAAAGTGAGGCCGCCCGTCTTCTGGTAGGAGCATGTACCAGAGACCACATTACGCCGATTTTAGCATCGCTCCACTGGCTGCCTGTACATTTTTAGAGTTTATTTTTAAATCCTTAAATGCTCTTGCCCCAATGCACCTCTCTAAGTTGCTCTCTCCCTATTTGCTGGCTTGGTGCCTCAGATCAGCTCCTTCTGGAGATCCAGAGGTCTAGGCGGAAGCTCAGAGGAGACAGAAACTTTGGAGTCACTGCTCCAAAGCTTTCAAAGTCTTTACTGCTGCACATCACCGTCCACTTTTAAAACCCGTCTGAAAACCCATTTTTATGCTCTGGCCTTCGACCCAACATGAGACTCCTGATTTTTATTGCTCTTATTGTCCTCTTTACAATCACTGCAGCAACAATATTTATGTTTTGGTCTTTTTGAATCAGACATGATGGAGTTTGTGCACTTTCTATTAGCTGATGGCATTACAGCAGCAACATTTCTAACAGCTTCTCTGTGTCATCTTCTCCAACTACCTCGTGACTGCTCTCACTTCACTCTGTCTGATAAAACAGAGCTCTGTAACAACTAACATTCTGGGAATTTCCATTTTCACATTGTATGATTTATTGTCCAAATATAAAGAGTGAATATTTATCATTGCTTACACTGAAGCTGCTTTTGCACATCTGGATCCTGGACAATATCTGGATCCACATCATGTAATCTGTTACGAGTTAATGCACGTATAAGAGAGCAGGAGATCCTCGGAGTGAGATGCGATCCCACAATGAAAACACTCAAATGCCAGCTGAGTAGAGCACCCAGGAGGTGGGATGTTACCGAAAAGGCTGAATTTGCATCATTTTGTTTAGGACAGTGATTCTCTGTTCTAGTCCTACATGAACGTGTTAGATGTTTCCCTGCACCAGCCTACCTGGCTCACATTAAGGGGTCATTGACTGACTTATGCAGATCTTGATGCCAAATGAAAAGCTGATCCATTGAATCAGGTGTGTTGGCACAGGGGAACACCTAAACCATGCACGAGAGTGGTAGTGGAGGACTAGAACTGAGAAACACTGGTTCAGGGCACATCAAGGGTGATGGGTGACTATTATAGATACATTTAGTTTCACTCTCTTTTTTTTTTGTTTTTTTTTTTTTTTAATGGGGATTATAACTGAGGGAGAGCATGGTTTCTTCGTGGTTAGCATTGGTGCAGCAAGATGACCCTGTGTGGAGTGTGCATGTTCTTCCCACACTTGTGTGGGTCCTCCAGCTTCCTCCCATTGTCCAAAAACACATGTCAGGTTAACTGGCGATTCTAAGTTGTCCTAAGGAGTGAGCGTGAGTGGTTATTTGTCTATATGCATCTCCGTGAGGGACCCCTGACCTGTCCAGGGTGCTGCCTTTCACCCAAAGAGAGGTGGGATAAGCTCCAGAAAACACTTGTGACCCTTAACAGGAGTAAGCAGGCACAGATCATGGATGGATTATAACTGAGGTTGGTACTATGCACTCACGCTGGTAAAATCAATACCTTTGTAACACAAGTATGTGGATGGAAAGTCATAGGAGTCATGATTCTCCTAAATGACGTTATGAACAAAAAAACTGGCACAAAAAACACAAAGGGGAGAAACTTTTTCCTTTGCACACACATGGGTAAACGAATCCAGATGTAGCTCTGCCCCTTAAAACGCATACCTTGGTGCTCCACAGCTTGACCGTCCAGTCGAACGAGGAGGTTATAAACAGGTGGGAGAAGTCCAGCGGTCCTGCAGCTGTGTGGCAGTGGATTCCTGTGATGGGGCCGTGGTGGCCCTCAAACATCTCGCTAATGCCTGCTTTGCTGTGGAGCACAAGGGATGAAGACAGAAATGAATATAAACACTTTGACAAGTTAAACTGATCATTTAAGAACAGCAGATGTTAGCACTATTTTAATTTCAGAACATCATATATATATATATATATATATATACACATACACACACACACATATATATATATATATATATATATATATATATATATATAGACTGACAATTAATAAATTATTTATACTAAAATAAAAACCTACATGACATGGGGTGCTCTGTTTGCTTGTGAATTTGGCAATTTTTTTGCTGTGTGTGTGTGTGTGTGGTTTTTGGACCCTGAGGTCTTGGGTTAGCACTCGATGACCTCACCACAGCTCCCAAAATGTAGTGAAACATCACCTCTCTGCACCATGAGCAGAAAACTAGGACACACATGCAGAACCCCACAAAGACTTCTGAAAACTCAACATTTTTCTACTTTTTCTTTTTTTTTCTTCTTCAATTTGAAGAATGCAAACAGATACATATGAGCTTACCTGGCGTCTGAGGGGTCTGGAACATGAGATTCACTGTGTGATTTCTTCACCTGCAGAGAAACCACAGGAAGTCAGTTGCCCAACTCGAACGTAGCCACACACGGTTCATGAGAAGCAGTGTTAAGTGTGTCATAAATGAGACCCATAAACCGGTGTTAATGAGCCAGACACATTATATCATCAACTGTTGTGTCTAATGTAAATTTCTTCCTTTAACACTTCAAAAAGGTGTGAAAATCTCATCTGAAATAACGTAAAAGTAAACAGGAATTTTCAGCCTTTTTAACTGTTAATAAAATATGGAGACGATAATAAATCCTGTTCTGACGTGCTAACTGGCATTTAAGTGACAGATATTAACTCTCCCTTGTTCACCCATGACCCCGACTCCATCCTGAGTTCGATCGTCCTTCTTGACCCTCTTAAGAGTTGAAAGGTCCCGCTGGGTCATGTGAGGTCACGGCAGAGAGCTCACTCTACACCGTCACACACA
Organism: Zenarchopterus dispar; assembly: GCA_028564865.1. Taxonomy (NCBI): domain Eukaryota; kingdom Metazoa; phylum Chordata; class Actinopteri; order Beloniformes; family Zenarchopteridae; genus Zenarchopterus; species Zenarchopterus dispar. The sequence continues at coordinate 10,628,974 of JAOWBL010000014.1, read as the reverse complement.
TCACCGCGAAGACTAAACTCAGCCTTGACTTTGAGGGGTAAATGAGACATGTGCTCGTGCCAATCATCTCATGCTGCCACTTTTTACTTCAACATTTGTGCCTTAAAATTTAAGCCTCGGTGCCTTCCCACCGCAGCGCCCACTCCCTCTGCCGTGTGTGTTTGTGTGTGTGATCTCGACGGCAGACCAGTGGTTATCTATTAAAATTCCTCTCTCTTATTTGGAACAGGAACTAATTACAACAGTAAATGCAGGGTGGAGCGAGGGCCAATGTGTACCAGCTGCCCTGTAATCACTGTGTCAACACACTGTCGAGGTGTAGGGCACGCGCGGGGTGCCAAACACACACACACGCACCTGTGCACAAGTCACACACATGCCGCCAAATTCACCCAGGCAGCATGTATCCGAGTCATTTCCACATTATCGCAATCACAGGTAAGTATACAGAGAAAGTGTTTGACTAAGCAGACGCTAAACTCCAGGTATGTGGAAACCAAGACGTTTCTGTGTGTGTGTGTCTGTGTGTGTGTGTGGAGGACGCCGTTGTGGTGTTATGGTTCTGATTAGACGATCCTGCCGAGAGCGAATAAGAAGCAGCACTTAGCTGTTTAAGACAGAGTTCAAAGGTTAGCTGGTCTCCTCGTATGGATCACTTTACACACGCACACACACATACACACACACACGCATACACAAGCCACTTTCATGTCACGTTTCATGCTTTACTGAAATTTAACAAGGCTGTCAGTCACGGCATCAACAGCATGGCCGTGAGAAACTTCAGTCCACATGTAACGCACATGCAGAGCCTGGACGCACACACACACACACACACACACACAAGGCCATATATAAGCTTCGCTTGGTTTCTGTCTCAACACGATCTGTAAAAACACAAGCCCTCGCAGGCTTTGATCGTGAAAAGCTTTTATCATCGTGTTTCGGCCACGCTCGCTTTTCCTTGCGGTGTCTGAGTCCCTCACTTCCCTCAACAATCCAACCCTTTTATCTCTGAGAGACACATTTGCTTCATTTGCCAAAACAATTTACAAACCTTTGCTTTTCTTTTTTTTTTTTTTTAGTAATTTCTTCAATTTGACAATTTAGCATGCATGTTAGACATGTAGAATTATCTTTAACACTTTCCTTTTTTCCTTTAGTTTATCGTTGTTGCTAATGATCCAATCAAACCGTAATGAAGCTGTATAAAAGCTGCGCTTCAGTCATCTATCCAGATATCTGGCATCATTCGTTCCCTTTGGGTGACTTGAATTAAAATGCCCCAAATTCAGCCTCGAACAATGAAACAAAGCCCCTCTGAGGTGGCCACAGTGTCTGTTTGAATCAACCATTTGTGTCACCTGAGCTACTTAAGTCCGTGACCTTTAGCCTGGTTGACTAGGTGAGCCGTCTAAAACACTACCTGGCCTGCACAAAGACTCCCTCAGGGATGAATACACTCACCACTAGTAAAGATCTGGTAAGGAACTATACGCTGCTGACGGTTTTCAGGAATACTTGGGTCTTAACAGGCGTTATTAAACCCTGAAAATGTGGTTTAGAAGCAGAAGGTCAGTCTAGTTGTGTTCCCTCGTTGCTTTTGCAGCATGTTTTTAAATTTGACGTAGATGACCGAACAAGGTTTTCGGTTTTAATTTGTGGAAAAAGGACAAAAGAGGGTGCAAAAAGAAGAATTGGAATACGTGTCTCCGGTAATAACCCAACCCATTTGCAAACGGACATCCGATACCACGCACAGGATTTCAGAAAGACACACACAGAACCGGTATATGAAGCCTATAAGAAAACACGTTGAGCAATTCTAATACTTGAGTGTTAAAAGCATGCTAAAATCCAGTAAAAGGAAAAAGACAGAAAAAAGATATTTTGAGTAATATCCTACTCAGTTTCAGCCTTTAAAATATTTATAAAGGCTGGCTGAATAGGAAAACTGTAAGATCTATTTTTTTTTCTTCATGGAAATGAAAAAAAAAAGAGTCCTCATATTTGAACTTTGAATGTCAAAGGAAATTAAAATATGAGAATATGTGATGAAGATAATTCAAAATAGTAAAATTGAAAATAAAATATTTTATGTAATATCCTGTGAATGTCTAATTTAAGCATAAATGATCTAAAATTAAATTAAAATACAACAACAATGCTGCCACCATCACTGAGGAAGATCAAACTCTGAATTTTGCACATTTCCAGTTGAAAAAGAGCCTTTTTTTTGTCTTTGAAAAACAGCCATGTTTTTCTCTTAGCTCAAAAACGTAAAAGTATATTATCATTCTAACTCAACAGGAAGCTGTTTGCTTTAGTTGGAGCCTGAGACACATTTCCTCTCAGTCTGTGGGATCTTTTCTTACCTCAGAGTGGAATCAGGTCACTAAGCGGTCCTATACGTCCACAAAGCATTACAGAGCACGGCGACCCACGGGCTCCCCCTCGGACGTGGACGTGCTGCTCCCTCACACACAAAAGCAGAAACACACACACGCTCCTCGGGTGCCGCTCTTCTCTTTTACCTGCCTGTGGCTCACTCCACTTCAGGTGTCACACGCTTTTTGCCCTCTCTTGTTTGAGGAGCAAACACATTATTTTTTTTCCTCTTTCTCTCCGAGTCTCTCTCTTCCACCCTGAACACAGACAGTTGCTAGAAAAAGGACACTCGGCATGTAAACCAGACTCTTCTCCTCCACTCTGCCTCTAAGGTCAGTCCACGCGCAGCTCCTGTCTTCCCCGACTCCAGTAATGGGGAACATTTCGCTCGTCCCGTTTCCCTCCTCCTCTGCCTCCACCCCCTCTTTTTCCTCCTCTCCTCCTCCTCTCTTTCTCAGCTGTCACTCAACATGAACACACTGAAGCTTACACTTAAAACCTGAACACTTTTAAAAATGTTGGAAAAGTAATTTTTTTTTCTTCGTAGCGACGGAAATAAGCTCAAACCTACAAACACAAATGAAAAGTTGCATTGAAGCAAGTGGACATGGTTTGGATGGAGGTCCGTGTCTTGGTGTGCAGAAGAAAGTACAGACCACACCATAAACTTCACGCCATGCAGTTGACCCCTCTACCCTCTCCCCCCAGCTCCACCACATCACACAGGGCTTCACGGGTACACCTGAGCGCACGTTCAATCAGTGTTAATTGGAACCACACGGCTGCACATGTGTGTAGCATGTGCAGTTAAGCTGAGCAGCAGGGATGGATGTGACTGCATCAGATAGGTGCACGCACACACACACACACACACACACACACATGTCTAACTTCCCAGCTGCTTTGGTCTGAAGATGGCACTCTTTCACTTTAGTCATCAAGGTGTTGTCAAGGGAGACACACACCGG
>JAOWBL010000014.1:10605581-10625518 GCA_028564865.1 Zenarchopterus dispar | reverse complement strand
TATATATATATATATATATATATATATATATATATATATATATATATATATATGTGTGTGTGTGTGTGTATGTATGTATATATGTTGTGCTGAAGAACAATCACAGCCGCATAGCAAAAGTCCAAAGGGTTATAAAGCACTACTGTTTGTAACAACTGAGACATTACATTTAACATGAAAGAAAACAAGAGCGGCAGATGGACCTCTGCTGGATGTATTCACAATAATCATTGACTTATATCATGTAATTACAGCAGGGTAAAAGTGCCTGTGTCCCTTCAACCACATGTTGCAGAGCTGTTATCCAACTGAGCCTCTGATAATTAATGTAGAGGGGTAAATACTCAGCATGAGTGATGCTTATGCATTATTAACTGCGATGAGAGTATCATACCATTGCAAATGAGGTGGAAAATTATTCGCCCAATTACAGAGGTGATTTTGTTGTGAAAATCCTAGCAGCTATCCTCTGTCTGCGGTCTCTGGGTAAAGTACAGGACATTTAGTGTAGCTGACACGCTACTCAGTGGCAGCTCTGATTTGAGCCATATTTCGTTGCCGGGGACCTTCCACCAAGAGTGAAGCCCCCTCCCCGTCTCTCAAATGAGAGCACTGTAGGATGAACTGCAGTTTTAATTTTCCCTGGGACAACTGACTGTAAACAAACTGTCTCACCCAGAGTAACATATTGAGACAGAAAAAAAGAAGGGGGAAAAAATGATTTGTTTCCCCTGCATGTGTGCCCTGTTTATGTTGAACGACCTCTACAAACATAACTGACAAGCGGAAAAGAAAAACAGGATGACTGGCCAGGAGTGAAACCTCAAACAGCAGGAGATCAAGTGCTGCATTTGAGTTGAACTGGGAAGTGAGTGGGCTTTATTTAATTGACACTCGGTCCTGGGTGGGCCCAACAAGTCTCCTCGGTTTCCTGCTGGCGTTCAGGAGGGATGCTGGGGGCTGCGCTCGCCAACAGACGCACCTTCCATGACGACATGACATGTAGACAGAGCCGTCCTCACTGCCCACCACAAAATTGTTGACATCTCCGAGAGGGAAAGACGTGGAGGTGACAGCTACAGCTTTGGACTGCTTGAACACCAGCTCCATGCTGTCCTGCGGAGGGGAAAGAAACATGGAACAACATCCGTAACAAGCTCCCTGTTCAGGCTTCATGTTGACACGCACCCTGCCAAGCTCAACCTGTAAAAATCACTCGACAGTTTATTAATGCATAATCTAAGTTCAACTAGCACGTTATAAAAAAGTAAAAGTTTGACATTTTAGGTCCTGGCAGCAAAAATGTAATGAAATAACTGTCAAAAATAATTTCCCTCACGCTGAAAAATGAGGTGTAGAAAAAAACAAGTTGGAGGGAAATGGCAATAGAGAAGGTGACCAGTCAAAACTTCTTGACATTCAGCTTGAATGTTAAGGAACAGAAAAGTATGAAATGTGAAAGGACAGGAAGTCAAAATTCAATAAACATGCTTTCCCTCTCTTAAATATAAATGCAGCAATTCAATTTCATGGTTCGATATTAAACACTCTGAGCAATTCAGAAATACCGCTGTGAGGAAATGTTACCTGAGGTTGAGACAGCATGTCCAGACTCCAGGAGCACATCTTGCCATCAGTGGAGATGCTGATCAGGTTGTGGGCGTTCTGGGTCCCGACGACATTCACACAATACACGGGGTGCTGCAAACACAATAAAGGTCAGCTTTTGTTTGTGACTGTGTTGAATATAAATGAGGCGTCGGCCCACTGCCGTGGCCGGATTCTAGGAGTACCGTGTGTGCTGCTGCTGACAGAGGTGTCCTCTGCACCGGAGTCCTCTTGTTGCTCCTGTTGTCCCAAAGTACAATCTGCCCAGAATATGTGCCCCCCACCACAACGTTCGGGTGGAACTTCGCAAATGTCGTCGACATGACAGCAGACTGAAAGATCAGAGGCAAGAGATGTGACAGTGACTGTTCAAGCCCTGGTGTTGGTTTCTCAAAAGCAAACTCGCTCCATGAGGCTCAGTGACTTCATATGAGCAGGATTTCCATGGTAACATTTAGAGAGACAGGCAGCTCTGTGCTGCCATGGTAACAAACCAAGACATCTACTCGCAGAAGCAAAAGAGGAAAGCGTGGCTCATGGTTGTAGCTGTGAAACGGTGTTGCAGAGCAACTAACGGAAAGTCAACGAGCCTGTTGGGACCTGGTTCGTCATTCGATTCATCCAAATGAACATTTGAGAGTGTAACTGATGAAGCAAGCCGACTTGATGACAGCCTAGTTTAAAAGTGACTCCTGAATCCCTCCTACAACCAGCCAAACCAAAGCCAAAGATTTTACACAACTGCAAGTTTGTGTAGCTGCAAAGAATTTGAGTAAAATGTAATCTATTATATTTTTCCAAATTCAAAATATTTTACTCGAAATGAGCTGGGCTATTGCTTGAGCAGCCTTATATTTTTCAGTCTAAAATGTCTTTCATCCCACCCAGAACTTGATTATTCAATGAGTCAAAGCCTAAACAACTAGCTCACAAACATTTCTGCCTTTTAATAAAATGCGATTTCTGAAATAGTTTATAGTATAGCTTATAGTGACTAAGAAAAAAAATATTAGGAACAGTACACCAGACTCCAATTTATTGATCTGGTCTCTAGACTCCTCCATGATAGAAAAAAAAAAAAAAAAAAATCATCCAGTTGCACCAGAGCAAATCTGATACATCGCAGCTCCACCCCCTCAACCCACATCCAGGTTTAATCTGCAAAATTAGAACTTTTATTACTTTTGCTAAATGTAATTAACTACAAGTCATGTTTCTTTGTGGATAAAGTATCAAAAATACAATTGTTCTACAGCAGAAGCACCTGAAATCACTAATGACCAGAACAAGAAAAAAAAAAAATCCACTTCAGTTACAGTTTTCTTCTCCGGGTTCATTTCAGAGTCAAAGACCTGTCCCTTCATGGCCCCTTTTTCCCAGAACACAACCAAACACATCTTTCGTTACTTCGGCCTTGGTCTAACAGTGTGAGCAAGCAAACACGGAGGCTGGCAAGCAAGATTTGTATATATTTTTGGACTGTGACCACTTCACCTATCACCATAAACATTTTTTCTGAAGAATTTTGTTGATGAAAGTTGTGACACATAAGGAAATTTGCCTTTCGAGCCAACTTGGAGGCGCAAACAAAACTGCATTCACTCTTCTGTTCAGTTTTATTCATCTGAGCAGCAAAAGTACAGCTACATCCGCTCCGAAGGCAACGACATGTGGTTCTACTCAACTTGTCTTGGTGAAGGAGCCTCGGGGCAAGCATTATAATAAAGCTGAGCAGAGCGCTGAAGCTCATTGGTCTCCCAGCTAGCTTGTCTGAACACAAGGCCCTTGTTTAGATGCACATGATAACCAGCCCTGCCCCACACACTTAATCCTGCCGCAGTGCTCGGATTCCATTCAGCTCCTGCGCCACAGGTCTTCTCCGGCGCCTCACGAACACGTGTTTGTGGACAGATGTGGTGGAGGTGAATGCCAACATGGTGAACTCACAATGTGAATGAAGGCAAAAACGCTGCTGGAGAAGAGGGGACTGCAAGAGGACGCACATAGGGGATGTTTGGCACCGTTCTGGGCATGTTAAAGACGGTGGGGGGTGAAACAAAAAAAACAAAACAAAAAAAAAAGGGAGTTCAAAAGAAAAAACAGATGTTGCTTTTGGTACCTGACAGTGGAAGACGTACTCTGGTGTCGATTTCTTGTACTTCATGTTCCACACTAATGCCACTCCATCTGGTTCGTGCGGAGCATCCTCGTTGTTGTTGTATGAGGCAACCAGGAGCTCAGGATACTGGTTTTTAAAGGGAAAAACAAAAAACAGACACAATCATAACCCTCTGGCTTGGCTCTGTGTGGGAAAAACCTCACCTGCCCTGTGTGGTTCTGCTAAATGCCTGCAAGAATAAGTAACCCTTTCTCTCTCAAGATTTATGGATCATTTAAACCAGTCTACCCTTCAGAGATCCTGTATAAATTCTCTTTTTACATATATTTTAAATGAACACACCAGTAGCAGATTCAACAGCCCAATGAGGATTTTTTTCACATTTGAAGTAACCAGAGTCATATTTTTTGCACCCTGCACATAAATAATCTTAGATTACAAAGGTGTCAGTGTCGCTCTGAGCGACAAATACAGTGAACAAAGAGTTGGTGTGTTCAATCACTGTCAAAAGTTGTTGCAGAATCAGGAATTAAATGACCTTAGACACCAGAGGAAACAAATCATTATGCTCTACAACTAAGTGACAGTTTGTGCGGGACAAAACTTACTTTTCCTGAGGGAGTTTTGGCAGAAAGTAAAGGCTGTCAAACTCAAGTAATGTAATCATAAAGCATTATGACCATTTGAGCAGTTTCAGAAGCCAGTTAAAAAGCTCGTATTAACTCCATTTAACAAAACAGCTTGGGCGAAATGTTTAACGAAGGTTTGGGAACTCTGTTGAACACGCATTTTATGGATGGATTTATAAAGAGGAATGACCTGTGGAGACCAGTCCAGGCAGGTGACAACACGATGCTTGGACCAGCGCTCATCCATGAACTGCCTGTTAAGGGAGAGCTTTGCTCCAGCTTGAATTTCCCTTTGGGGAAAAAAAAAAGCATCACAAATCAATTTTTTTTAAAAACAAACAAAACAAAGCATGTTTTTAAATAAACAAACAATAATTTATTTTAAAAACACAAGTGGAGCAATCATTACCCCTCCTTCTCCTCCAGGTCACGACCACTGTAGTCAAAGAAGAGGTCCACATGTTCAGACAGAGCTCGCTCGATGATGCGAGTGCTATGGTCGAAGAAATCTGCAAAATCTTCTGAATGCAGGATCTGGAGTTTTTCCTCCTCTGTCAGTTCATGGGGAGGTGCTTAACAAAGAAACACACACAGATATATATACATATATAAAACAAAATCATAAGAACACTGAAATATCCCCTCTGTTTATGGTTATTATATGGAACCTGATGCTCTCTCTTTCAGTAACAGAAACCAATTCATACTCTATGACAACTGTTAAATACGTCAAAATATTCATAGAAGAACTTAAGTAGCTTTATTTTAGTAAAGCATCTCAATTATCAGTACTGGTAGTGAAATACCTTCCTCCTCCTCCTTTTCCTCCTCTTTCTCAGATTGAATCTCGACGACCGGTTGAGGTGGAGCGATTTCCTCCTCTTCTTCTTCCTCTGTTGATTAAAAAGTGAACTTTATTAAACCATCAGCACATAAACTAAGCTACGTCGTATCAACTACATCCCTGGTTTTGTTTGTGATTGCACATTTTCATCTGAAAAACAAATGATGAAGAGGAAGAGAATGTTTTACTCCTCTTTGCTGCTTCATTTTCTACTTTTATTATTTTCTTCTTTCAATAAAAGCTCCCCCCGGTGATTACTGGCGAAGCAATACAACGATTTTGTATCTCTTGTCTTGCATTTGTTTGGTTTGTCAGCACTATGTCGCCTTTCAAAAGGAACCTGCTCCTCTAAAGCGGGGAAGTTTGTCATTTGTATTAAAGGGACACAGCTCAGCGGGTGTCTAGTTCTCATAGGGACCCCTGTCTTTCCTGACTGTTAATGAGACTCTAGCCACTGAATAGAGAGTCTAGCTGTCAGTGTAGCAGTTTCCCCTGTGTCCCAGCAGCAGCTTGCCCCCTTCTAGGCCACGGGGCAGAGGGTGTGGAGCAGCTGCCCGAGCCCATCCCATTGGACTGGCCAGATGACGGCATGGTGCAAAAGCAGATGGTGATGCTGGGATTGTCTTTTGCTCTTCAAAGGTGGCATGGGGATGGCACAGAGGTTTTCCGCCTGGCTGCTCCGAGACAAGCCTCCCCCCTGAACGGCAAGCCTGTGCAATTATCATCCTAGCAGGAGGTCCTGCAGCTCCTATTCAACCTCAGAGAATGTACAACAAAATACAGGCCACACCAGCTGGCAAACTGCACACCGGTTTCACCTCAAAGAAAATGAACATGCACACACAAACACATCTTCTGGAGATGGTATTTAGCCTACGTGTTGAACGTAAAAAGGCACAAAACAGATTTATGTGGATCGGGGAAGCACTCACTTGGTTATCATGGTATGAGCCTTAAAGCTCATCTAAGATTACGGCACCACATGCCAGTATTTCCTTCCTACTGAGATAATCTAAATGATAATGTCATCTGTTACTTTGTCCATGAAGTGATTTATTCTCCTTCTCAGACAGAGGTTTAGGGGAGCAGGGTCCACTGACGAGTTTACAGAACTACGTTGATGACACAAGCCATTTCAATGTACAACCATACTCTGCAACCATCAGGAGAAGGTTAAAATCTTTCCTTTCAAGGGCCTCAATCAGGCTTATAGGAAAACAGTAATCACTGTCTTTCAGCTAGCCCTGGTTGTGCTCGTCAGCCCTTTCCCTGGTGAGGCAGCCAGAGCAATCAACCTGCCAGGCATTAGGAGCGGACAGACAATCTGAAAATAAAGGGTATAATGCACCTGCCAGCTAAAATGGCCATTTGGAGAAAAGCTAGTGATCCTGGTGACCCCACTGGGGATGTGCAGGGGGGAAGTAGCAAGGGTGGGTGGGTTGCATTTAACTGAATTCACCCAGATCACCGATTTCCCATACACTGACACCTCCTCTGAAAAGCAGGCCCAATTATGGCTTTTGTACCACTTAAGAAATAAAAGCTTTTTGGGGGAGAGTCGGACAGGGGGGAGGTGGGGAAAGAAGTCTCAACTCCAAGTCAACAGACAATATATTAATGCAAACATGGCATGTGGCCAGTAATGAACAAATATAAAACGACCTTTTGCTCACTGTTGCAGGTGTTTTCGACTTTGTATATGACGAGACAGAAGCGGGGTTTTACTTCAGCAAGTGCAGAGGGGGTTTTGTCTGCCGCATGAAGGCCGATAATGAACGGACTGAAAAACAAAACTCCGCTCCTGCAAACATAAACATGCACTTTGGGGTGTAATCTCCTAAAAGGGGAGGAGCAAACTTAAACTTGTATGTAGAAGTAGCTAAAAAAAAAATGAAAGACTCAAAAATCTTTTTATACGGAGTTCCATGCATCAAATCAAAAAGCTGCAAATACAGAAATCATACAGTGAGGAAAATCTTTCAGAAAAAAAAAAAAAGAATATGGCAAATATTCTCCTTGAAATGATCAGCTACTGCATGACAGATGATACAACAGTAATTGAATGGTACTGATCATCAAGTGCATAAAAGCTGACCACAGTCACAAGTAGCACTTGAAACAAGAAGGCCATTAAGGCCTTTTATGATTAAAAGTTTTGACCTGTGTCTGAATTCAGAATGATTAAAACAATCACATTCAATTAAACATTAGATCTACTAAACTGCTCGACATACTTGTGTTCCTGATGAGCCGTTTTAAAAATGCTCTACTCGATCGACCAGTCCAGCTCCGCCACCCCGACCCAACTTCCATCAATATCTTACTCCATAATTACAGCCTCTTACTGAAGGGCGCATACTGATGCAGTATATTATAAACTAGTGCGGTTGTGGAACACTTTAACTGTGGTACATTCACCAATTTGGGGGCTTAAGACAACATTTTCTCAAACTGCCAACAGACGGAGATGCAGGAAGCAACCTGCAGTATCTTGTAAGGTTTAGCTAGTGAAAATAAGGAGATAATTATTCAAAAATGATGCAGTGACCAGTTTTTTCCTTCAATTAAGTTTTAGATGTGGTTAAATTTAAAAAAAAAAGAGAGAGTCTAAATTAGAACATTTGCATGCTTTTAATTTGCAAGACCCTGGTTCTCCAAAGTGCAGGTTATCTTAGAAAACTTGTCCATGTCCTTTAGTTAAATTGAGCTCCATCATCGTTTTCACCCCTAATGATGATGAGATCAGAGCTCTGAGAGGGTTACATCGTCTTTTACAAGCCTAGTTAACACTGAAACTACCATTATTTCTTTATACCTGCGACGATATCTGGGCTTTCGGCATGCAACAGATCAGATGTTTCTTGAATAGTTGTGTGCAACTGGTGAAGTTATATTTTCTTACAAGACTTCAGGGCACACTAAAACCATTCAGTACAGTGTGTAGCCCTCATTACCTAAAAAGTGTATAAAACATGAAGCATCCTCCTTGACTGAGTAGTCAAGCAGGTCTTTTCTTGTTCAAATAGGGCAGGTGATCTTAAATCTTCTACTCTTTTTCTGAGATGTCTCGCTGCCACAGTGGGAACCTTCAACAGGTAGCAGGCGGGGCACGGTAGCCGCTCCTTCTAATGCCACCACCTGCTGACCTTGAGAGTCTGCGCCGTCGCCTCCTTTTGACAGCACGATAAATCTCTCAATCAGAAAGCAGGTCCGAGACCACCCCACGCATCAAAAACGCAGCCAGTAGAGCAAACTGAGAAAGGGACGGTGTCTCACTGAGACCCAGAAGCGATGGTGTGAAAATGCACATCACAGAGTGTGTTTTATGTCCCCTTTAGGTGTGGGGTGAAGACAAGGAAGCGAAGGAGTTGATGAAATGATTATATACTGGCAAAGAGCTGTCATGTTGAACAGCTGGCTATATTTTATTTATATATATATATATATATATATATATATATATATATATATATATATATATATATATATAGTTTAACATTTTCATCAGGATGCTGCTTAAAATCCTAAGTATGCATTCAATGATACTTTAAAATGTGTTAAATGATTACACAAAAAAAATAGGGGCAAAGAAGTAAAACACACAAAAAAAAATCTTAATCAAGATTTCAGTGAAGCGCAATATTCACCATCTGTCATTGAAAAAAATCAACTGAAAACAAGCACCAAGAGCTGAAATAATGCATATTTTATGCAACATGTGTTCAACATGTGGATTTCAGTACAAATCCAAATATTCTCGTTGTCCAACCACATGAAAACTTCACTCCAGCAATTACATACATATCGACACGCTTCAGAGGCAATAAGCAGTCAGCTGCACTTCGCCTCATATCTTCCGTTCCAATCGCATTTCTCCTTCCTGTCACTGGTTTTCTCATCCTGCTTGTTAATTATATCAAAGCAGAGTTGGTTGTGAGGTTCAGGGAGCAGAGCTCGCCTGAATTTAATCTCGGCACTGACTTCTTATGTTTCCTGGGCCTCACTTTTCTCTCTCTTTCATCTCAGCTTGTCATTTACTTCCGGTTCCTTCTGCTCTCAAAAGAGCCTGCATTTACCTCCTCCGTTATGAACGCTCCCCAAGAAGTAAGTGAAGCGACAAATTAAACCACAAATTTCAATTTATAAAAGCATTTTATGGAAGCTCTCCATTTCAGCCTACATACAAGCACACATTTTGGGCACGCGCACAACTTACTTGTTTTTTTAGCTTGATCATCAACGAAATCATGTGTGTTACCTTTTTTCAACTGTGTTGGGGCAGGTGTCTGGGTCTCTTTTGAGTAGGACACAGTTTCGCGTGGTGGGAAGTCCACTTGAGTGACTTTGGCCATTCCCAGTTTGGGAGTTACACGCCTAAAAATACAACAACAACTCAAGCTTTGTACAACAGCACCACAAGACAGGAATGACTTCAACAAGCCAAAACATTTATAACTATTCTAAGTTTTTTTGTTTTGTTTTGTTTTTAAACCACTCTCACCTGCTGCAGATGGGCTGTTAAGCTGATCAAAAGTAAATAAATTAGTCTTTCATGGAATGGAGAAGATTTCTGATTAGTTTGAATAACCCCACGAATTACTTCATAACAAGTTTGAAACTGACCACTTTGGCATGCACAACTTCATTATTTCCTTGGACTACATCATCTGAACAATGGCTCTGATAGACAAAGTAATCATGCCATAGATTGAGAGAAAGGAAAATGACCAGGAAAGGAGAGAAGAGAGTGTCCAGTACCCCAGCTCAGAATCAGAGTGAAGTTGAAGAGTGGACGGGTCAGAGTCCCAGTGCAGAGTCCTGATTAGTGTTACAGCAACGAGGCAGCATTAGTGACGGAGAGACAGCAAGCAAAAATAAGGAGAAGCAATACAGTTAGCATTACAGCAAACAACATGCAGACTGGCTCTTAGACCACATATCAGTTAAATTTACACTGTTATCAGAACACACATTTAAAGAAAAAAAAATCTTTTTACTTTGTGCATTTCATCAAAGCTTTAATCTGCCAACATAAAACCCAAAGATGGAGGAATGTGTCTGCTTGAAATGCATAAACACACACAGACCCCCTGAGTGGGATGACACGGCTGCAACGTGCAGCCTGTGGGGCTGGTGTGGTGCAGACTGCGTCACTCCAAAGGCTCTGAGTGTTGTGTTGCCAGAGAGAGAGGAGGGGAGAGAGAACCCTCAGGGAGAAAACATGACCTCCATGTGTGTAGGAAATGGCCATGCTGGTGAGGGAAATGAGTCAACACGTAGCTCGCTGGGCCTGATGGGACGCTGGGGGAGCTTGAATTTCAGCCCAGAGAAGGGGCTCTAATTAGGGGTTAAGAAGTCCCCCAGGCATCACAGCAGCCCGCTGTTTTATTGTTAATTTAGGATCATTTTAATTCAGTGGCACACAAATGAAATAAACATGCATGCAGTTGGCATAAATCTGATCATCATTCACTGAAACTCTATAAGTTGTAAAATACTTCAACTCAGATGTCAGCTTTACTGGCATTTATAACCTTTGTTTAAAGGTTGAAAGCAGTGAAAGAACATGAAAACAAAACAGACAAGCTTCTCAGGGCAATTCAGTGGGGTTTTTTTTCCTTTTTGCTGCACGATACAAATATAATGTAAGTTGTGACAAAAAAATGGAGACTGATTCGTTCTGGCACGTGTGTTAAAAGAGGGGAGAAAAAAAACTATTTGAGAAACCTACTGTAATAAATCAGTAAAGTAATACATTTTTTATATATATATATTCTGCTTCAGGTAGGAACTGACTTCCTGACTAGACATGCTTGAACACTTGTAAAGTACAGTGCCGTGGCCCAAGCGTTTCCCCGGGGGTTTGTACAAGTGTTTGTGTGTACCTGGGTCCCACAGCTCCATCAGAGTCCTGGCTCCCTGCCTCACTTGGCGTCCCCGCTGATTTGGCAGTAGGAGACGTGGGAGGAGGGACTACATGGGAAGCAGACAATAATCATATGTTACCATGAGAAAACGCTAAGCTGTTCATAACCCCACATCACAAACGTATCATACTCGGTTTACACATGACAGATGAAATATTAGAGTGAATGATGTAATATGTACAAAACCTTGACATTAGCAGCAAAACAAGTAAAATGCACAAACTGGCATTTACTTGGAAAATTTACACTGAGGCAAACCAACTCTACTGTGAAGCCCGCTTCACTGTATGTTATACTAATATTGTCTTTTTTTGTAGTATGTCACACAATTTTTTTTTTCTAAATACTAAAAACTATTTAAAAAAATTTCTGCTCAAGTGTGATCTGCTTTACTAAAGATTCATGTTATGGATCTCTTCTGCCACCTGCTGGTAGTGATATGACAGTGCTCTAAAAATGTGATGCGTGGACCTACTGACCACATCATTACAAAACACAATACACTTGAGTAATTCATTTATTTATTGTTAAATCAACACTCCATCCTCAGTCCATAAAAACCATTTTGTCAAGTCTATTTTTTAATCTAAATTAAGATTCCAATTTGAAAGGTTACTTTCATAAAGCGTTCTCAGCAACAAAACTTGAACATAATCCTTGTCTCTTAAACTCGCTTTTCAACTTTGATTTCAAGGCATTTTTTTTGGGGGGGGGGGGTTAGCCTGTAAAGAACATACAATGTTTAGTACACAAGATGAAACAGAGGCATCTGTGTTACTTTGACTCCTCACCGACTGCTGAATTACCCAGGTAAAAAAATGGCCACCAAATTAAAACACTACTCATCATTGTCTTCAGTGTGTCATTTGTATCGATAAGTGATGAAAGGAAACTAAGATCCTTTTTTTTTTTTTAAACCCATTTACATTACTCATATATTACAAGATAGTGAGGAGCAGGGAATGTACAAACAAAATGGAAACAAAAAAGTTGCCTTATTTAAGAGTAGAGTAACTAGACAAAAGTCTAACTTAATCCATCTTTACTTCAAAGAAAGGCAAACTGGAATAAATTAAAAATGTCAGAACTACTAAAATGCAGCTTTATGCAAATTGTACCATGTCATCATTTATTCAACAAAAACTAATCCAAAATAGAAAAGTTGTTTGTGAAAACTGAATACACTCTATAATTTAATAGCCTGTAGAACTACCTTAATCATCAATAACTTGAAATAATTATTTTCTGTAAGACACCATCAACCCCTCCCATCATTGTGGAGGAATTTTTGACCCATACTGCTTCTTTTCATTGATGTTTGAAGGAACTTGTTCATGCACACTCTGTTTAAGTCCAGCCACAGTCTTTGATAGTTGGACAAATGTATGCTAATGCATGCATACTGATATCTGTAGAGTCTGAGATGTAGCTCTTACGGTAGGTTGTTTTTCAGTTTCTTTGATTACTCCTCCGTCTGACTTTGGGGTGAGCTTGCAGGGATGCCCACAACTGTGGAATTGACACCTCTCTTGTGAATATTTTCTCATTGTACAGAGATGGACACCACATTTTTCTGAAAATCGCCTTATAATTAACCTCAGATTAAATCGATAGAAAGAAAAACTTTTTTTTTTTTTTAAATGTAAGTTTAATTTTTAAATTCTTTAATTTTCAAACTACATCTTCTGCACTTTGGTTAAATAATATATAATAAATTAAATAAATAATGACATAGTGTAATATGTAAGGCTTTCACATACAGTTGCATTTTGCCTATTTTAAGACTTTATAAGCAACAGATCCTTTTTTTAAATGTCCTGATATATAAAAACCTTAAATGCACATATGAAAAAACTCTTAGACATTTTCTCCAGATGATTTAGATTGGAAAATCTGATATTAATGTTGCTTCCGTCCATCTACAGGTAACAAAACATACCCATTGAAACATCTGTGGTTATGCCCACGCTCTGGAGAAGAGCCTCAGCTTCACGTCTTTTTTTCTCCAGGTCAGAGTCATCCTGCTGAAGTTCAGCTTCTTTCAGTTGTTGGTCTGCCTGCAAATACACATACATCGTAATAATGCAATCTTTAGATATCTGCATTCAATTCAGAAGCTCTCAATAATGTATACAAAATTAAACTTTATTTGTTACAAGTTTTCTGATACCTCACTCAGAGATTTGCGTGTGCTGCCAAATAAATTACCAACCAAATTACATGCCAATCATCTTACTAATTTGCATTGATTGGAAGAACTTCGCAGGTGTCAGAAAATGCAGCAAAATGAGAATGAAAATTTGTGATACTAGTAAGTATTACAGAAGACTAGTTATTTAACCTCTTAAGACTCAGTGCAACTTTTTTTTTCCTGTTGCTCCTGTTTAGGCTCCCGTTAAAGGAGTTAAATATTATAATACAGACAATACAATGTGTGATGTCCACATGCGTACGCCAAGTCTTTAGGATGTTAAAAAAAGAGAGAAGGAAAACAAAACTTTATCTATTTCAATATTTCTGAACCAAAAAGCATATTATGATGTAAACCAACATCATTCCCAAAAAACTTTAGAAATGTTACAAACAAACAAACAAACAAACAAAAAGACATGTCCAGGTTCAATTTCTATCTTAAGGTTCTTTGCTGCTTGTCTTTCTTTTCTCTCTGACTCAATTTCATGCCAATCTACTTTGAAGACAGGCCACAAAATCATTTTAAAAAAAAAAAAAGGTTTTAAAGTTTATTCCTAAATTTAACAAGTAGGAAATGGGTTACCATCACTGATTTGTCACAGTATCTGGACTGTAATAAGTCCCAAAAATTATTTATAGGAAAGAGGAGCTGCATGCAAGGCATAAAAAAAATGTATTTACACTGTACACTTGTTAGTTTATAAGTTAAATACATTAGGGGAAAAAAGAAGGTGCACCCTTTATAATAAATTGTCCAAATAGCCACAAAAAATGTACCTTCTTGCGCACTTCCTCCTTTCTTCTTTTCTCCTCTCTTATTTGTGCCAAACGTTGCTTCTTCCTTTCAAGCTCTGCTTTCAGCTCACTTTTGTCAGACATGGTGCCACAGCTGTATTCACATAACACATAGATTATTTCATATACATGTCTGAACTACAATTAGAATATATAATAGTAGTGAAATGAGTATGTAAAAAAAAAAAAAAAAAAAAAGGAAAGCTGGTAAAGCATCTCTTATGACTGTTTCTCTCATCAATGGGACCAATTTGAAGAGAAACTTGCCCAATTTCGTATCTACTACATTATTAAACTAATAATTATATTTACAAGGCCAACAAGATGCTGAAATGTTTCCCCCTAAAACACAGCTTCACAGACTGCATATACTATATATATGCAGAAACCCCAGTTAAGATCGTAGTCTTTCATATATAATAGCAGATATCAGAAACGTTAGGATAATGCAGGTCTCACAACTTACCTGGCACAAATTAAACATCTTATTTTATGTAACGAGTCGAACAAGACAGTCTTAGTGACAGGAAACTGTGATATGAACACGTTCAGAAACGGCTGTGTCAGTTAGTGTGATTGAACATGTAAATAAAAACATGTTGAACAGCAGGAAATCCTACACAGGTCACAGGATTTGACGGGTCGCAGGATTTGTCGTTACACCGGCTGACCATCAGAGCCCCACCCTGCAGTCTGCATTTAATTTGATCCCAGTTTATTGTGTGGTTTTCAGTTGGTTGTCTGTGGCCTTCTTTGGTGTTGTGCATATATATAAACTTGATCTTGAAATAGTATTAAGTTTTATCTTATTTATCACACAACAAAATTAAGCAAAAACCCTGCTACCATCCAGCCGGCCTCTGTAACGTTAGCCTCCCTTGTTATTTATGTATAACCAGGGAGCTAAATTACTTTTCCTTGTCATATGTGAAATAATATGGCTCCACTGAGACAATTTGTAGCCTAATGTAACGCCTAGTATGATGTTATGTTTCTCACGTATTAGAAAAAACAACTCCCGATTCAACCAACAACCTATCGCGACTTTTGATGTCAGTTAGCCACGGCAGTTAACTTCTCCTTTCAACTGCGCTCTCCCCAAGAAGAATAAAACTACAAACACCCATTTAAAAAGACAACGCGTCATAGGTCCCGACACTAGAGATATAATAGGATTAAAATACAGATAACAAACCTTGTAGCAGGTTCTTGGCCTGGTAGCAAATGCCCTGAAAACAACACAAAACAATTAGCCTAAGCTACACAACTACAGGTGCCGAGAGGAGCCAAAAAATGGCCATTCGACTTTGACGTGGCTGAGCGGTAAAGTTCAAGTCTGATAGATCAGTCCCTTATCTAAAAAGAATGCAAATTAAAATTTAATAGCGATGCGTCTCGGTTTCTAGACTAGCACAATTCAGCACTGAGCCAAATGTGCTGTTAAAAGAAGGAACTTTAGGTAATTTCATTGTATCAGTTAGAGAATATCACTCTTATCTAGGGGTTGATTATAAATAAATGTGACATACATGTAAATGAGATAAAAAGTAACTGATAAAGCTTTGATTACATTTGAAATGAAAATGTGTAATTAATTAGCAATTAGTTTCCTTGTCAAACTAGTGCACACACACACACACATATATATATATATTCCACAGATAGATAGATAGATAGATAGATAGATAGATAGATAGATAGATAGATAGATAGATAAAAACTGTATTTGGCCAATGACTTCTGTTTTAACAATTCTTCTTGATAATAAATGTTATACTGGAAAGCCTGTTGTTTTTGTTTTGTTTTTTGGTTGTTTTTTTTTTGCCTTTAACTGGTCCCACATTTGTTAGGAAAAATTCATTTGTTGAGAATGCTGGTTGCACCCATGAAGAACTTACCAAAGCTTCTATGCCAATGCCAAAGAGCTTTTTCTGCTATTGACTCTTGTCTGGTGTAGTTTCTTGGATTGGATGGGTGAAGTCTGAAGAAATTAGAGAAATTAAAAAAATAAAAAAAAAAAGAACAAACTTCAGCCTCATCAGCATGCAGGATTTCCATACTCAAAAAATGATAACATTAACCCCCTTAGAGTGGGGTTTTTTGGAAATGACCTCTGGAATTTGGGAGTGAAGAAGATGGTATGAATTGATGGTTAGGTTGACAGGAGTCTATATGGACTATGGTGTGTCCAGATGATACTGTGACCTGTAGTGGGAGGAGGGATCAAGTGGAGGAATGCCTGAAGAGGCTGAGATGTGCATTAGATAGAAAAGGAATGATGGTCATACTCTAACACAGAATACCAGTGTGTAAATAACAGGGCAACAGGCAAGAAGCTTCAGGAGCTTAAATAATTGGTTCCACTGTTCGCAAATGGGGATGGTGGAAAAGAGGGGCAGAAGAGTATGTAGGCAGGGTTGAGTGGATGAAGAAGGGTGTCTGGAGTTTTCTGGGATAATAGAATAGCAGCATAAGTAAAGAGAAATGTTTACAAGATGTAGTGAGACCCTTCTCTGCAGCTTGGAGACAGTGATGCTGACCAGCAGACAAGTAGGTGGAAATGGAAGAGTTGATAAGCTTTTCTTTAGGACTGAATAAGGAAGGAATGAGCACATCAGAGCAACAGCCAAGGTTTGACTTTGATAGTGAACACTTTGGGAGAAGATTAAAGAGGACATTTCTTGATGTGGTGGAAGAGATGATAGGGTTAGTTGGTGTGACATGAAGATGAAGACGACAGACTACAATAGCAAAAAAAAAAAAAAAAAATCCACTATGAAAGGGAAAAGCTAGAAGAAAAAGTTTTTGTAAATCATATGGATTATGAGTAATATTTATTAAAGATACTGCATGCTTTTTATGCAGTAGCCAATATCAAAGAAACAAAGCCTCAACAGTTAATATGGTAAATTCACAGCAACAAGATATCGCTTCTTACATTGATTTTATTTGAGTGTATAAATGTTCTCTTAAGTACATACATACAAACATATACCTTGTTAAAGCAGTGTACAATTTATTATAGGTCGTGTGTACATAACCTGGAAATACTCAATACAGCAAATTAGAGAATATAAAAACTACAGTGTATGTCAACAAACCCTGTTCTTACATCAGTATTTTTAATCTAGACACAAAGCAAGCTCCCATTATTTACATGCACTTAAAAAACGAATGTTGGCAAAAATAAAAAACAATGTGCAAGAGAGAAAGTTAGGAACGATCCATAATATACCACAAATTCATTTAGATTTTCTCTAGCCAGTGTAGACTAGATTACATTCATCTCAAAAGTCAGAACCAGCTGGAAGTCGTAGCTATGTATATTTTTATATAAATCCTCAAAGTTAGCCGTCAGATTTATTATTCCTTCTTCTGATGTCTGCACCGGCCTCAGTGTCGGGTTCATCAGCCAGTTCTGACAGGGCCGGACCTACTTGGGTTTTGTCTTCACCTCCCCCATTGGTATGCAGAGTATGCAAGACCTGGTCACTGGGGCGTTTCCAAGATGTTCTAGTAGCAATCCAAAGGATGAGAGATCCAAAAACCACCAGAAGGACTCCCAGCACATTCACAAAAATAGCCTCTGGTGGGGAATCCTTATACTTTGGGTCACTCCTTTGTTGTGCACAAAGAAAAGATGAAGAAAAAAAAAAGTTAATTTACTTCATACAGGTCTATTTTTTGTTTAAAGTACATATTGGCTTAATAATACTTACAGGCCAAAAATAAGTTTCTCTGTTATACCCATGAGTGCCACAGCAATGATACTGGAAAATAGTAAAAGCCCACTGTAGATATGGATGGGCATGAACGCTGCTCTCCAGGACACAGGTGTAACTGGTATCAAATACATGCCAACTCCTAGAACAAGCTGCTCATTGAGAGAAAAAGAGGAGGGGGGAAAAAAAAGAAGTATGTGGGATCTTTCACTCATCAAGACTGCTATTCACTATGACTTAAAAACAATCCAAAAATACAGAAAACCTCAACATAACTTGTCCTTTATGAAAATATTGCATGCCAAAACAAAAAGTCTTCTTTTATTAGCAGTTATTTTAAATACAAATAAATAAATGTATTTACCTGCATGCCATATACTATGACTGCTATCAGGCCCAGCCAGCTGTGCAGACTGTACATGTTAGGAATTTTGGCAGCATTGTGGAAGTCAAAAGCTGCCACCATGGCGATAATGGCAAAAATGAAAGCTGCCAAGTTCAAGCCTGCATGGATGAACTTCATCATTAGTTTGCTGCACCGCCAGGTCCAGGGAAGCCTGTACACAATTATGGCTGCAAGAGAAGAGGAGTCACCCTCTGTTAACCTGAAGCAACACATTTTTTTACACTTTGACCACATAATCCTTAAATTGTCAACTTTTTACACCAAGCGATGTCTCACTGTCTGAGTGGAATAAATGTAAAAGCTGTAACTTATTCCATTTTGAATTTCTGTCTTTATCAAAAGTTTGAATGGTGGCTTTCTTTCTCATTGAGGACTTCACAGTAGTACCATCCCCTCCCCCAAAGACTCTTAAAAAGTCAGCTTTGGTTAACTCCCTCAATAATTTCCTGTTTTTCTTACATTCCTAAAACAACATCCACATTACCACACCGTTTTTTTTTTAATTAAAGAAAAGTGTAAACTCACCTATTCCCTGGAGGAAAATAAAGCCAGTGACTATGAGGACCGGGTGCCAGTTGAACTCCGCCAGTCCTCCGTCCCAGGCTAAGCCCTCCTTGAAGTGAAGGACCCATCTTAGCACGAATATTATGGCCACAAACCCGACGGCTCCAGCGGCAGACAGCACAAACAGGAACTGTTTTAGATTCTCCATCGTCGTGTGTGAAGGCAGCTGGACCGCAGCAGCTGTTTTCATACAACTTCAAGTGTTGAACCGGGGGACGGACGGCGGTCACGTGACCCGTCGTACGCGACTGTATATAAGTGGAAGAGCCGAGTTTTGTAACCAGTGGTTACAGAAGAGCTTGGGAGCAGGATTTAAAAAAAAAAAAAAAGAAAGAAAGAAGAAAAAAAAAAGAAACCTCAGCTTTGTGCTGCGTCATCCTGACTTCAGTTAAACTTTTTTTTTCTCTGCTTTCCTGTTGTTACTCGGTCACATGTCAAGCTTTTGAAGCCGGTACCGTCATCTCATTTTATCTAGCCCAATAATAATTTCGTACCTAAACTTCAGTTCTTCACTATTTTATATGTAAGAGACATAAAGTAAATGGGCCATAATGGCATTTACAACGATACATCTTGACGTTTCTGAGGCTGCCGTGACGTCATCTACCCACTGGGCAACAGTATCTCAAATTAAACCATTTCCCGTTTTGTAATCAAGTTAAGGATTAGAAACAAAAAAAAAACAATGAAAAAAAAATTTATGAAGAAAGAAAGCTATTTAAAGTTAGAAGGTAGAAAAACATGTTTCTGCCTAATGGAAGCAAGCCACTTTCTAAAGCCACATTTGTCTGTCAAATATGTGCCTAATATCTGAATTAATATGAATTAACAGTTTGATGTAGAGTAAACTGGGTTATATGATTAAAAACACGTTAGAAGTCTTGTATTTGCTGTACAACAGGCCTTTTAACACTAACCATAATGCCGATGTGGCCAGTGATGAAACAGTGTTAATCTTATCTTATCTTAATTTTATTAAAACTCCATAATTCATAAGAACCTATATCTTTAGTTTTCCCAGCTCTTATAGTCGGATACTTTGATTTCATTCTCAAACATGTCTGTGGCATCTACTGTTCATTCACTCAAAATGTTTGATCTCTTATGACCAACAAGGCTTTATTTTTGTC
>JAOWBL010000014.1:10552516-10575681 GCA_028564865.1 Zenarchopterus dispar | reverse complement strand
ATAGATAGATAGATAGATAGATAGATAGATAGATAGATAGATAGATAGATAGATAGATAGATAGATAGATAGAGCAGTGGTCAACCAACTGGACACCGTGATCATGGACAAGCAGCAGAGGAAAGCTGTTGTGACTGATGAGGAAAAAGGAACACGAGAAACAGGAAAAAATACCAGGGGCTCAAAGAAGAGCTGGAGAAAGTCTGGAAAGTGGTGGCAACGGTAGTGTCCATGGTCACTGGAGCACTGGGGCCTATGGGCCCCACACTGGAGGTGGCTCCTGTGTGGAGCCACCTCTCCAATGGAGAGACATCAGACACCTCTGTCCAGAAGAGGGAAGACCTAGGAGCTGCTGAGATACTGCAGGACCATCAAGCTCCCATGAGCTGGGAAAGGCTCCAGCAGACTCCCCTGACTCTGTATACAGATTCAGCTGGTATAGACGAGGGATATACCTGTGTGTAATCCTTTATTCCTTAAATAGCGTTGGTCCAAATTGAGTCTTTTTGTGTGTGTTCATTTAATTGAAATTCTATTGTTACAATTTAGCTGGGGAGATGACATTTGTCATTATTAACAGATCCAGCTGCCGCGGGTTCGCGTCCCGACCCGTGACCCTTTTGTTGTATGTCTTTGCATCCAGATTTCTTGTCTCACTAGTCTAAATTAAAGCTAATAGACAACTATTTTGTTTTCAAATGGATGGAAATCTGAACTACAATTATAACGAGAGGCATGTGTAAGTGTTGAAGTTTCTCCCTGAAAAAAACAAACAAACAAACAGAAAAAACAACAACCTCGAAACAGTTTGACTGCAATGCATCAACTCTTGAGATATGACGCGAGTTTTTCCACTATTCTCCAGGAAACAATGCTGAGATTGAGTGGCACTGAAGGTTTTATGGTCGGAACACGCCCGCTGTAGTTATAAGCCACATGTGGTCACACCGGTTATTCTGGCATCCTGCAGGTACTTTCTCCTGGGAAGAGCTGCTGCCACTTGTGATAAAGCGTAGTTAAGTACAATAATCTGGTTATCTAGGCTGTCATCCACACAGTCCAGAATCACGGGACGTTGTGGATCCAACCCGATCCAGCCGTTAACAGAACCCGCCTGAAGGACTCGCATCACAAATCACGCCGCTGCCACTTTATTCATCTTACTGACACCTTACGATGATAGTAGACGACTAAAGTCTTCGCGGGGTCGTCATCAAACACATTTATGCGGCGTTAGGATTATTTAAATGTTTGTGTTGTTCGTTTCTCCAGAGAGCGCGGAGATTTGCTGCCGGAGCCCGCGATCAAGGACGGAGACGCATCTCCGGCGGAGTGATACCTGCTCTTACCCGGAGGACGTGGTACCCTTCGGTTCCCCCTCCCGGGATCTGGACGCTGGGAGAGCCTCCCATCCTTCCCTGGGAGCGGGAGGCAGACCGGGATTCCCGTAATGATCAGTCGTGGCTGTGCGCCACGGCACGTCGTGATTCCCAGCGGTTCCTGGTTTCCTGCAGCATTTCCTGTGGCGCAACCCTCCCTCCCTCCCTCCCTCCTAACAGCTGGGCGATGGCAGCATCAGCGCCTCTGCCTCCGTTTTTTTAAAATTTTCTTAGGGAAAAAAAATCAAGCAATGTGGAACTGCGTTGTGCATTTCTTATAACTCCAAATAAATCAGAAACTGTAGACAACCCAATGTTTGATCACGTACAGGCGTGGATCATCTCTGGAGGAGCAGACCAAAAACATCCTAAATTCAGTATTCTGATACCACACATCAATCCCGTCAAGTCTGGGTTAAATGTGTTCACTTTCGGGTTGAAGCATTAAAACCACAACCTAAACTGCCAGGGAGGACATTTGCAACAAAGACTATTTTCACGTCTAATATCTACAGACATGTTTTGTCCCTTTAAAGCTCTTTAAAGCTCTTTATACCCAGTCTTGTTGATCTGATCACAATTGGACAACATTCCCCCAGAATGATGGTCCCATCACCAACTTTGACAGAAAGGACGATGTCTTGGACCACTGCTCTTCAACCGTGGTCCTCAGAGCTCAGTGTCCTGCTTGTTTTAAATATTGCTTTTCTCTAACATGTCATAACACGAACCTCTGTAACACACCCAGCTCAACGGTCTTCTTTAGACCTTGACAACAAGCTGAATCATTAATTCTGCGTGTGAATATCTGAGCTTTATTCATGCAAACATATGCCAAATTTGTGTACTTTGTAATACTTTGTAATTACAGGTCAGTAGATTGAACTTTTCTTTAATTGCAACAGCACTTGTGTACTTGATGACATCACAGCTCTACCAGCAGGCAAGACGAAGTCAAAAAAAGTATAAAATTTATTTAAGAATAAAATAAACCCTCTGAACAGTAATATGATTGAGTTATTTAATTACATCACTTGGTATATAACTCACAAAGTGTTTGCCTATTTGACTTGTTTTCAATTTCTTACTTAACGAAAAACACCAGAATATCTTCTTTCTTCCTCTGTAAACACGTGTCACTCATGGCGCTCATCCAGAGCGCAGCTGAGAAATCGTCTGTACTATTTTAAAAGTTGCCGTTTATTCATTTTCCAGCTGCTTTCAAATTTAATCCAGATCGAGGAGCAAGACTGAAACTGTCTCTGTGATTAAACATCAGCGCAATAAAGAACATGAGCTCAAGCAGTAGAACAATGTAGCTGAATATCTCTGCAGTGCAGCAGCTCTTATCAAATAATGTGAAATAAACCTGGTTATCATTGAAATTCTCCTCATCAATCATCAGTTATTCTGCCGCTCACTTTGATTCTGTCTCAAAGCGGCCTCAATACGATCACTTAAAAGCTTAAAATGCACCTGCATTCAAGACAGGAGATCAATTGCCAAATATACAGTTTTGATCATGTATTCATCTATCACTGTTCTTAATTCACATAAACAGGAACAATGTGTACATTGTTTTGCACAAATTGCAGAATTGCAAAATGTGCAAATGATGAAAATGCATCGGCAAGGTATGCCTCGGTAATTTATAGACATCTTAAACCTTTTCTCACAGTCAACAAAATAACTTCCACTGACAAACACAAAATATAAATACTTTCATGAAGTTTGGTAACACTCAAAACATGACATGTCAGGAACATGGATAATGAGTGAGTAAAAGTCTTGTATTTTACCAATAATTTAACACATTTTTACCTTTTAACAGTCATAGCCAACTCTAAACTGTTAACGCTATCAAAGTAAAATGTTTGATTTTGTTTTTAATGTAAGCATAACTTTATAGGGAGCTCTATTCAAGTAATGTTGAATGCTTTAATGTACATTATTAGACGATATGCCATAAATATTAAATATGCTGATGACACTCAGCTTTACCCGTCAATGAAACCAGGAGAAACCAGCCGGGGGGTCAGACTACAGTCATGTCTCAAAAACATAAAGATCCTGGATGACTCAGAACTTTCTCCAGCTGAATTCAGATCAAACTCAAGTTGTTGTATTTGAACCTGAGTGCTTTAGGGTTGTATTGTCTAGCTATGACATCAGCTCCACCTCTAAGTGCTACAGTGAGAAACCCGAGAGTTATTTTTGACCAGAATCTTTCATTCTATTCACATATTAAATTGATTTTTTCCCACCTTTATAATATTGCTAAAATTAGGGACATTCTGTGTCAGACTGAAACAGAAAAAGTGATCCATGCATTTGTTTCTTCAAGATTGGACTATTGTAACTCTTTATTATTCAGTTGCCTTAAAAAAGTCTAAAAAAATAGAAAATAAAAACAAAAAACTCCCTCCAGCTCTTCCAAAATGCTGCAGCCATGTTCTCCCCTGAACTAGCTGGAGAGATCATATTTCCCCACTTTTAGCTTGTCTTCTCTGGCTACCTGTAAAATCCAGAATATCATTTAAAATTCTTCTCCTCACACATAAAGCTCTTTGTGACCAGGCTCCATCACATCTTAAAGAGCTCATAACTCCATATTTTCCCAGCAGAGCACTTGTCTCTCAGACAGCAGGTTCACTTGTGGTTCCTAGAGTCTCTAAAAGTAGGACGGGAGGTAGAACCTTCAGTTATCGGGTTCCTCTCCTCTGGAACCAGCTGCCAGTTGACGTCCAGGAAGCAGACACACTCTCTACCTTTAAGATTAAGCTTAAAACCTTCCTTTGTTTATAAAGTTTATAATTAGGGATGACTCAAGTGACCCTGAAATGTCTCTGAGTTATGCTGCTAGCTAGTGAAGTGCTCTTGGGGGCATCCTGGTGGTGTGGAGGTACTAAAACAGCAGATTAGTTTTTTTATGCTTTGGGCCAATTCTCTGAAGACCTAATGCTAATAGTCTAAGGCATCAAATGTTAGTGTAATAGTTTTAGTTTAGTTTGTTTCAGCTATACTTTTCTTTAACAACAATTTGCTAGAGTTCCCCTTTAAACATGCTAAATAAGTCTGATGAATGTATAAAACACAAACATATTTGCTTGTCAACTAACTCAGCATTCTGGTGCTCATAACATTGTAGTTATGACTGTAGATTTAGTAAGAATAGAAAACACTTTACATTTCTCTTCATTATTTTTATGCTGTTGTATGTCATGTGAATCTCTCATATGTGGTTTTATATTTAATATTCAACAGCAATATTTACATATTTATTTAGATCTCTATGATACCTCCAACTTAAATCTGAGTTGTTCTGTATCTACAGTGAGTTAGAAATATACTACCCATGGTGATACTAGCTCTTTCAAGAAGCAGATAAATAAACTCTGTATTTCAGCAGCAGCTGCTGACGCCTTAAAACTGTGTGATCACTGCTCAGATTTATACTTCTTCAGTTCTGCAAGAAATTTACAACTAAAGCTACAAAAAAAGTGCACTGTCCTTTTTCTGGCATTTTTACAACTTTGAGACGGCGAGGGAAAACATCAAGACTTCTCCACTCACCCTGACATGGACACACACGCATATATACACGCTGGATTTCCACACAGTAAGCAAAGCCACAGCTACAAAGGTGAACTATTACTGCCGGGGATAATTTTTTAATGGTTGGCATCTGTAATTCGCCTTTTTTTTTTTTTTTTGTTCTTTTTTTATATAGTGCATGCATGGCCTCTGCTGACATAACTGCTTTGTTGTGCTGGGAGGCAGAGATAAAATGCAGAGTAAATGAAAAAGAAAAAAACTTTGTCAAAAAAGATTTAGCAGCAGGGCTAAAACACCACCACAGGTAGTTATCACGTTATTATTATTCTTGTTAGTCATCCTGCAGCAAAGAGTCCACCGGATTTGAAATCTTTAGCACACCACATGCTGCATGGTTGTTTTATTCATTAAGCTTTTTGCTATCACCAGTCAGAGGCTCGGTAAGCTGCACTGTTACTCCTCAAGGGTGTGCTTTCATTTCCCTCCAAAACATCCAACAGAGACATTTACCAGAGGCCTTTCAACTTTAACAAGTGCCGCATTAGGTTTTAACACACCCGTAGACATGAAGACAGGCAAGTTACAGTCTCCGGACTATTAATCTCCTCCTTAAAATGCACTTTCTGCAAAGATTAATCAAGTTGTGGACACGCAGTCATTAAGAGAGGGCTATTTAGATAAGTGTAACCCATTATAATTAGTTTGGAAGACAGAGGCCTTAAGGTGTTGTAATTGATCCTATTATCAGTGTTTTGTCAAGCACAGTTGCTGTTTGGCTTAATTATAAGAGCAGAGTAGACTGAAAGACCATTTAAAGTAAAAGAAGAAATCATCATTGCCTTTTAACATGACCAAGCACAAAAGCGAAAACGTTTTGTTAAAAGTTAAGAAAAATGTTCATGTCAAAAAAAAAAAAGCAGGTTGTGGAGTATTTGTGCACATGGCTGCATGTGAGTTGTGTGTGGAGATGAAGGGGGAAGGGCTGGCAGGAAGCCCACAGTCAATATCGTCATCATCATCATTTCATTAGACTTCCCTCGCACAATGAGAACGTCGGGATCCATCAGGAAGCTAATGTGGCGGGGATTCCCAGGGGCGGGAGATATATCTGGCACATCGGGAAACCAGTGACAAGATTCACGGATGTGAAAGGGAGAGGAGCTAACGCAGCAGAGGGGGGAGAGATGAGTGAGTGGCCTACTGTAAACTTTTACTTCAAAATCAAAATATCCAAACAAACAAATGGTTGCTGGGTTTGGAAACCAGCCTGATAAGCACCGGTCCTTGTTTCAGTTCCAGTAACCCAACAAAGTGTGTGTGTGCACGTGTGCACGTGTGTGTGTGGAGGCAGACAGTCTGAGTCAGCCCAGCTACCCTCCAGATCCAGATCCAAAAAAACAGCTGCTTTGTTTCCTAATTGTGCTCCCATTTTCTTCCTCTTTAGGTCAACAAAACGTAAAGCTTTTAAATAAAAGTAAATGTGTCATATTTTAAAAATATATCATCCTTTAAGGTTTCATGAGGATTTCGTATTTTAGTTTCACAGATTTGCATGGTGAGGTTAGTAATAGCAACTGTGGAAGGTTTTCACAGCTTGTAATGATTTTATTGTTAATATTGTTCCAATTTCTTGTTGATTTGCTCATTTTTTACTGTCTAAGACTTTTAGTTCTGGGAAATTTGTGTCTTATGTGTTATGTGAACCTCTGTCTGGAGGTGCATTAGATCTTTTTAAAAGGAATTGC
The DNA here is from genome assembly GCA_028564865.1 of Zenarchopterus dispar. Lineage (NCBI taxonomy): Eukaryota > Metazoa > Chordata > Actinopteri > Beloniformes > Zenarchopteridae > Zenarchopterus > Zenarchopterus dispar. Next base: position 10,569,002 of record JAOWBL010000014.1, on the reverse strand, counting down.
AAAAACCTCTTCACTTCTTGTTGATCTTTAAAGTTTATTTAAACTTATTGTCCTGTTGTGAAAGTACTTTTCTTGGTCATTTGTGGCTTTTTATTATTATTGTTATTATTTACAGCTGTTTGTATCCAGAATGTGGAATTTGCTGGTATTTAATTTAATCTTCTTTTTTTTTTACCCTTAACTAGTAAAATTATCATCGAGTCACTGGCTGCAACAGAAGCTCAAAGCATGATTGATCCTCTCCTGTAAACCTGGAATGAACCCTCAAAACCTGTCAGGTCCTCTGAAAAGAAAAAAAAAGGAACTTCTAATATCACACAAGGTAACAACGACATACCTGCAGGAGGGATTGTTTTCTTGACACAATGTTCTTGAAGAGGCAGAAACTGCTGATGTTTTAAACTCTGATCTCCAAGACCTCCCTTTATGACCTTTAACTGATTCTTAGTCATTTATTTTTCTATTCATCCATGATTTTTATTTGGCTGTATTTCTTATGTGTTTATTCCAACTAAAATTTTAGTCTTGTCTCTAGTTAAATTTTTTTTCCTAATTTATTTTCATTTTATTGTTTAAATGATTACCACACTCATATATTTTATTTGTAATGTAGCATCTCTTTTGTTTGTTTCTTTTATATTTATGGTGTGATTATAACTTTTTTAGGATTTTTTTTATTTTATTAATTTTTTTTAATTTTAAGCTCTTATATATGAGACCATTTTATTAAACTTTTAAAAATCCTAATAAGATTGTGTTTCCTTATTCTCCTTTGTATCAATATTATTATATTAAATGGGGATGTGAAGTTGAATCGCTTACTTTCAACACTTCTCTGTGGTATTTACTATTTTTGCAAAGCACTTTGTGCTACATTCAGCTGAATGAAAATTACTGCGCAAATAAAGTATTAAAAAAAAGAATTAAAGCATTGTTTTTGCTTTTAATAAAATGCTCAATCCTTTGTTTCTACCAGCTCATATTAGTGCAAATGTGGTTGCACAACAAATCCAGATATCTTCAGCTGTTGGGACAAAGTTTCAAGAGTGCGTGTTTATATAAAGAAATTTCTACCACTGATTCCTTCCTGATCTTATTTACTCATATAAGAAAAAAATTAATTGGTGATCTTTGTAAAAAAAGTAGCACACAATCCACCATTCTTGGAGTTTCTAAATTTTTGAATGATACACGTTTTCCTCACATTAAAATTGTAAGAAAAAAACCCCCATTAATCTCACTTAAAATCAAATTTAAATCATATATATTCATTTTTAGACTTCTAAATGTCAGAAACCGTCCCCTAAAACCATACTATTACCAGTTTAATTAACTAGATTTCCCATTACACTGACCACATTTACTGACATCATGAGCTGATAACGTTCGTTCATGTCCAGAATCACTAGACTGTGACGGACTGCAGGAGCTGAAAACCTGCTTCCATTTGCCTTTGCTCATTATGTCACTCTCCAGCACCTGCTCCCAAATTAACCACATCATTATGTTTTGGCATTTTTAACCTTCTATGATGCAGCCAGCAAAAAAACAAAAAAAAAAACAGTCTCCCTGTAGGTGTAGGCACGAAGTCAGAGGTTATTTGGACTGGCTGTTCCTTTAACCTTCTGTTCTCTGTAACTTCACAAAGCAGCTATTGACATGAGGTCTGTAATGATCGCTGCGCTGAAGCGTGAAACAAAGAAATAGCATCTGCCTGGTGGAGGAAGGGAGGAGAGCCACTCAAACAGTCGATCTTTCCCCGACTGTGTCGAAATAAAACACAGCGAGGCAGATCCTTGAAATAGGCTGCACAGGGGAGAGAAAGTGTTAAGAGATCACAGTCGAATGGCTTTTATGACAAAAGTGTGCGTAAGGAGTGAAATGAGGGGATTGGGAAGAGGTGCTCATGAACTCTCAGCTGCGAGATGATCCGTCCATAAAAAGCCCCTGGGGGGTGATTAATCTGACCAGTGGGTAGTTACAACTAAGTGGGTTGAAAAGACATACAAGAAAAAGGACAAAAAAATATTAGCATTGGAAAACATGCAAGCTTGCTCCTTATTGTAGGATTTTATGTTCAAATTAAATAATTTCTCTAGCATATAATCATTTCTTCTCAGTACCTTGAATTTATTTTGCATATTTCACCTTCCTGAGTTCATTCACCTCAAACATCAACCCGTTCGTGGCAGCGACTGACTAACAGTGAAGTGAGGATTTCTTTAAATGGGCAGTTGGAGGATTTCAGATTACAGATCAAAAAGTAAATCTTGAATTTTCACTATTTTGAATTTTATTTTAACCCCGGAGTCAATGTTTCCTTTTATTTTACATTTTGCCAGGATGATCCGACCTGTCCAGTCAGGCCATTTCACAGTTTTAAAGCTTTTATAGTAAAACTTTGTTAGGTCTTGTGAACCGACATGACACACAGGAAGTTTTGTGATCTAACTTTTGGCAAAACGCCTTCTCTTTTCCACTTTGTGAATGACTTTTTTCACATCTAAAAATAATACATTTTATATGTGCATATTTACACACAGACAAATTTGTTTGTACCCTTCTGTTAAAGATAGAAAAACCCACAGTGATTACTGAAATATATTATAGTCAGTGGACTATAAATACTGACTTATGAAAATCGGACTTTTCTTTTTAAATTTTGGTTCGAGAGAATCATGAAGAAAAAAAACAAGCTCATGAGAACGATGGGATCCTCGATATTTTGTTGTGTTTGTTTTGAGGCAGTCGCTGCAAGCCAAGTGATTTCTGGAACTGTCAACCAAACTTCTGCACCTGTAGACGGGTTGTTTTGGTCCAAACCTCCACGTTTCACTCAGTCTTCTTTTCTTTGAAGGTTTTTTTTTTGTCTTAACTTGATGATATTACTTTTCAAAATGTTCCAGTTTTCTCTCATCTGTCCAAAGATGAGACAAAACTCTCCCAGAAGCTTCATGGTCTGTCGATATGCATTTTGGCAAATTTCATTTAAAAAAAACAAAAAAATCTAATGCTTTCAACAGTTGAGTCCTCCTCAGTCGTCCACTGTGATTCAAACATTGACTGATGATGCAACGAGGTACCTGGAGTTCACCTTGAACCTCTTTGGGAAATTTTTCTGGGCTTTTTGGTTTCAGTCCACACCATCTATCTTCTCCAGTGTGTCGTCAGTTGTTACACGTTTGTCTCGAGTCTTCTTTCTGATATCCTCAGACAGCTTTGTCTCTTTTGCTTCCTCTGGTCCATGTGCAGCGTGGTGAACACCATGATACCAGCAGCAGAGTACCAACTTCTAACTCTTTGAATAGGTCTTCTTGTTATGTTCAGATGGGAGTAATGATGTTGGAAAAGTGTTGACTTTGCAGTTAAGATTTTAACAACTAACCACAATCTTATATAACCTGAAAAAAACCCCACAAGGTTACACCCCCCCCCCCTCCAAGATACTCTCACATCAGTCCTGTTTGACATACATACATTTATTTGTAAAGTGAAGTATTTTCCACAGACTACAGAAACTATGCCTGCAGATGATCCACAGCTCATGTCTTCGTGAGTGTAGTGGATACAGAAGTGAAACAGTTCTGTTAAAGTGCCCACATCAAATACTACAAGGGACATTTTATCCCACTAGTTCAGGAATGTGCGGTTGTTTATAACGCTTCTTAGCACAATAGCAAACGCTGTGCACGTTACTGTTCGAGCAAAATGATTAATGATCCCATTTTTAAGTGTGCCTATAGAAAGCATGTCATACTAAATAAAACGTTTGCATATTCTAGTTGAACTCCACTTCACATTTTATATTACAGACAATCATACGTCCCCAGAAATGAAAGCTGCCCATGGTCATGATTTAGCGTTGTGCTTTTTCTCGTTACTTGAAACACCGGCGGCAGCAGCAGTCTGGTAGCGGAGCGTTTTGACAACATTGAGTCAGTTGGTCACAACGATGTCGCACAGTTACACAACACAGATTGCACTAAAGGTTAAAGGCAGTATGTTAAGCATTCTTATAGAAACGTCTGAGAAAAAGGTCCACGCACATGTTCAGAAATGCATCTCAACCCTTCTTTGGTTCACAAATACACAAAAAGACACGACTGTTATTCAAAACACCGCGAGATAATACAGCAGACACGTTACAAATGGAACAGAAGAGCAGATAAACTATTCACAATATAAACGAAGTCTTCAGTCTATCACCTAATGTATCATATGCTTGATTTACATACATCGTAGGATTTGTTTACTGTAAAATTAGGACACATTTGGCACAAAGGCAATATAACAATACTATACACAATCTACACAAAAGTCTAAAAACACAGCAATCAGTTACAGAGACTGTGTTAAATGCTCCAAACTTTGTCGTTTAGCTAAATGAAATAACAGCTGTGATTATTGGGATGCATCTGTCTTGTTACTTACCTTACATTTATCATAAATAATTACGCCTGTTCTTAGTAATGCTGTTTATGTCTAATGTGCTCTATTATTTGTGCTGCCCTATACAGAATCATCAGAGGCTCAGATATTCTGGTTATTTCAGATTTTGTGTTAGGAAGTTGGGAGCAGGCGTAAAATGCTCATAAATTAGTGTACACTTGTGAATGTATTTAAAGATGGTATCAGATTAAAGAAGGGACAAAGGCAACACAAAGGGCTTGTGTGGTTATTTTTCATGGGCAAAACTTTAATGATTTTGATGTTTTTAAAACACTAATCTTGCTTTGGATTTTCCTTTTTTTTCCCTGTATTTTGAATTAAAGGTGATGAAATTGAAAAATTCTCTGTAGTTGAATGGCATTTTTTTTTTTTTTTTTTTGCTTCTGCAGTTGAACCATACAGTCACCCATAAAGTTAGAATCATTTTTTAGTTTTTATTTTTTCTCATGAAATGATTGCAAATGAAAAGCGTAATTTTTCTGAAAACAAAATTATTCCAACTGAATAACCCACCATATATCAGTGTATTTTATTGTTTCTTTCACTTAAACTCTCCCCACCTTTTTCTTTACAACATTATCAGTCTTTTGAAATGTGCTGAAATTCAAATTAAGTGTATATTTTGGCACGGCATTCACAGTTTTACACCCTCCATTGCAGCGGCCTCCCACTACACTCTCTTCTAAACCTCTCCACCACTTTTTTATTTGTTTATTTTGTTTAATTCTTTTATTTATTTATTTTTGGTTTGTTAATGAGCTGACAAAATGGGCAGCTAGCACATGAGAAAAAGATGTGATAAAAATGTGTTCTGGGTTAGAAATTGCATAGAATTGCTTACCCTACCTTTAATGTGCTGTATTGAAATAATGGAGTTTTTTATTATTATTATTTTGAACTTACTGGATTCTGTTCTAATTTTCATTTTACGCAGCATCCCAACTTTGTTTAACCCTCTGTTAATAAACACTCTAATCTATCCTTTTCCCACTTTGCATATGTTTTAACAAGACTGTGCTTAGTTGGTTTTACTCAGATTACTTGGTGTGCAAATGTCTTAAATGTACATCACTGTTACTAAAGACACAGAAACACAGTGGGTATAATATTATTTGTTGTGCGTTGCATAAAAAGGCCTGTAGGCAAAAATGTTCAACGTCTTCATGAGACAAAGGGGACTAAAGCCAAGCTCAAGGCTCTGTGCAATTGGAAAAGACGAATGTTTAGTTGAAAATAAACAGGTGACTCTTACAAGTCATGCCCCAAGCGCTCAATCTCCTCAACCAGGAAATCGATGTCTGACCTGGTGGCAGCGGGATTAGAGATGACCATGCGGAAAAAGTTGACTTTGTCGCCCTGTGGCTGGTAGCCCACCATCGTCGTCCCCGACTCCATCATCATAGCTTTAATCTTTGGGGCCACCTGTTGCAGTAATTTGTTGGGAATTACCGACAAAGAGATTCACCACGACTCCAAATGACATGAAATGCATTCAAAACCCGGGCGTGTGCTGCTTAAACAGAGTTGGGTTTTACTTGGCGAATGAAGGGAGATAAGGCAGACGGGAGGCTTAAAGCGCTGATTAATGAGCCATTACCTTGTGCAGCCTCTCGCGCCTCTCCTCGCCGTCAGGCCAACCGCGCAGGCTCGGTGGGACGTACCAAAAGCAGACATTAGTGTGCTGCGGCTGATAAGAAAACACAACATTTGAAACGGCACCAGCAGAAATTTCAGCGTTTCTTGTCACCATGTCAGCTGAGCAAAACGATCCCATCGATCACGAAACCCACGGCAGCTGCTCATTTGAAAATCTGGGATGTGGTGAAAGCTGTGGTCAGCAGCTCCCTTACACCAACCATCTCACCTCTCCGTTGAAGACCATCTCAAAGCCTTCTCGGTTTTTTATTGTGTTGTAGAGATACGCCGACAGGTCCAGGCACTTGTCAATATGCTGCTCAAATCCCACCGTTCCCTTTTAGGGGGATACAAAATATGGGTCAAATCATGGATCACAGGTGAAGTGAGCAACACTGAGGTAGATAAATGCACACCTTTGCCTTCCACATGAGCCAGAACTTGAAGATATCGACGTGCCGTCCACACTGAATGGCCTTGTCACCCGTGTCGTATGTGACGTCGTACTGTTTGTCCGGCTGGAACAGGTAGCCCGCGCACATGGAGTTGCAGCCTTGCAACAAACCCTGCAGGAGAAAGCGTCATAATGAGAGACAAACAGGAGGGAAACGCACGCACGTGGGCTGGCTGGTGTGCATGTAGCGTGTAGAGGTGGTAAACGGTGCAAGGAGGAGGAAAATAAAGAGCAAACGCTCACCCTCTCCCTGACCAGAATGGCAGAGCACTGCAGAGGCACTCCCATCATCTTGTGAGGATTCCAGGTGACTGAGTTAGCCCTGCGCAGAAGTTGAGCCAGTAAGCACATCTGTGTGATGGAGTGTGTGTGTTAATCCAGTCTACAAACATAAATAATATAAGAAAATGCTGATCGCTTCAGTTTTTTTGTGGAGAAAAAAAAAAAAAAGCAGGCTCCTTTCAGGCCAGTGAGTCCACCGGTGTTGGATTCCCAAAACGATGGAGGACTTGGGACGCAGCTGAGTCTGGGTTCGAATATGTCTGATTTAAAGGTGGCTGGAAAGACTTATGATTGTAAAAGAACCAGAGAGTCCAAGCTAAGGCCAACAAATAAAAGCCACATACTGAGCACCTGACAAAATAAAGAAAAAGAATCTCGGGTTTAAAGCACAGACTGTGACATCACACATACATTTCTGAAGAGTAGTTTTTGTGAAGTCAGGTTTTAGTCCTATGTTGGGAGGAAGTGACTCCCTCCATCCTCAGTAAATCCTCTTGTGGCGTTTTGAGGTTTCACGCATCCACACCCACTCAGAAACAGTCACAGTGGTCTATTTGTGCAATTAACTGCAAAACAACTCATATTGTCTTTTAAAAAAAAGATTAATTTCACTGATCTAGCTTTTAATTCACAACTCAAATATCAAATTCACTGAAAATGCTATATTTTATGAAGCCTAAGTGATGACAGTTGCTCAAAATTCCCTGTTCGTAATTATACATACACACATTTGTGGTTTGCCATAATTTTATCTAATTTTACCCTCCTGTACAGTTGTCATGGATGTGAAATCTAGTTATGGAGGTCAAAACCTGTTCTTTGTTCCAGGCTGTAAATACGTCTATCCCTCTAAGAAGTTTGACATTTTAACTTGATGATCAGTAGGGATTGACTCACTGTTGGACTCAGCCCCTACTGGTCACTGGAGGAACTGCAAGTTTCAGTGAAAAAGTCAGTCTGGATGAAGGTTTTTGGTTTAAACTTTGACCTTTAAATAAATTGTATTATGATAATGCTTGAGAAAGCTCTCTGTTAGATCTTTCTATTTTTTATTTTATCATTTGCTCATGGACTTGTCGCTGCAAAGATAAAACACCACAGACTATTTAAAAGATCAATATTCAGAGGATTTCAGCCTGCTTTTCCAAACCGTGAGTTTTGCATCTTCAGTCATCACAATTTCCTTCATTTTTCTCTTTTAAAAAATGAAAAAAGTTTTCCTGAACCAAAAAATAAAAACATCTGCTTTATTGTTTATCTATACTGTTATATTTATTTTACTTTAAATGAAGCCCTCATTTACTGAATTAGAAACTAGTTACTCAGTAGGAAAAAAATGTTTCTCAGTTAGTAAGCTGAAAGAAGGCTTATTTTCTCACGGGCTTTAACAGTTAGAAATCATTTTTCTAGCAGACGAGTTGCTCTCTGACGACCGTGAGAGAGGAATCAGTTTTTCAGGAATCTTCTTATTGGTTTATTTGTTTCAAGGCTCCAGGCTGCACCTTCGTTTTACATAAAGTTAGTAGGTATCACCCTTGGCTCGATATTCCCAGTCAGGTAAGCAATTTCTTCAAATGGAAAAGCTGGATGTCGCATAATTCCCTGCTCAGTCGCTGCTGGAGGGACTAAAAATCTCTCCTTCGCTTTGTTCAAATCTCACCGTTTTGTTCCTTTTAGACCTGATAGTGAAAGTCTGTCCACAAATTACTTCAAAAATAAAATCACAGCTACACTTCCAGCAAAGCCTCAAACATCTTTTCCACTTTAAGTCATTTTTATTTGTGCATTATGAGATATAACTTTAATGAGTTTCCAGTTATCTAAAAGAAAGATTCACTAACACTTCTTTCCATTTTTCTCCTCCCCAATCTTTTTTCAGTTTTCTGACTGAAATACTTTCAAATAACCTATAGTTTACCTCATTTATCATGGAAAAGCTGACAGCATTCAGGGATGGAGAATTTGACCTTAACCTGTTTTCATTTGATCACATATTGCATTTTTTTTTTACCTCTCTATCCCGTTCAGCTTGTGTCTGTGTTTCCTGGACATCAGCAAACCTCCGCCCCACGCACCCTGCACGCGACACCACACGCTGTAGTTATAACGCCAAAGACATCAACATCAGTTCTGTGGCAAAGGTGAATCATATTCTCTTACGTCCACGTGAAGCCACATGTTGTACTTTTCACAGATGTCTGCGATTTCGTTAATGGGATCGAAGGCTCCGTAGACGGTGGTACCCGCGGTGGCGTTCACAAACATGGGAACACACCCCTGCCGCACAGAAGTATAAAATAATAATAATGATGATTATTGTTATTACTGGGGTGACTGCGACTCAGGAGACGGAGCAGATGGCTGATCAGAGACTTATCCAGGTGCTCCTGGTTTCATCACTGTGAGTGTGTATTAGAGAGAAAAGTTTATGCTTCAAAAAAAGAGAGGAAAAAACTGCACAGATGTGCTGTGTGGATGTGTGTGTATGGGGCAATGTGTTTGTAAAAATGCTCTGAGTGGGTCAACAAGACACAAAAAAGCACAACATAAATGCAGTCCATCTCCAGTTCAGTGCTTACTTCTTGTTTTCCAGTGCACTCCTGTTTGTCTGAACCTGCTGCTGGGTCCAAAATGACCTTCCCACTTCTTCCTTTCTGCACATCACTTTGCCTTTGAGGAGTTACTGCCGGGAAACTTCAGACGAGTGCAGCATCCCGCGTGAACAAATGGAGGCATTAGCCTTATTGGTGCAGCCTTGCTGCTCTAGTGCATAAAGATTTCTTTTCCCTCAAGTCAATTCCACAGCCCATGTCAGTGTTTTGTCTTTTTTTTTTTTTCACTGTAACCACTGCAGCTGACTTTTACCTTTTGCTTGGCCTTGATTACTTTGGCTTCCAAATCAGCGGGAATGACTCTCCCTCTGGAAAAAAAAAAAAAAAAGTAAATAAATGACGACATAAGTCATCCATGTATTTAATTTTTGACCAGACTTTGAGCTCAAATCAAACCTCTCATCCGTGTTGAGAAGGATCAAGTTCTCTGTTCCAAAGCCCAGAGCCGCACTGGTTTTTTTGATGGAATAGTGGCTCTGCGGGAGCAGAAGATCATCAGTTACAAATGAGGTGTGAGCCGCTTGTCCCAGAGGTAGATATTTATTATAATCTGGTTCAATGTGAATGCTCTCAGTTGGTTCCATGACGGCTAACACGGAGACGGCGGTGGACTAACGTGCTCTGAAGTGAAGAGGACCAGTCGCGGTGCAGCCGCCATCCCTTTGGTCTTGACCTCAGGGAAGAACTTGTACCTGGCGATCATCACACTGTACATGTTGGAAATCGCTCCTCCTATTAAAAAAGAAAAAAATATCTTTGAATTACTTGATGCTTTTTTTTTTCTTCACTGCACAGCTGTGAAATAGTCCTCCTCTAACATTAAGCGTCAGCTTCAGTTCCTCTTACTGTCGTGGTTTGGGAACAAGCGTATCGGTCATTTTGCTCTCCTTCATACATCCTCTTCACTTTCCAGTCTGCCGGACTAACTTGTTTTTGAATTATGTAGTGGAACTATTTTACAGCTTTTATTTTTTGCTTTTAGTGCCAGAGCTGCTTCTTTTGGATTTGCTTGTTTGCTCTTATTTATTTATTTATTTTTAAAGAATACCTCCTTCAGTTTCCAGTGTTTTTTGACTTTCCTCTATCTTCTGGCTCTTTGGTCGCCATGGTTACCCAGTCTCTCTGTGTGTAGCCTCTTCACTTGTTATTAGACGTTAGAGCATCATCCTGGATTTGGATTCTGTTTCATCTGAGCTGTTTTTATGGAGACCGAAATAATAAAGTATAATAAAGTCCTGGAGCCAAATTATGACGCTTCGCTGCAGATTTAAACACCCAGAAAGACACAAACTGGTTATAAAATGACTCCTGCTACCATCTACGTTAGTCTTGCTCTGAAATGGGCCTGTTTGCGTTTTCTGTAAGTTGTAATATTTCATAGCGGAGCAGCACTTGCACTTAAATTCATTTTTGAATGTTTAATTTTTTTCATGTAAAAGTAGTAGTTCTATTTCTAATTGGGTAAAATTATGACTGGGCTTCCCTACTACAGGGAAAAGACTTTAATGTTTTAACTTTGACATACTATCATACTGTATATACTCCATAATCATTTCCCAGATTGTCTGGGTATTTTACATTTAAACATTGTTTCTTGTTTTGTTTTTTTAACTGAAAGTGTCCTTTATTTCCTGAAATGTTACGTCTATGTTTGCATTACTTAGTGATGGAAAAAGAAATTCTCACAAAGTTTGAGTTTGACCTCATAAAGTGTTCGTATCCCGTTCTGAGCTCAGTGGTTGTGTTTTTACCTGGAGAAAATATCCCATCACCCTCTCCATTTGGCCATCCAACAATCTCCCTCATCTTCTTGAGAGTCAGCTGCTCCATCAACACGAAAACGGGGGCGATCTCGTAGGTAAACCTGGAAAAAAAAAAAGACCACATTTGACCACGCCGCGAAAGACGAGCCACCACATCGCCCCCAACAAACAAGTGTTTTTTTTTTCCTCTTACACAATTTCTGAGTAAAAAAAAAAGTGAGATCTGTCATGCAAGAACATTTTAAATTTTAATAAAACATCTCTAAAGCCCTTATTTAGTGGAAATTGAGCAGAATTTATAACAATATCTCCTGCTTTGCGCTGTTCTTAGAGTATGGAAGTTTGACCATAAATTCCCTTTTACAGTCCCAGCAGACACATCCATCTTCTCCACACCGATATTCTTCTAATTACCTGAGCATGCCCTCCATTCATGCAAAGCAAATAAATGAATCGGAGGAACATTACATCAGTCTTTTTGAATTTGGCTTCACAGCGTCTTTAGCAAACACAGGCGTGTTCAGTAAAGAGACGGAGTCAGATGCCACCTCACACATTAATCCAGCTGCACTCACTTATGCAGACAAGACTCACAGTCCGAGATTATGCAAGACCTGGATGTGACTGTCAGTTATTAGTGTCAGTCAATACCTGCCAGTGATGATTAGGGATGATGGAGCAATTAATACAGGTAAATTAGCCTGTAAGCAGCCTCCACCCAATGATATTGTTGATGACACAGAAAGTTACTGTTTATTTTTTCTTTTCTTTTTAAACGCAGGGGTTGACGTCTGAACCAGCTGGAAGGAATAATTCAGAAAAAGAAACACATCATAAAGATTCATAATCTAACATTAATATCCACAGCTGTTACTTTCTCAAAGAAAAAAAATAGCTTCAAATCTTCCACAAGGTGTGTCGATGATTATAAAATGATTTATTGCCACTCTATTAATCGCTTATAAAATCAAAAGAAATTTCCAGAGGGTAAATTACGGTACAGGAAAATAAGTCAAAAGCATCTTTTTTCCATCCGAATATCCTGTCATTTGCTGTTTTTTTATGAATGGTAGGTAATCTATAAGACACAGGTAAATAATAGATTACCCATTAATAAAGCCATTAGTTGTAACAAATAACCTTATAAAAGGATTTAATTAGAAAATCATGGAGATGAATCGACACATTGGAAATATTTTCATGTTATCACGCCGACGGATCAATGGCTGGGGTTCGGATTTACTGCCAATCAGCCAGGGTGAAAGGATTAATAACGCTGCAGTCTTCCATCGCTGAACAAGATCTTTTTGTGTGTTTCACCTTCACTGGGGAGTTTAATTCAGCAGCTGCAGCGAGAAAAGTTGTGTGGAGACAGAAATAGGCACATCAGGCCTTTGTTTATGGCAGGGTTGGTCTAAATCTGTCTGCTGTCCTGCATGCATGCTTTTAGATGTTTCCCTGCTTCAGCACACCTGATCATCATAAAGGTCTGGACACTTTCACTCGAATCAGGAGGCCCGGAGTTGAACAACCCTGGTTAATGGTATTGATCTCCGACGGAAAGACATCTCGAGATCCTGAACTTGTGTCTTTAGCAGACCAGCATTCAGAAGTGCACAGAATGTTTAATGCACCTCTTAATTTCAACAGATAAATAACCGGCCGAACTTCCCGCTCACAGCCTAAAGAGATGAGGCCCCTTTTTTCCCTTCCTGGCATTGTTATGTCACAGGAACTTGTGTAACATGAAACAAAGACACCATGTTAACTGTGAATGCTAATCAATATGCAATTTAGTTTGCCTGGGGGGCTGAATTATGTGCCCGCCTCTCATAAACGCAGGCCAGTATCGACAACACTGTGGGGGTGTAGCTGTACAAATGTCCTCGTTTTGTGCTCTGCATTTTCTTCCCTGATTGACAGTCTATTAGAGTCCGCTGGGTTTTTCTCAGCCAAAGACAGTAATTACTGTATGTCACTTCAAGTACTCCTCCTGCTGAAAGCCTCTCCTCTTCATGGACCATTGAAAAACAAATGAGAAGAAATAAAATGTGACTTATTCCGTCTGTACTCACATATTAGTGTTGGCTGTGGAAGTGAGCCACTCTCCTGCCAGCCCCACGATGTCTAACCCAGTAGACAGTTGGTTGAAGAACCTGGGGTGACCTGTGATTGATGAAGAGGCAGGTAAACCAACACGGCGCTCAGAAAACATTTTCCCCATCTGTGAATCTGAGAGACCGAGCTAATGAGAGCTATTGATTGGAGCGGAGCGGGCTGCAGCTCTCACGGCCTCGTACCTGTTCTCACGCCATATTTCAGGGTGTCCCTGCAGTCCACCAGGATCTGCTCCAGAGACTCGGGCTGGTCAGAGAGCTCCAGGTTGAAGCCTTCCATGCCCTCCAGCAGCTGGTGAGGGTGGTGGAAGTCCAAGACTTTGGTGGACCTGTCAAAGGTCTTCCGGATGTAGTTAGTGAGGATTTCCACAATCTCCAGCAGGAACTGCATGGTCTGCTCCTCTCCATTTTTGGCAGGTAACAGATCTATTAAAAAAAAAGAAGTGATTTGTGTTTATTTTGGTTAATGTTCTTTTAATTACCTAAACTGTCTTTTAAAACCATTAAACTAAACTTGCCATGTAATAATAAGCTTATTTTATTATCAGATTGCATGTATTAGTACTTAAAGGCCTATTTCATTTTCATTGCAAATGACCATTTCTGTGCTTCTTAACTCATAATAGTATGAAAGGTCCTCAGGTTCTTGCATTTGTTTTTTTTGGATATTACTCCTCCTGTTTCAAGGGGAATCCATCAATCGTAAAGGCATCCAAGTCCAGTGTTGTCCATGAACCTACCTCTGGCATACAGATTGGAGAAGTCGGTCTCAGTTCTCCTGAAACGCGCCTCTGTGCCGATGTTATCGCAGGACAGCAGGTCTTTGGCAGCGCGCTCCTTCAGGGACCCCCCAAACCTGCTCCTCTCCTCCAGACTGTTGTTCTTCTGCAGGAACCCTAAACGACGACGGGAGAGGAGAGGAGTCCCGGGAATGATCACACAGCTGCAGCTTTTTGCGCTGGAACACACTCACTCATTCATTCCCACCCGCGTCTGTGGATTTGCACCACTTCCTCTTTCCCTTTCTGTTTAAGGGAAAGGGAGCTGCCCGGTCCTATTTATACCGGGAGGTGGTGGTTCTGTGGGAGGGCGAACCTGGTGACACCAGTGCCAAACTCCAGCCAAGTAATAAATAAATAAATAAAATAAATGCTTTCCTGCAGCGGCTTCAAACATCACAGCTTCAACCATAATAGGCCTCAGAGGGAAAAAAAATAGTTCATCAATAAAACCTGATCAGGATAATGCAACCGAATTTTAAGAAAAATCTCATTTGATATTTGCGGGATCTCACGCGTCCTGAGCCAATATGAGAATAGGATATTTTTTTCTTTTGTGTTTCTTTCCTGATATTTTGCAGTTTAGTCGCCTGGAATGATTAAATGGCCTTCGTGAAAGCAGCAAAACGTCGATCAAAAATAGCAGAAAACTGCGCTGCCCACTGGTGCGTGACTTTCACCATTATGGTGGATGTCAGCTCGTCCTTGGTTAGTTAGTACGAGACTGAAATAAACCCTAAGTGAAAAATAGGAAAATCCATTCCACTCCATTCCCTTAAAATAAAAAAAATAAATAAATAAAAAAAATGCTGCCCAGCTGTACGAAAAAAATGAAAATAAAGGCTCTTGATAGGGTGTGTCGGCTTGATTGTTGGGATGAAATATTAGTAGAAATTACTGAAGTAAATAGCGCTAAAAATGTCTGATTTTGGTCATTTCATAGTCTGATTCGTCCAGAAATGCACATCCTGAGCTGCGGGTGAAATGACGCAGGCCCTGAAGCCTGCAGTCACGCTTGTAAAGGCAGACTGAAGGCTTTCTCTCTCCGTGTTTTCACGTTCCACACAAGACCAGTAAAAATCAGAACAAAAGCGCCCACTTACCATACAGTTTCATCCCCAGTTTTTTAGTGCATCCGTGAGCAACTCCACACCACGCGTCATAGCCTGACATCATTTAAAGAAAAAAAAGACAAACATGAAAAACACATTTAATATCAAGGGTTTATGCTTTAGACACTTTGTTTTGATAAAAAACGGAATATAGACGTGCGTGAGATAGAGGGACGCTGCAGCGAAAACAGTTAACACGCATGAGCGTCGTGGGAGTGTTTTAGTACAGAACTGGGTCTGGATTTGCTTGCTTCCAGCGCGTGTCACCGTTCACGACCCGCAGGACTTGGAATTAATTAGACATTTAATCCACGCGGGCCTGGAGATCTAATTGAGTGAAAAGACGCCGGTTAAAATGCGTGGGTCGGTCGACACGAGCCGGCTGGCCGGTGACAGATACGGAGAATTACTGCGTTATCAAGGGCTTCCAGCATCAGAGGGGATGGGGCACCTTGGATGGGAAGCAAAGGCGAAATCCTCAAAAGCGGCAATTTAGGAGGGGGGGGGATGAGGAGGAGGAGGAGGAGGGGGTCGAGAGGGGAGGAAACAAGGAGGAGGAGGTAATCATTCCTATTCCCACATCCCATTTTAACCCTCGCTTTGGATCATTAGATAAATTATTGGCCTCACTTCTTCAACCTGAAGCATGAGATAGGCAACAAAAGGATTTTTTTTTTTCAATTTATGTTTTTTTTTTTTAAGGACGAAATAAAGAACAGACAGGCAGGCACAAGATGATACATTTACAGAGGTCATAAGACATTAGATGCGTGGGCCTGATGGGACGCAATGAAAGCTGCTCATCAGTCACTCATCAGCTGGCAAGGCAAAATAGATGAAAAAGGGGTTAAAAAATAAATACAGCGAAAAGACACACTGCACTGTGCAGAAACGGTATAAAATGCCATCAAAGGTAAAAGTCATTTTAATTTTTTTTTTAATCTTTTTTTTTTTTTTCCCCAAAATGAACAGAATCAGACTTATTTATGCTACCGCCGGACAAAGGAAGCACTGTAAAAGCTTAGTGCTTAGTCTCTGTGCCCCTACTTAGAGGCTACATCACTCAAGAGCGCCATTAGAGTCTGTTTTATTGCGGCTGAATTAACAGGCACTTCAGGGGCATTTTCATCTTTCCGTGCAGGCACTTAATTCTAGTAAAGCTAAACAATGGGGGCAAAAAAAAAAAAGTACCAATGCACTATCTGCCCCCTAATAATAATAATAATAATAATAATAATAATAATAATAATAATAATAATAATAATAATAATAATAATAATAAT
>JAOWBL010000014.1:10528552-10550068 GCA_028564865.1 Zenarchopterus dispar | reverse complement strand
CCCACACTAGTGTGTGCCAGTTATTAATCCAAATAAAAACAACATATCTCAGTGTGACAATGTTTTTGAAAAATAATGCTTACTTGCAAAGAGGCCTTAAAAGCAGTAACTCTCCTGCAGTTTGATGAATTAAAATTCATCATGGAGATCATGGATGCTGCAAGTCACAGGTTAAGACGGAAAGATGTCATAACTCATCGATCTATAAGGGGATCTACAATATTGATCATCATATATGGGCTTTGGGGCATATACTACCACCAGGATTAGATGCTGTTCAGGGAAGGTTTTGCTTATCTCAGCAACATAATGCCATGTATTATGTAACGTGCATGGCTTTGTGGTCACTGACAAACCTGATGTTTAGATCTGTGTCCAGGAAACTGACTCAACGATTTCCAAACATCCAAAGAATTTTGATGTAACAAAGTGGTTAAAAATCCAAACCTATATTTTTTTTGTTTTTTTTTATTCTGGTTTGGAAATGTATGAACTTTCATATAAAGAAAAACATTGATGAATTCAGTAAAGGGATTTTTGCCCGTGTGCACAATCAATAACTTAATTTCTCCTTACAGCAGATTTATGGTACACCAACCCTTACTGCTGTAACAACTTTATTACAAATGGGGGTAAAAAAAACATCCTGATGTTTGTCTCTATTCCAAGATAAATTAAAATATTATAATAAAATAAAATAAAAGAGAAGTAATGGGTTTATTTCCACCATGAGCTGTGTAAACTGTCCACAAGAGGGGGTATAATGCAAATGTAGAGGTTGGAAGAGGGTGGAGAGGGAGGTGTCAGGGAGCCAGACTGTCATATATTTGTGTTTGTTACTATAGTTATTTCGACTGCAGTCTGGGATCAAAGCGCTCACGTAATTCTCTAGATTGAAGACAGAGCTGTCAGTAATTTTCCCGTCACAGTCACTTCTGCCTCCTTCATCTTCTAAACTTCAGTTTTTTTCCCCTGACTTCATACATGACTTTAACCGAGTCATATAACCATAAAGTTCCCAACGTGAGAATTCACAAAACAGTAATGAGAAATTAGACAGAAATAAAACAGCGTAGATTCTTTGTCTTAAGTGTGACGCCGCTAAAAGTTGTACTCCAAACATCATTCCAAAGACAACTCCACTCAAACTCAGACACCTGCTGAGAGGAGAAGCATTGTGACTTTTAACGCTTAACCTGGAGCTCAGAGCTGAGGATTAAGGATAAAATGGGCTAAAGCTGTACTGTGTGAAAATCCCTGTTTGATCTCACTAAAGCTGGAGAAACTATGACAACATCTGCAGCAATCGTCTGTCTTCAGTGCCGTTGCCAGAATCTTAGACAAACTTGGGTCAACAGTCACCCCATTCATCTCACCGTCTAATCTATTTCTCATAAATCAAATCTGTATTTTGGAAAATGACTAAAACCTGAGGATTAAAGAATCTCGCTGGTACTTAATAACTGACAAGGAGATTTCTACAAACTGACATAATCACCACTCATTGCTGAATCATTCTTCACTGTCACCAAACATGTAAACAACCATATTTATAATTACCTATTTATAATATTAGTTGATGTATTGATTTAACTACTGATCCTTCACTGTGTCATGTGTCTCACTGTGAAATCTTCCACATACCCTGCCTGCTAGAGCACGAGGCTCAAAGACCACGCTAATCATTTTAAGTAATTTAATCAAGGAAATATTCTGCCACGGTTCTTGGGTGTGATTAAAAAATAAACCACATACTTTACACAGCTGTTCAAATAACAGCTGCACAGGAGAGGGACATGGAGACCCCACATGGAGTGAAGAATGTTCCCACACACAATTTAACCTTAAAAATAAAAATGTAAAAATAGCAGTGGAACTTTTTCTTCAGTTGTTGTTTTTTCTTGGTAAGGATACATCATTGGAAATAATAAAAAGACACAACAGAAATCAAAAACCTAAAAAACCATCTTGATCCTCCTGCAATCCTGTAGAGATTTCATCAAAGTATCTTGAGAGCCCAGTGAGTTAATGTTTACATTTTGCCACTAGGGGGTGCTAAAAGCAAGTTCAACAAATTGGAACAAAAACAATTCCTTTTTTAGGTTTATAACTCATTCATCCATTTTCCATTAAATTAATTATTTCATAGTTTCAGCATCATAATGGTTAGTTTTGACAAGTTAAGCTGGTTTATTTTGTTGAATCTGTTAGCGAGATACGTAAATGAAAAAAGGATGTATCTGCTTCCCTCAATAAGTCTGTTTTTTTTCTCCATATTTTTAAACTGCATGTTTGCTTTTGCTTTTTTTCTTTTCTTGTTTGTGGTCCTGATTTAACCTCCTAAAGTTGGTTTTAAAAAAGTTCAAAGTAAACCAGTGCTGTGCAAAAAGGAGTCCAACCGAAATCTATTACATAAGGTGACTTTTTCAACTGAAGATAAAAAAAATAAAAATCCAGCATGAAACAGAATTGTGCCTTTAATACACGTAGCCTCCTGTCATCACTGCTTGGCAAAACTTGCTGTCCCATTTTTATACAATTTCTCTTAATCCCTCAAAAAAAAATATGTAGCATTAATTTATTATTTAGGTAAGATTTTTTCATTTACTTGAGGGGTTATAGTAAAATGAAAAACTTAGTAAGTGTAGTCTCTGACTGCAAAAATTTCTCTAATTAGCCTAAGTTATTTCACTTTTCATTAACATATCAACTCTAGATACTAGTTACTACTAGTTATTTAACCTTTCATAGGTAAATTGATTGTAAAATATGATTTTTTTTAAAAAAAATAAAAGCTTAAGTCCAGTATGACTCCAAGTTACTTGTGTGTATCACATCATTAGGTGTGGTTTATGAGCAAAATGATCAAAATGACTTCAGTTAAAACTGTCTAAAGGTGTTTTTTCTTTTGTTTTGTTTAATTTAATGTAAATTATGTCTTTTATTTAGGAGAAACAAATCATTCTTGTTGTCAGGAGAATGACAGATTTATGGGTATTATATAAGAATGATATTGGTTTTCCATGCAAAAACATTCCTTATTTGACAAAGTTTATGCTTAAAGAGGGTCAAGAGCAGAATATATACAACGTCGAACTCTTGGGGTATAAATATCTTGCATATTCACAAAGAGTAACTGGTTCAAATAGTCATCTTGTCTACACTGAGCAGCTATGTAAATGCTTATCTGACCCAAAACATATCTTTATTTTCAATGACGAGCGAGAGCAAGAAAGACAAAAACAGAGAAAATATAAGCCTGCTATAAAGAAACTGACATGTTTTAATTACGTTTTAATCACAGCGTTGATGTATAAAACATGGAGCCCAGCGTGGGACCAGCTCTGCCTGACCCTTTACATGTGAATTTCCATTCAAGAAATGCCATTTTAATCAGAAGTGGCATGAAATTTCTCCTTTATCATGCCGCTTTTATATGTCCAGATAAAAGAAGTGAAATCAGAATCCAATTTAACCATTTTTCATGGTTTAAATACCCATTGCTCTTTTTTTTTCTTTAAGAGCCAATTAATATGGACAAAACTACAGTCCTTTAATTTTCTCATAAAAATGTAAATGGCTCAAAATGACTGGCAGCAATCACAGGAATTAACGGTGGAAAATAAACCTTCATGTCCAAAGCAATGACGATGCCTCCTAAAAGAACAACAGCAATGATATTTTTTTTCCCCTTACGTCTGACTGAATGTTTTCCTTCACAGATGGGTTGAGTTTCAGCAGGAGGACATCCTGACTGCGTTACAGGCCCGCTGCTCTTGAATGAACGGCTCTGTTGAGCTGAACGTGGTTCAGACAGTCTCCAGTGAGACATAACGTGCTCACCTTCTCACTGCCAGAGACGCTCGCAGCTCCACTGAAGCTAATGGGATCCGCTTCAAGCACAATCTAGGTGTCTGCTGCAGCTGCAGATTCTTTCCACCGACTCCAACAAAGAGTGGAGATTACAAACCGCTGCACAGGTTTTCTTCTGCTCAGTTCACAGATTTGCTCCAACTATACCCTCTTTTGTTGTTGTTTTTTTTAAAAACCCAAACTAAATAAATACAACAGTGCTGAAATCCACAAGCAGATGTGCAAAAGGAGAATAAAATGTCTCACATGCTGTTGTACATTAGCATAAGAAAGCCTGCCCTCTGCAGATAAACACATGGGAGCGCTTCCGGATCTGGAGCCAGCATCAACATGAGGACAGGA
This sequence comes from Zenarchopterus dispar, assembly GCA_028564865.1. Lineage (NCBI taxonomy): Eukaryota > Metazoa > Chordata > Actinopteri > Beloniformes > Zenarchopteridae > Zenarchopterus > Zenarchopterus dispar. The sequence continues at coordinate 10,545,853 of JAOWBL010000014.1, read as the reverse complement.
CTGAAAACTGTTACAAATCACTGCCGATGATCAATAAACTTTGATGATGTGGTGCTTAGTGCTGCACTTAAGATCTGGTTAGCAAATGTACAAAAAAAAAAAAAAAATTCACTCTTTCTCATAAAGTTGGAATGAAACTTTAAAAAAAAAAATCTCTTCTCATAAAAAGATTGTCAATGAAAAAATAAATTCATCTTAGGCCCTGGTGAGCATCACTGTGTGGTGGGTTCAAATGACTAAGGCCTGTTGTCATGGTAACGAGAGTAAACAAGTCAACTCCAGAGACTTTGCAAGCATGTTACAAAGAGTCTGTTTTAATTATCAGATTTAGGATTTATCAAATACCCAAACAAGCTTTAAAATCCCAGATTCCCAGAGGGTTCAAGTCACTGCTTATCTGTCAATAGATTAAAAAAAAAATCTTTTAAGAGCCAAAATATGCAGATATGATATGAGTGAATATTCATTACTCAGCACTGATATGATGACAGTGTTTTTGAATACTTATATTTTCTGAGTTGACAGCTCAACCACTGACAATTGATCCCTGTTTTAGGTCAAACGCCGTCCCTGGACTGACCCAAACGTATAAACGAGGACCTCCAGCTGTTAGACTGAAGTAAGACGAGAACTAAGCTGGTAAAACTCAAGTCCTCCATCACACAAAAACAGGCTCAACAAACGTCATCTCTGACGCTACTGAGACAGAATTTCTTTAATCAATAAAGGTAAATTGTGATTTCCAACTTCCAACTAGGAAAAAAAAAAGTTTTAAAAAAATGCCAAGAAGGATTTCTCAACAGGATCTGAAACACCAGCTTGAGTTAAAGTTAAAGCATTATGAGCTCATAACTAGTGAGGTCAATAATGATGAGAGTTTGTTCCTAGAAAAGAAAAATTAAAAACTCTTTTCCTTTTATGGACGACAGGAAATAAAACATGATTTGAAGTTAAAGTTGGGTGGATAGCACAACTGCACTGCAAAAACTCATTTCTGAGAAAGTTTTTTTTTTTAAAGCCTCTTTCATAAAAATTAAAACAACTATTTGATATTATTTTGCTCATTTTAAGAATTTTAAGAGTTAAGAAAATCTAATATTACCTCACTGGGAAAGATATTTTGCTTAAAATAAGACAATTTTGACTAGATTTATGGAATATTAGGCTTGTTTCTTCGTTTTTACAGTGTGGAGACAAAGACCGGGAGGATGATTTGGGTCTGTGATGTAACAGAACCGTGAAAGTGAGTGATGACATTTTTACATTCCCTAAATAGGTGTCAAGTTTGTGGGGGTTTTTTTTTTTCAGTTTTGGAGTGGATATACACTTCAGAAACCCTAATATATGCTCTCAAGCACAAAAGTGATTTTTTCCTCAATAACATGTCTTTTTTAGGATAAAGTAGTAAGTCAGAGCAGTAGTGCATATTAGTGGAGTATAACTGTAAAGACTTGAGACTTTTAAAAAATTTTTGTTTACTAGCAATGAGCATAATTTATAAATGCTCTAAATAACTTGCTTCTAGAGCTTTAAACTACATCTCAAATCCTTCAACGGGGAAGTATTTATTAACAAAAACATGCATTCGGACATTAATAGTCCAACTTATTCAGTTGTTATTATAAATAATACCTTTCAAGTAAAACATTGAGCCAAAGATTATGTTATTTTAACAGTTGCACAATATATGGTCTTTGATTTTATGATTATTTTAAATAATAAAAATGAAAAAAAAAATGTACCGATGGTTTCAAGGTCACATGATACAAAGTCCTCTTGTTTCGTGTTGTTGTTGTGGTGTGTGTATGTGTGTGAGGGTGTGTTTTGGGTGTGGGTTGCTTGCATCAAAGTTGTGTTTTTGTTTGAGTCAGTTTGGAAAAATCAAATTCACTTGTGAATTTGCGTGTTTCACTGTAGTATTCCACACTTCTTAAATCTTTTTTGTTTGTTTTTGTTTTGTTTTTTTTAAAATTGAAGCTGCAACGCAGTATGAGCAGTTCAGCATTAAGGCCTCCAGCAGAGTTAAAGAATAGTCACTCAGACTCAAACAATGAAGCTAAATCAGAGTCTTTGTGAGGAGCCACTCTGGCTTCATTCAACGCTTCCATCCATACGCATCGTTTATAATAGGATCATAAAACCTGGATTAAGGCTTTACAGTTCAGATGGTCAAATCTCATCCTAAATGGGTCTTTTTATTGTACATTTTTTCCTCTTCTGTAAAGAATGGGATGTGATTATGTTAATGTGATGCAGATTCTTTAGAAACTCGGGCTTTAAGTTACAGTTGGGTCTAAATGTGCACTGGAAAACTGTGCAAAATAATATGTCAAAAACTGGTCAATAAACAGCAGATGATTGTTATTTAAAAACTGTGTTTTTCTGATTTATTTCATTCCGTAATTATGTTTAAAAGATGCAGACTTAATTTTGCGCTAAATTCGAGCCTTCAGCAATACCAGCAGCCCAATAAATGTGTTCAGTTTGAACCAGCTGGACCAATCAGTTGTCTTTTTTGTTTTTTCATTTCCAAAATGTGCATGAAAAGTTCAACTTTAGAGAACAGGTAATTATCGGCTGAAGAATAAATACAATCCTTCTTGAAGCAGGAACACAATAAAGACTTTTTCAGAAGAGCCACTGCGAATGACAAGAGGGGGTGCTGTTGAGGCAGAAAAGTGCAGAACTCTGACTGATGCTCCTTCATCTCCTTGACAACGATCAAGAGATCTCACATCTGACAGACAACAGGGTGACAGGCGGCTTTCTACCTGCTCAATACCTGAGCTGCGCCGCATCTCCGCATCGTCACCTGCTAGATACTGAGAAGTTCACTGCTTCTTCTTTGTGTTGATAAGCATCACAGATGGTAGAGCCTTATGGTTAGAAAAACAGGACCCCCCACACACAGTAGTTTGATGCATTGAAATAAACAAACAAGGAAATTTCAATTTCCGAGTGATCAGCAAGTGAGAGCTCCTGACGGAGCGGTGATGAATGGGAAACTTACTGTAGGTGATGCTACTGTCAGGAGTTCTCCTAAAGGACAAAGTTCAACCTGAGCTGCTGCTGGTGGTCATGGAGGGGTCCATTAAGACATCAAAGAGGTTTAAAAAAACAAAAACAAAAAAACAACAAAAACCTGCAGCACAATCTCTTTTTCCTGCTGTAAAACAGATCCAGAGATCTTCCAAGCAAGTTTATCTGCTTTTGGGTTTCATCTCTGCCTGCAAAGAGCAAAGTTGTTACAAAACAAATAAAAGATCTCTATTAGACAGAATGAATACATTAAAACACTGTTAGAGTTCATAAACAAGAAATAAACATTAATTGTAAATAGAATGTGGATATACTCTGGATCAGTTCAACCCCGACTGGGAAGTTTAAACCATTATATTTATATTCATCTGTTTGCTCACACAGTTTTAACAGTTTTGCAGGTTTTCAGTGTACCTGTGAGATATATCTGAAGTTCTTCAAATACACACTCATCTATTTGTTGCTTTTATAATTAAATATACTTTTTGGTTTGAGCAACAACAAAAAAAAAAAACAGATAGCAAAAATAAAGGAATTTCAGGATTTAAAAAAAAAACACTTATATGAAAGCCTTTGCTCCCTTTTGCAACACAAAAACTGGACATTTTTAAAGCTCTGGACTCCAACAAACAATTTCAAATACCAAAATCTTTTTATTTTCAATTTTACTAAACAAAATAGTTTGAAACGGATAAGCGGGTTTGACAGATGTGGCATCGTACAGATAAAGCCTCATGTAACTGAGGGGTACTGAATGAATTCTTCTGAGATGAGGAAAAATGTTAGAACTTTTATTCTCACACAGTATTTGGGTCATGTCAACAATAGCAGATCTTTTCAAGAGCATGCTTAAAAATATGCCCCATATGGAGCAAAAAACAGACACTTTCATTCAACAAAAGCTATTATATATAATTTACACGGGAGTGAAATCTTCCACCGAAGACAATGATCAAAAACACAAGTTGAAAACTTGTCTTTCTTGGTATGATATAGACAATGAATTCAAACTCATGAGCTAAAACTTCTCCATGGCCCCAAATTAACTTATGAAACTTTATAATATATACAAAAAAAGAAAAAAAAAGTGCTACACAGACCAGCAATGTTAGAAACTATTGTCAGGGATGTAAAAATTCAACCAACCCAATGAAGAAAAATAGCCTAAAAAACTGCAGCTCACTGTGCACTGGGAACTAAAAGGACTGACTGGATTGCACTATCATGTCTACTGGTTTTGAAAACGACTAGCAGGCGTGTTACAACATATTCCTGGGGTCCTCTCTTTTCACGTGGTCAAGTGTCTTGTCGTGGCACTTGCTTTTTTTGTTCTGGTGAGTTTTGACATGTTTGGCCAAGTGGTCACTCCTCATGAACCTCTTGCAGCAGTCCGGGCACACAAAGCGCTTCTCCCCAGTGTGAGTCCTCAGGTGTCTCTGCAGCTCGTCCGACCTGGTGAAGCTCTTGCCGCAGAAGAGCCAGTTGCACACAAACGGCCGCTCCCCCGAGTGCCACCTCAGGTGCGCTTTCAGGTGGGACGTTTTCCCGTAAACTTTCCCGCAGCCGGGTATGTGGCATATGTGCTGCTTCTTCTTGCCGGGCTCGTCGCTGGACGTGGACGACTGGCAGTTGGGACACCTGCACCTCCTGCACCGCCGCGCGGTCGCCAGGGGGGACTTGGTGTGCAGCAGGGCGGCGATCTGCGTCTGGTACTGCGCAAAGTCCGTGTGTCCCAGAACCAAGCCCCTCTGCAGCTGGAAGCGGTGGGGACCGAGGGATGGAGAAGGGCTCACGTGGTTGCCTTGCTGCAGGCTCCACCACGGAATATCCTCCCCGGGATTGGGGGACAACTGTCTCTGCTGCTGGTGGACAAGGCCGGAGGGTCCCGTGACAAAACTCGGCATCGCGGGCGGAATCGGAGTCGGAGCCGGGTAGCTGACGGCGGGGACGTAGGTGGGAGGGCAGGTGGACTGCATGGAGCAAGGTAACATCTTCACGGGGGAGAAGTCATAGGGGTACGAGGGGTCAGCCGGAGGGGTGAGTGGGAGTTCGTGGTGGGTGCTGAAGGAGCTCTGGAGGTGCGCAGACAGCTGGGGCTTGGAGGATAGTCCGAAAGTGGAGTTGCTGGCCAGGCTGCTCTGAGGGGTCCCCTCGTTAGTCCACGGGTGAAATAAACGCGAAGGGGAACCGAGAGTGGGGTCGTAGGGGACCTGGAGGAAGTCCGTGGGGTTGGATCCGTGGTGATGGCCGATCCGGTTACAAGTGGCGGCCAGCAGAGCCAGCGGGGAGTGTTTACAGTTTTCTGGAGAAGAGTTGGGAGTTCGGTCCTGGATGACACAAACAAGCAGGGTTCAGCCGAACATAGAGCACATTCACGAGGTAAAAACGCGAATATAAACATCTGCAAAAAACAAAAACATCCACATCTACCTGTTTAAAATAAGAATAAAAGTTGACTGTATAATGTTGCAGCAGGAAACCAACATACTTAAACTAAGCAGTTTCCTTTAAAAAAATAATAATAATGAAGTAGCTCATATACCTGAAAGAAAGTGGTTAAAGTAAAGAGAAAGTTGCGCTCTGACCTGGAGAAAAGCTTGCAGCGTTTCATTCCGCAGAACCGCCACCGCCGCCATGGTGAGCGTCCTCCTCCGCGCGAGGCAAAACTAACACAAATAAACCCACTAATTTAGACCAAATAGGCGCGTTCGCGGGGAAATATCTCGCCGAGCAAGCCTCCTCTCTCCACTGCTTCCTCTCTCCGATATATCCTTGGTCTATCTGAAGAGTGAGGGATCACTTCTTAGAATTTGATAAGGACTTTGGTGGGCCGCCAGCCAGTCAGAAATAAGATTTATGACTTTGAAGTTTGCCGCTGCCCAATCATCAAAGAATAGCGGCTCTTTGAGAGGGGAAAGCAAATCCTTTGAATCCACAAAGCTCCTATGGTGTGTTTGTTGGTCTGGATAAAGGAGCTGATTATTAGGGGGGTTGGGAAGGGAGGAGATAAAGGCGGGACAATTAATGAAGTAATCACTATGTGGGAAATGTATATACACAAATAATTGGATTTTCTTGATCAAAGACCCCCAAGCCGCCTGGAGACCCCGGTATTGGATGCTGTAGTCATCTGATCCTCTTTTTGTAATTAAGGATTTGTAGCAGAACCTTATGTGACAATGTGACATTGTTATCTCTGGAGATCTCCAAGAGCGTTGGCTGACTTGTTTGATGGAGGAAAAAAAAAAAAAAAGGACCAAATCAAGTGACTCAACACAAAGTCCTCATCTCGGAAGAATCTGCATCTCTTTTACATTTTCTAATTTGAATTAAAATTTCTTTGTTGCGCCTTTGAACTACAACTTGGCATTAAACACTTAATTATGCCCTCTCTGAATTATTTAAATACTTCTTTCTGCCTCAGTCGTTTTAATCAGTTGTTTTATCAGACTCCAGATTCAGATATTTCTCTGGTCTTTGTTGAGTATTAAAAGTGACACTCTGACAAACTGAGAGCCTGCAGGAAAACCCGTTCAAGTGAAAGCTTCCTGGAAGGCAACTGGAGAAAATAATGCTTGAGAGAAAACCTCTAAATGAACAAAGTGGATGTCTTGTTAATCAGGAAAAAAAAAAAAAACTTATCATCTCTAGAAGGAGCATCATATCAAGAAAAAACAGGGGAAAGTTTAAACCGAAGCTTCCTGTCTGGATGTTTTTGTTTCCGAAGATTTAACGAAGGCAAAAGTCTGCAGTTTTCATAAGATAATATCCAGAACTTTAATGGCAGAGCTGGAGAAATGGAAGTTGTAGTTCAACTCTCTGATCTTTATCTGGCTTCCCTGCAGAAACAATCACTGTCCTCTCAACTAGTTTGGAGCGGCAGATTTTGAATTAGATCTGTTCCTTTGAAGGGATTAATGTTCCCAGTCCTCTCCCACGGCTTTACACACAGTCATGAGGGAAAAGGGGGAGTCCTGCTGGGCGGCACCGGAGCCATGTTAAACTACAGCGCTGGCTGCAGGAGTGCCGGAGTCACACATAAAAACAACAGAGGAGATTAAACTTGTTTACATCAAGTTGCGGCAGGCTCCGCGGCTGGGACTGCTAACAAAAATACGGAAAACAAACAAATAAACGCGTAAGAGGGAAGGTCACTGCTTTGACCCTGGGCCACGTCGTATTTAATCTACTTTAGCAGCAGCTGTTTTACTCTTCAGAAGCTGAGAACAAAACTTTACCAACATCACTTCCACGTTAAGTCTGTATGGATGGATAAAAGTTTTTTTTTTTTTTTTTAAATGTAATCAAGAAATCTCTGTAACCCTTTTCCAAAACTGGTTTTGACTTTTAAGTAACAGCATTACAAAATAATTAACAGAGAATTTTAGTCATTCATGCAGTTCAATAAGAAGTTGTTAATATTTATTAAATATGTGTCCGTTTTTATCTTCCTACAGTTTTATCCTTTTTTTTTAATCTATGGGATTTAATGAGGGCAAATCTGATGACTTTGTAGAAAAAAAAATCAATGTTTTAATAGCATTTATTGAGAAAAAGAAAACGCAAAATGACCCTTTAAATAAAGTTTATGAGTGTGAATCTGACATACAAGGACTCGGATTTAATTTAGCAACAAATCTGATAAAATTCAGTAAATTGTTGATCAGTGTTGGGACATAAGTAAAGATGGAACTTCTCTCAGCTTTTTTTTTATGTTTATCGGCAGATCAACGTGACCAACAAAGGTTTTTAAGTCAGCTGAACTTTCTGACACAGACCTCCTCATTTATCCGGGCTTGGGACCGGCACTATGAGTGGCTGGGGCAAAGGGGGCTTTGTAGGGTTCATCACTATGCCCGGAGGTGGGGGGGTCAATCTGGCGAGCTTCCAGCTGAAAGGGAAACCGACTCTACCCACTAGACCAGTGGGTTTTCACCTTAATACGGCTGAATTACAAAAGATCCAGGAGTCATGTCGGTGGAGAACAAACAAAACAGTGAAGAAGAAGACGACCACCACGGTTGTTTGTGTTAAAGGGAACTTATTTTAAACCCATTAGTACATACCAAAGTTTTTATAAATCATAGTGGATTTGTAAAGGACATCTTATTGTGAAGTGGTGCCAGACTGCTCTCCCACAGCCCGAGTCCCAGCTGGCTGTGATGGAGTATTTGGGTGGTGCGTGGGCTTCAGTGTCTCAATTAGCCTGAGTGAAGGTGTGGGAAAAAAGGCAAGTCCAACACGCTCTTCCTGCTGGAGCTTCAATTCAGTTTTATTTATTGTTGTAAGACACCAACTTTGCCAAAATAGCATTTTACGTGGCAGTCCAAAAGTTGGTTTCCCGTCTAAGAGTAAAGAGTACTCTGCTGATGTGCAAGTACTCACAGTTAGAAACAAAGGAGGCTAAAACCCGGCATTTACTCGCACAGATACCGACAACGTCACAGCAGCAGCGGTAAACATCTTTACATTCGACTCTGAAGTGTGTATTTGTACAGCAGAGCGCTGTCCCTTACTTCTTTCTTCCAGGCTTAAATGTCAGATAAATGTCACGTGTCGTCCCCAGGCAGCTGCTAAAGAGGAGGAAGAAGCCACTCTGAAAACAAAAGCAGCATCTTCACGTCATCCTCAGCAACAGTTTACGGGCATCGAAATCACAATCAAAAATGTTTAAATTTAGGCTGAATCCGTCATCGTGGCCATTTTTATTTATTTTTAAAATTCATTTACCATCTAAGTACCATCTACATATGCTGTGGGATGTATTTGGCAGAGCAAAAATGTTGGTACTGTTTATGATGAATTAATAGCTGTCTGGCTGACATAAAGCCGAGTCCCTGAGGTGCTTAATAAGCTTCATTTCCTGCAAACCTAGAAATAGTTTTCTGCCTCAACACTCAAAGATCTGAGTCAATCATCACCACCAACTGTGTTCTGAAGCGCAGAGTTAACGATGATAATGTGACTTTGATTTTTGGGTGAGTGTTTTTAAAATGCAGCAACACAAAAGACAACAAAAAAGATTTGGATCAGAACTTTAGTGAAAACTTCGACGATTAACTGCGATTCCTGTAAAGTTAGATTAAGGTTAAATGGTTCAACGTGAATAGAAACTTTTTATTTTGTAACTTATATGTGAAAAAAAGCAGAAAAGGTTCAAATCAAATGAAAATGTTTAGTTATAACTCATATTGCCTAGTCATGTACTACATAACTTTACAGTAAGATAAAATATATATGATTACCACTGTAATCTACAGCATACTGCAGCAAATATGTTCATTTAAAAGTTTTACATTGCTAAATATAGGTAACCCAATTTATTTTGAGTTTGAAATATATTTAAAAAAATTCACTGACAATAATAACGTGATTGTTTAAACACATTTATTAGACTTGTATAAAACAGCAGTTTACTAGAAATAAACATAAATTTACAAGAAAAGTCAAGTGTATTCTTGAGATGCAGGTGGTTTTGGTTTTTGTTCAAAAAGGGTGAAGAAGGCAACCTAGAAGAAAAAGAGACAATATGTCAGCATCACTATATACCACTTAATGTGTAAAAATAATGATAATTATTCTGCATAGTTGCACCACTCATCCACAGTGGATGCGAGAAAGTGTCAACTTAAGATCCTGCCGTTGTGAGCAGACTGATGGTGAGAAATGTGGATTCGACAGAGTCACACAGCAGAGCCAAAATACGAACTCTTGCTCTCTCTCTCTCTCTCTCTCTTTTTTTAACTTTCCATATTTTGTGGACAGTTGGAGATGGGGGGGTGAAAAAAAGTGGTTCCACATCTGTCTCATACAAGAGATTTAAGAGGCTTGGGGGGGTGGAGGTGGGGGCGGGGGGATGCAAGGGAGACAGAGACAGGGGAGGGCGAGGGGGGAGAGATGCTCGGGGCTACTGGGCACTTGAGCCGCTATAATGGTGTCTCGTATGAGAAAACATCTGTGAATTTCCTCAGTGATCTACAACAAAGTATAACTCAGAGCAGTCACTCAGCAGACCTTTGAAGTCGTGGGCTGACAGAAAGCTGCCATTGTTCGCAGCCCCCAACACACAGAAACTCCAACTTTGGTCTCACTAATTTTCCTTGCAACACGATACAACTCCTTTTTTTTTTTTTTTTTTTTTTTAAAGCCCCCCTCTCTCTAACTCTCTCCCTCTTCCGAGCCTGTGAAGCCGGGGATCTCTGCATACTGAAGAGCAAACAGCAAAGCCTCGGCAATGTGCAGGGTTGGCCCCGGGTCGCGCTGAGGCGGGACAGGTCATTTTACCTTCTCCCAGCCCACCCTGGATGCATTAATCCGGCCCTAAAGAGGAGAACTCTGCCCCCTCTATGATGATGAGGATGGTTTCCAGCCCTCAGTGCTCTCCCAGGAAAAAAAAACGACACCACCTTCAAACTGAGATGTCATGGGCAAAACAGCCCTCAGATATTCAAGTGCTTTCAGCTTTTTGGAGCAACTAGCGTACATTTATTACACGCACAGTTTGAGGTGTTTGTTTATTATACGTTTCCCGAGGAGGAAGTGCTTTAGCTAGCTTTTAGCTTTTAGTTGGTTGCCGCGCCAGAGAGCCTCAGCACACGATTTACTGCACGCTCCGAGGAGCTTTTAGGGTGCTGCAGCGAGTGGCAATGACATAAGTGTGGGAAAGCAGCTTTCACCTGTGGGCACGTCGGCTTCACGCAACAGGTTGTTTCCTTCAGAGGACACGAGAGGAAACCCGACGAAAAACAAAATAAAATGATGATTTGGGCTAAATCAAGCAGAATAAACTCCTACAACACAGACACGCCGAATGTTAGAGGCAAAGGGGAGTTATTTATCCAGTTCCAGTCAAATTTGAAGTTTATGGGTTAAAATATTCTACATTTTGCTTATGCCCAGAAGGCACTGGTCAGTTTGTTAGATCTCATCTGGATAATTGTCAGATATACTTGCACCCTAAAAAGGATGAGAACACGTTGCAAAAAGATCTAAGATGCAAAAAATATATGTAACACATCTAATATTTGATCTCTTGCTTTATCACCAATGTTCTGGAAGATCTGGTCTGATTTTGCATGTTTTCATTCATGCGTCCTGCTCTGATTTAGCAGAGTTCACTTTTTTAAAAGGAAAAAAATATATTTCTGCTGGTTCTGCTTTAACCCTGTAAAACGCTGAATAAAAAGAGAAAAAAACTTACCTTTTCTACAATAACTGCAAGTTAATTTGTTTTTGTTAAATCAAAATCTGTTCATTGACCTGGCTCTTTAATATCAAGACTTTTATTTTTGATCAAACGTCTAACAAGACAAGACTCTGTAATTTGAAAGTCAACTAGAAAAAGAATGGATGGAGAAGAATACCGAAAACGGGAACATTTAGGTTTTCCTGAACAAAAATACAAAAATGATCTAAAGCAGTACCAAAGAAATAATCTTGGAAAATACTCAAACATTTTCCTGCAATATGAGATCTTAGCACTCACCACTCATGTCAGTCCACAGCCTGAAACAATCAATAATCAATAAATTAGAAAGACAACTGTGTTTAACTGAGGTGTCACAGGCCCAAACTGGTCTCAGACTTCTGTCTTATATGAAGATGTCAAGAAAATACATGAATAAATGATTTTTTTTTTTTAACTTGAACCCTCCTGTTCTGTTCATTTGTCAGGAACAGAAATGGTGTTCCCGGGTCAATTTGACCCGGTGCATGTTTAATTATCCAAAAGATGTCCGAAATTATATGTTGATTACACTAGCAGAAGAAGTTTCATATTAAAAATATATATCATTTTAACTATTTTTACTAGATCTTCAAACCTTAAAACAGGTCAATTTGACCCTGAACATAACAGGAGGGTTAAAAGGGGGATAATTTGCTTGTTTGACTTCAGTCAAAAGGTAGTTTGGTTCAACACCAGGTGGTCATTCCCGTTCCTCCTGGCAGTGGCCAAAAAACAAAAACACGCCGACAAGCTTTCTGTGACGCGGCCCACTCTAATTCTCACACTGTTACCAGTCCGGCATTTACTCAACGGCAGCTGGTCCCACCATCTGGGAAAGCAACGCCGGGGCAAAACAAGAACAGGTTACACCTTTGGCCATGCCAAGTCTGCTGGTGCCCCGCTCTGTCTACAAACTGAGAAAGGCTAATCATAATTTCACGCTCTGATTTGTCAAATCCCATTCCAGCACCGGAGGCGCCAAGAAAAACTTTTAAAGTCACCAGATTTCCCGGCGTTCGGGTAAACAGCTCTGCCATATTGTTTCTTTTGTTCGTTTTGATCCTTTTTTTTTTTTTTTTAAAGCTTTCTCTCTGTCAGGCTGGTTGCATCTCTGTTTTGCAAGTGAAAAGGAGGCTGTAATTTTGACCAAAACCTTTGGTCACCTTTAAGATTAGCATCTGGAAAAACAGACAAAAAAAAAAAACTCTTATCCCCTCCTGCCTGCATGCATTTTACATTCATGCTAATGTTAACAACAAAACAGTGCACAGAGCGTCCTCGACAAACTGCAGGTGAGAGGAAGCTGAAACAAAAGCCACCCTAACCCTAATGGCATCCCTTGTCGTTAACAGAGCTTTGATGTACGTACTCAACAGACTCTTTTATCTCATTCTCCCTCCATGCTTCATACTCTTTGTGTCTCTGCCCCGCTCAACCAGTTTCTTTATTAATGCCGTCTTTAGGGAAATGCTTCTTCTGCTTAGAGCTCTCGCAGCATACATCTGAATCACAGCTCAACCTAATGTATGTCACTCTTGTCAACCATTATCCAACAAACAGCATCGCAATGCTGTGCTTGTAGCTATTTTAGGCATTTGTTTGCACCCTTTGACTGAAGTTTGTGGTAGAAAAAAAAAAGTGTTACGAACCAAGCCTCTGTGTTAATTCTTTAATAGCAGAAAAAAAACTGATATAGCTGGGTATGAAAAGCACGTAAACTGCAGTAAAACACTATTTGAGGACGCTGCACATGAACTACCATATTGCAACTCGCGCTTTGAACTCAAAGGATATAGAAGCAGGACAATGTTGGTGTAATCGTGCTCTCTCTTTGAAGTGAGACATCGCTATTAGGTGAAAAGGTAAGCATACTTCTTTAGAAAATAGAAGCTTTTCATCATTTGTTGAGGCTACAGCTCGAGCGATTTTCATAAAGGTGCTTTAAAACTTCGGGTAACGGGGTTTGGATGCCGTTTTAACAAACACGCAGCACATGAAGCAAATAGCTAAAAAGGCAAGAATAACACCAGCAGTAATGTTGACCACATTAAAGGAGTCCTCTCCCACATGCCAGATGTTGTCGGATTTAATGAGGGAAAACAAGAGTGAGCTGCATTCACGAAAACTCTTTAAAAAAATAAAAACGCAGGTGTCAGGATTGGAGTTAATGCCATGTCTCCCCGCCAGCGTCCAGCTCGGACCCCAGCGAGACCACCAGCGGTCTCCGGTCTTCAGGTCAGCCCATCGTTCGTCTGAATGCCACCGCATTATTTTAACAGATAATCAGGTATCCGAGGCAGTCACACACACACCTCAGCTCACCTCCCGTCACACGCTAAAGCAGGCAGTCAGCCAGGGGTTAATTTGGCAGAGAAAATCAGGGGAAGAAACGCCCTCTCTGGCACCATTTGTCACCATAGTCCATCTCTGGTATTCAAACTAACTAGGGAGCTTATTTGAAATTCCTCTCTGTGGTAAAACAGGGCCAAAATAATCAAGGGAGCATGATCACACTTAATTGATTCAGTGCACTTTTTAGATGCACTACAGGGTGCTGGGGTGACCTATTTCAGACTGTTCTTCAGAGGAACCAACTATCCCAGCAAGGGAGTAATGTACAACGAGGATTTTAATTATTGCAGGATCCGTGGCTACGACCGGAGGTGAAGTGCGTCTCAACTAACTGTGACACCACATTATAACACCGCCAGTGGTCTGGAGTATTACTCTTTGAATTTTTACAGACTTAAACATGAGGATAAACAGCAAAGACCAGAGTTTAATTGCTCAAGTTCAGTTAGAAATATTAAAAGAAGGCAGTTTCTGGATCAATACTGCATTAACATTTCATTTAATAGTGTCTGACTCTTGTTGTTACTCAGTTGGAAGTAAAGTTGCTTGAATACCGTTCTTATGCAGAGTTTTAGATTTGCTTGAGCATTTTTAAAAAAAAATATTGCTACTTTGTTCTGTTTGTCCTGCTTCAATTCACAAAAGAAGATCCTTTTTAACAAAAGCACAGGATACAAGCAAAACTTTTGACGATTTTTAAAGTACTTTAGATTAAACGTGAATAAATGAATGAGTTGTAGTACAAATGAGAGTTGCATCAAAAGCATTTTAAACACATAAGGAAAAACTATCCAGTGATATAATGATGTAATAAGTGACAGGAGGCACATTTTGCATAGAAAAACTGCATTTCCTGCGACACTTAAAATACCTGCTAATGTGGAGTTAGTTACAGGAGACGCAAAACATGACTTACAAGCTTTTGAGCTATCTAAACTACTGATGGAAAGATTGTGGCTGCTGAAAACAACAAACAGCATAGTTATGGCTGGAAAATTACAGGGCTAAAAACCACAAAACCGGTGAAATCACAACCATCCACCATCTTAAATTTCACTTGCAACGAGTTTAAACGACTGTACGTCAGAGCTTTTAGCTCACATAATGATATGATGGTGATGAGTCAGCCCTCGGTGCGTGAACCTGACTTTGACCCTCGAAGCACCGAGTTGCTGGATTTGACGAACACTTTGAGCCTCTTTAAACCCACCAGGAGTCTGAACCTAAGTGAAGTTGGTCTCGCCATGAAGGGAGAGCTCTAATGTTTTCCCCGCTGAGCATAAGGAGGATGAGATCCTCAGTCATACCACCCTACTCTTCCTATTAAGATCAAAATCTCCTCTCAGGCCCTCGGGTGTCAACAAAGGGAGATGCAGTAAATGATATGCAAATTGAAAAGAAAAAAAAAAAAAAGCTCTGCAAATCAACTCGCCAGCCCTGCATTTCCGACACTCCACATCTTAAAAGAAAATTCCTGTATTTATGGTGAAATTCAAAGTGAGGTCTAGCTCAGCCTCTGTGAGGCTCTGTGTGGTGATTCCAGCTTTCAGACAGCACAAAGCCCCTCTAACTAAAGACAACTCGCAGTGGGAGAACTCGTCAAAAGAGTTCTGGGTTTCACAAGGATTTGTCTCTGGATTCGTTTTAGACAGGAGGCATAAGGCGGCTGGATGAAAACAGGTAGATGTTTCCATTTCAGGTTAACGAAGTGCAGGTTAGAGGCGAGCTGCCTGCAAAACGAGGTGCTTCTTATTGTAAATGCAGATCAATTAAAGCATTAGAAAAACAAGCGAACTGTTCTGTCAAACGTGCTGGTTAAAGCTGCCAAACACAATGATTTACGATCTCTTTTCCTCCCATCCATCCATTTTTTATCCCGTCTTCATCCCATTCAGAGGTGAAGGGTGGAGCTGGAGCCGATCACAAAGGGCTATCAGTTTTACTTTCTTTACTTTAGTTCATATTATAAACTGAACAACAAGTTTCTGAGGTGTTCAGGCAGAGGAAGACATAATGTGCCTCAAATGTCTGGATTTTATTCATGACTGGATCAATAAAATAACTTAAAAAAAAACCCACGGATAACAAGAGTAATTGTTAATGCCTGTGGTGAAGAGCTCAAACATTTGGCAGAGTGTTACATTATTACACAAACGGGCGCTTCAGTTCAAGTGTTTTATTGTGATTTTATTAAATTCTTTCATTAATGAGCCCGTCCCTCCCACTCCCACAGGATGGTTTTCCTTTCTGTTGTGTCTATTGTCATTATTTGTTTATTGATGCAACATCTGCACCATTTCACAGCAGTTTGTCAGATGAATGTTTTATTTTTTTTTGCCATATTTTAAAGGCATAACACGAGCAAATCAGGACTACAAACAAGTTAACTAAAGGGAAAAGTGAGTGTCTTAAAAACACGTAAAAGGTCAAAATGTGCGTTATGTCCACTTTTAAAGTTGCATATGTGGAGAAAGTTGCACAAGACTAATAAACATAAATATGATGTCACTGTCATTGATGATGAGTTATCTCATTTTTTTTTAGGACTTTCTGACCATTTTGCATAAAGACGAGGGCGCCGCTCGCACGAGTCGCCTTTTTCTGCACCACCGTTGCCCACTCCAGACACCGTACCGAACCACTTCCAACACGGGGGGGGGGGGAAACGGCCTTTGGAGTGTCTGTCTACATGTCTGACATGTCTGTCTTACCGGCTGACATGGTTGTGAGCCTCAGCTCTGACTGACGAGGGGCTCGATGGAGAGGGTGGGAGTGGGGGCGGCAGTGGCGGCGGCGGCGTGCTCTTCCTCGGGGATCGACTCCGCAGTTGACAGTAATTTGTAGTACTCATCCTCTCCATCCAGGACTTTGATTTGACTGTGATTTGAGAGAAGACAAGAAGTTAGTGGAAGAAAGAGCAGTGATGAAGTTTTCATGATGGGGATTAAAAAAAAAAAAAAAGAGAGAGAGAGAGTAAAAATAACATCTGCAGATGCGACAGTGATGTTTTTAGCCACTTTCACAGAATGTCATTTATAGCACAAATACAAGACATGGCTTCAACAATTAAAAGTAGCTGGCTGACAAAGGCCTAGCATGTGACCCCCTCTTCGAATGACGTAGAGCATCTGCTAATAAAAACCCTCTTTATTTTCAGCTCTCCATTTCCATTACAAGAAAACAACTCCATTTTTGGATTATTCTATTCCACAAAGGGCCTGCTCTGTTTAGAGTTGCTGTAAGTAGGAAAGCAGTTATTTACCCAAGTTTTCTCGGCTTCCTCTTGCTCCCCTGGTAATCCAGAGTTCTCTGAGGAAAGGGCCAAGAGCACACAGTCAAAAGATGAGCAGGGAGTCATTAATTTTTAATTCAAAGTGATTTTGTGTTGAATGCGAGCAGATGCTGATAATATCAGAAGTCACAGCATAATTTTTTTCTGATCAAAGGGCTCAAGTGAGTCTGATGAAGCATGCATCTTGCTCAGCTTTGATAAACCACATCAATTATTCACCGTGAAGGCAGACATCCTGACATGAAAGCAACAGATAAAGAGCATAAGCACATGTTCAAGACAAGAGGCAGAGAAGCGTGGGGGTGGGGCTCCAGGGTCTGGCACAGGTAGGTTTAATTGTATTATCATGTGGAACCAAAGTGTAGACAAAGGCCTTTATCGGCACTTTGAA
>JAOWBL010000014.1:10509218-10521563 GCA_028564865.1 Zenarchopterus dispar | reverse complement strand
AAGAGGATTTCCAGAACTTTTGAAGGAAGTTATTTTTCTTCCACTTTGGACATCACTCGTAAATGGCAACTCGTGTGTTTTAAATTAAAGGACAAACTGATCAAATATAGCAGATAATGCTGGGAGAGGGCAGTTCCTGCATCTGTTTTCACTAACGGAAGCAGAGGATGTTTTTACTTACGAGCTATTTTTCACACTGAAATCAATCATTTCCCCTGACAGCGATTTTGGAACTTTGACTCCAGGAGAAATGTTTGCAGGGAGGACAAATCTCTGAGGTTTGCAGAGGTCAATCACTGTCAAAATCTTTCACACATGCAATTTATAAAAGTGACCCAACAAGACGAGCACAAGAAGCGAGTTGAGTTGAGGGAAGCATGAATCACAAGAAAAGGAAGTGAGGACTACTTTTAAATATGCAAATAAAAGCCATTCACGTCTCTCATAATGAGTCAAACACCCAATAATTTTCCCAAATAAAATATAACACTTCCATCAACAACACAAAACTTTAACAAGGTTTTGTGTTTTGGAAAAAAAAAACTTTGCCAAAGTATGTCAAATGTGCAAAATTACAGAGAACTCTGATCATCATTTTTCACCTTGATTTTAACGTCTGGGGAGATTATTCTGCTGGAATTGTGATGATGAGTAGTTTGGAAGTACATCCTGTTAACGACTCCCACTGACATTAAGAGGATTACGTAGGTAGCGTCAGACAGAGGCAACTCCTTCCGTTAAGTCGAGTCTTTCCTATCCCTTCCAAATCTCTGCTGCCGCTACATCGAGCCTGTAATTTGCCTAAAACTGAAGGCATCCGGTTGAGACGCTGCGATATGTAGAGACAGACGGATAAATCAAAAAGCTGAGAGTCAGCGAGAGGGTGGGAGAGTATTTGTGTAGTGAACATGGAGGGGGTGGATCATTTGTCTGGGAGATGCATGTTGATACAGTGATGCCGCTGCTGCTTCGGTTATGTTGGTGGTGGTGGAGGGTTGTGGATGGAGCAGCACCTGGTGACTGCAAACCTTGAGGGAGGATGTGTGGGAAGCTGTTTAAGAGCGAAAAGCAAGGGAAGTGAGATGCGCTTGTGAGCGTGGGATGACCTCACTGTGGGTAAAAGTGCACCCACATCTCCAAGGAGCTCTCCCAGTTGAAGCCATAAAGCACAGAAAGAGCTCAAAGCGACAAACAAAATCAATTCTTATTGACTGAACCGTGGTAAGCATTAAGTGAACAGAACTAGAACCATAAAGTGAACGTTGCTTCAGCCATCTCTTCTCCCTTCTTGCCGTTTCATCCTCCAAAATGACCAGGTTAACCATCTTCTGAGCCGCACAGAGGTAATTAGGTTCTGTGTTTGGGCTCCCACTTTATCACGTCTCTCTTGACATGTATGTTTACCACAAATATAATCTTCAAAAAGCCTGTTAACATAAGTAGCTCAGCTTTCATAAACCATAAAGTCAGCTCTGACTGATCCTCGGCACCATCCTGTTTACCATGCTGAGCAGCATAAGCAGCGCTCTGATCATATCTGCTGCTTGCTAGCAAAAAGCTTTCTTTCTGCATGCTTCTCTGCGAGTCAATTCCAAACATGTTGCATTAATATTCAGGCTCGGGAGACAGGTGACAAGAGGTGACACCGTCTTGTATGTGCAGCTTACAAGACTACACTGTGGATGTCTAACTTTTTTTTTTTTTTCCCCCTCTGACAAAACATGGGGAAATCAAAGGTTGGTTTTCTCAGATGCTCTCGGAGAGCTGAGAGAGCCTGGAGTACAAAGTGCGTTAATGCTGCCTTTCTACCATAAAATACAGCACCGTGGGTATTTGCTTAAAGAGTGAGAACAGTCGATTAGCCTGGTGTCAGATTTACAGTGAAATGGATCTAGCCGGGCTTTGTTAAATCATGCAGTAAAGACCCGACGTCCGTCAGGTCACGCTTTGGTGTTTTAGCATTATGGGGGCTGAGTGTAGTGTGTGAGGGTGTGTGAAGGGGTGGAGTAATTCAATTTCCACGGTTAATTTTCCCTTTTTTTCCCCGGTTGTGTCCTGAAAGACTCCAGGTTGAGCTCCGGCCCATATGATATGACGTGATCACCAGAGGGGACAGCAGGATGAGACACAGGAAGGAGCCCGGTCTCCAAACATCTGGCAGGGCAAGACGTCCATGACTTGCTGAACCTCGGGATAAGGAAAAAAGACCCTCAGATCTGCAGGGATCAAAGTGTGCCCTGGGTCCCTGAGCCACTGTGGCCTCCATCAACATATTCAAACGGGGCTTCCTGAAGATGCCACAAGCAGACTTCAAAATGTAAACGAGACAGGAAAGGAGGTGACAATACCTCAAAAAATCTGCGCACTCTCCACACAAAAACTTTAAAGTGCCCAAGGCCAAGTCAATCTGTGTAGACACCATTTAGATCAACTTATGACAGTTCAATATTGCTTGATAAATATTGTTCGATGCATAAATCTATTAAGGAAAGGCGCTCGTTATTCTTTCCCATAATAAAAGTGTATGTATGTATACGTAAAGACGAGTTAGAAAGTTATGATTTAAAGAAATCGGAAGAAAGGAAAACTAGAGTTGAGCGTATTGCATGACAGCTTGAAGAGCACATTGAGACATTTCATGGCTCAAAAGCTCAATTTTTGGTGTCATGTCTAAGTGAAAAATCCCTGAATCAAGTTGGAGCATTTCATTGCTCTTAAAAATTATGTGTAAATAAAGACGGATGTCAGTCAGCTTTTATTACGAGTGTTTGCGTCCACTGACTGATGGCTCTAGCGATACAAGAACAAACACACAGTTGATCAAAAATGCAATGTTTCTCTCCATAATCATTCTGACACTATGAATTCATCAAACACCGCCTCCACTCAGCTGCCGTCATGCCTGGGAGCGGGGGTCACCTGTATGCAGCATTACCGAATTAGCTGCTATCTAACCCGGACCTGCTGTGGTGCGCTGACACTAATCCCAGGCCCGCTGGAGAGCCCTGTCTGTGTTACATTATCATTTGTAATCCCCGTAATCTCTCAGCCGCGCTGCTAAACGCTATTCCACCTCGGCCTCCTTCCTCATACCCCTCTAATAACATTAATGGAGGGCCGGGCCCTGTTACTGAGGCTGCCCTAGTGGTGGGGCTGGGTGACGGACGTGATCGGAGGCCCCCTGCACAGCCACCCATTCAGCCTTCCATGCAGCAGGAATTAATGCAATTCATCGCCTGGGGCAAAAAGCAAACCAAACATATGTTCAACAAATCAGGGTTTGTGTATTTTCTTGTCACCGTTACTGTGCAGGTCTATTAAAGTCACTGATGAGATCCTTAGTGAAGAGCCCGCCAAGCTTTGAAGTGCTCATGCCACTTTGAAAGCCCCCACCCCCACCCCCGAACTTGCCCTGAGACGTTCACGATAAGCTGACCTGGGTTATTAAAATACCGCAGAAATGATCACCCATAATGCCTCTCTCTCTTGCTGTCAACAACGAATGGCAGCAGAGGATTGGCTGGGATGAAAAGGTTGAAAGGGGTTCTGTATTAAAAATGGCACTTTATCCATTAAAGCGGGATTTCTGCTGTCTCTTTGTGTAATTACCTGCACCCGCCAGCTCTGTGCCTGGGCTTACCTTGTTTACACTGCACGTCTCGCAGCCTGGCTGTCTCCCTGCGAGGCTTCGTTACTCTGTCCTCTGCTCTGCCTTTGTCTCTCTTGATGTCTTTCACTTGCCTGTCTTGGCTGTCAGAACCAACCTTGAAAGAGGAGGCGTAAACACACCCAGAAGAGTGGAGTCAATGAAAGCACCGGATGAATAGATACAAGTTAAAGCAAGCCTTGCAACATCTTTTTTTTTTTTCAATTTAGTCATGTAGATGCTGTATTCATTTATTTACAATTTGGCACTCATAACCCAAACCCATTAATGTGCTTTGCAATGTTAATCAAATGCTAATGCAATTGCACATCCCCCTTTACTAGCCCTACCTCCTAGCAAACAGCATAACACTGACTTAATTGTGAGGGTGAAAAACAGCACATACAGACTTCCTCTCATATTTAATTTTATCTTTGAATAAAAGAGCTATAGGAAAGTATTAATCTGCTTAACATTTCTAAGTACATCCTCCAAAGGATTTTGCTTTTTTAATCTTACATATGCTCAGCAGAGTTACTGGCAAAAACTGTACATTTTCCTCATTTCATCCTTTCAACATCAAATGGTGAGCAGCAAAAATTGGATCAGACTTCAAAGACTGTGATGTGCTCCAAGTCACGGAGTGGCTCTTCTATTTCACATATTGAATCCGAGCAGGATATCAAAGTGCTACCAAAGAACCTCAGGTCTTTACTAAAAAAGGGGTCTAACATCTGTAGAAAGAGGAGCGCAAAGACAAATCACCTCAGGGAAGAGCGAGCATTTATTCTCAGCCGTGAATTTCCAGCCTTTTGATTCTCTCGTTCCTGTACCACCCTGTCTTCTCCACTGAGATGGAGGTTGGAGCAAGAGAACTCTTTTGTCTCAAGGACTCAAAAAAATTCCCAAAGAATAATCTGGGTTAAAGCTGCTTTGTAGACCAGAAGTATTTTACATATACCGCTAAAGTAAGGCATAAGAAAATGCCCGCTGATATTCTGTGACTTACAGTTTCTTTATGCGTGTCTTTTGCATGTGTTTCCTTGCTCTTTAGGCCGTACCTGTGGAAGAAGGAAGCATTTTTAACTGAAATTAATACACAACATAAGCTTGGATTACAATGATCTGACTTGTCTTTAAATATCACGGCAAAAAATAACTCTGGTCTAAGATTATGCAATTTGCAGAGAGCAAGGTGGTGCATTATCACTTGCATTGCATTATTTTAAAAAAAAAAAAAAAAAAAACAGAAAAAAAAAACACCATAACATCTGCACGCCCAATGCCGCATGCCAGTCGCACTCATGCTCCAAGTCAAGAGAAATGAAATCTCATCCAATTTTGGAATTTGTGATGCAACTGGAAGCTCTGCAGCTCGGATGCAAACATCCAATTCATGCGTGGCAGAGAGGAGGGATATCAAAAGGGAAAAGAACAGCATGTAGGTGAGAATATAGATCTTACAGAGGGAAAAGGGGCCAGATCTTGTCAAAATTAATATATATGGAGAGATTCCAACACTGATTAAACAGAATTGTTAAGTGGAGGTTTGAAGTTTTTTCTCACCAAGGAATACGATTGTAAACATGGAGGGAAAAATCCCAGATGAGGCTCAGCTCAGTTTGAGTTTACAACAAACATAACACTTTCAGATGTGTAAATCTAGTATTTTGGAGATGAAGTCTTGAGAGAAATGTTGACCAAAAAAAAAAATTTACCAAATATTTGGCTTCTTTCTCATGTGAAGAGATTCAGTTATATGCAGCTCCACAGAGATTTTTGTCCTTTTCTTTCCCTTGAGAAATATTTTTTCTTTCCATTCAAAAATCATTCAAGACTATTCAGGGGATTTGTGATATTTGATAGAGTAAAGACTGAAAAGCTGCCATTGTGACCTCCTGCGCTGCTGTTCAGTCAGTCGGCTGTTCTCCTTTCTAGCACATACTTCCTTAATGACTAGCCTGCCTATAAGCTGCATAAACATAAAGTCCTCAGTTCATACATCTGGATACCAGCACAGCGCCCAACCCCATTTGTGGTCTGACAAGTGTGCTATCTTGGTGGAAAGTTATTTATTACATTTATAAAACTGAGTGAGGCGGTGCGAAGGGAGGAGTTTCCTCTTTTGGGATTTAAAAAAAACCAAAACATTATACAGTAAAAGTAGCCCATCAAGAGGTGGTAAAGATGAATGGCAGGTACAGTATGTGAGGGCTCTTGCTTCACAAGTCCTCTTAAAGACACCTTCATTGTCAGTTTTTATTACTATTTTCTGCACAATGAAGAACAAAGAAAGCACAAGACGATTGCAGGGGAAGACACCGTCAGGACACCAAAGCTCACCCCATATGCTTCTCCTTGGTGGCCGTTCCTGCACACTCTGGGTGACATCTGTCCCCCTGGGATCCACAGTTCTGACGTACCCGATGGCCCCTGTAAACTACGTGGGATGTAGGTGTCATAAATTCCCTCAAGTGGTCAGAAAATCATCTTCCTTCTGTCATCCCTCTAAATTACACATGTTATTGCATGTCATTAA
This sequence comes from Zenarchopterus dispar, assembly GCA_028564865.1. NCBI lineage: Eukaryota > Metazoa > Chordata > Actinopteri > Beloniformes > Zenarchopteridae > Zenarchopterus > Zenarchopterus dispar. The sequence continues at coordinate 10,515,378 of JAOWBL010000014.1, read as the reverse complement.
AGGTAAATAACACAGTTTATCAACTGCACTTAGCCTTGTTGAATTGAAACCCTGGATTTGATTGGAGGAAGTGAAATTAATTTGGCATTCACTGAAGGCCTGTGGTGCAGTAGGAAAGCAGAGATAAGTGACACACACTGGGCTCAGATAGTAAAAAGGAGCTTGCTGAGTTACTCTTGTCAATCTGCTTTGTGTTTTTCTGTTAAAATTATATGCACAGAAAAAGAAAGCTCGAGCACATTGTTGAGGAATGGTTCTATTTTGCATGCTCTAATCTGATCGATGGCGAGCATGTCCTCCAGGCCCTGCTGAGATCTGAGAAGCCACCAGGCTCATGCATTTGAAAGGCATCTGTTTATTTTCAAAATGCAAATGCAGCCCACCTCAAAGGCTATAAGCTGCAGAGAACACACAATGTGAATGTGCTGGAGTGCTCCGCCGGGGGGCTGAGGCCCCACTTATGTCAGGTTCAGGTTCTCCCACTCCCACTCCCCCACCCACCCACCCGTGAACCCCAGCGGCCACACACAAACACACTTCTCTAAAAAGAAAGACAGCGGCGACAGAGAGGATTTCCTCACACCAAACCCATGTTTACCCATTCTGCAGCTTTATTTACAAGGGCTTAATGGAGCACATTTACACAAGGTGTACAGGCGACTGAGATGCTCCATGTGCCAGATGAGGGCAGCCCTTAGGAGAGCCAGGGGAAACAAAGCCAAATCTCCTCCCCCAGCCCTCCTCTCTCCTGCCCCTTTTGGCACCCTCTCTTGTCCTCCAGTGAGAGGCTCCAAGAACTGGGGAGGCAGGGGGGGCGAGGCTGGGAAGGTTAATGTGCCCACTTTGATCTTCGTCAAGGCACACTGAGTAAGAATTAATTTACATTTCAGATGAAAAGGTTGACAGTATAAAAAGGCATCTTGTTTCTGGTATGCGAGAGCTGTGTAATAGGCCAGGAATTTGAGAGAGGAAGTCGTGAGGAAACAGAAGGGATAAGCCCCTCTCTTGCCTTTACTGGGAAAGAGATGAAAGGAAAGAAGGATCTCAGTATGCGCTGTTCTTCTGAAACATGGGGACCAAATGCTGCCCAAACTTTCAAAAGCTTTTCTGTATGCATTAATAATTAATTATTACTATTTCGCAGGCCACTCATGGAGATCAAAAAGGTGTTTCAGAAAGATGTAAGGATTTTAGGCCTTTTTCAAACTCTTAGAAAATACACAAATTTCCACCCGACATTGGACTACTACAGACAATTCAGATGTCCACACATTTCTTTACCTGACTGTATGCGGACCGCGGCTTCGTCCCGTTCCTTTTTTATTTGCTTGAGATTCTGCCGTGCAACGTAGCCCCTCCAGGCTAGAGAGACATAAAGACATAATTCGTGCGTGTGTGCAAAAGATTGTTGCTGACCTACCCCTTTGAAACAAAATAGACTGTGCATACTACACAAGATCCCACTTCAAAACACTGCTAAACCAGGTGGCAGAGGAATGGATCCTTTTGAACTCTCTGAGGTCTTATTGTTTGCTCTGAAGCATTGCTCTTAACCCTCGTGGGTCAAGCTGTGGTTATCAAACTATCTCTTTTATGAAGGTTCAAAAACACAGCTCAGCTACGGGGCCCTGAGAAACCAAAACGGATTCATCGTTGGGCTACGTGATAAACAAATCACAACTTTCATTTGGATATTTTTGATCTAAGTTTGAGTTCACTTCCTAAAAGCGTACCTGACTGAATGACAATGGCCCCGCGGGTTCTCTTTTCCTTCTCTTTTCGGTAACGTCGGGCACCGAGCCAGCCTTTAGTGTAAGCTTGCATCACCACCACCCGAGCGATCACCTCCCGCAGCAGCAGGTTCAGCTGTTCTGCATGGTAGTACTTGAGAAAAACCTGAAAGTGCAATCAGTCCTTGAACTTAGATCCCCCTGTCTGAGCTGACTCACACTGTATTTTCTATTCTGTGAAAATTCACAGTCTCCTCGGTATTTAACTTTTGAGTGTAAAAAGCCAACTACCTTTGTCTTCCCCAGCACCCAGCCCTCTAGTTTGGCCCTTTCCAATATGGCAACTGCGTTCTCCTTGCTGGTCTCGGGCATCTGGTGAGCTCGAAATGCAAGGTAGTAGTATCTGTGAGATGCAAAGAGGAAAACATTTAATAATTGGACTTATAAATAAACTGATGCGATAGTGGTATAGTGGTGAGCCTTCCAAGCCTGGGTTTGATTCCTGGTTATCGCAACAGGCTTTTTCAGAGCCCGGATAGCTCAGTCGGTAGAGCATCAGACTTTTAATCTGAGGGTCCAGGGTTCAAGTCCCTGTTCGGGCGTTGACATTTAGGAAGTGGTAGCCTAGTGGTTACAGAGGTGGGTTTGGCATTGGAGGACCCCAGGTTAACACAAGCAAGAACCCTGAGGTCCTTAATCCCTGACTGTAACTACTGATGGGTTAATAGCAGAGGACAAATTTCCCCACTGTGGGACCCAATAAAGGTTTATAAAAATAATAAATCAGTGATAGACATCCAGAAATAAAAATTTTACACTCAAACTATTGCGGCAAGATGGAAAATTGTAGATAGCTACATAAATAAAGATATTATTTTGTATATGTATGACAATCACAGATTAACATTTTTTATAAGACACACAGGGCAGCACGGTGGCTAAGTGGTTAGCACTGTTGCCTCACAGCAAGAAGGTTCCTGGTTTGACTCCTGCCAGAAGTCTTTCTGTGTGGTACTCCAGGTACTCTGGTTTTCCTCCCACAGTCCAAAAACATGTATGCCTAAATTGCTTGTGCGTGTGCATGGTTGTTTGTTGTATATGTGGCCCTGAGATGGACTGGCGATATGTCCAGGGTGTACCCCTGCGATGGACTGGGATTGGCTCCAGCAGACTCCCGTGACCCAGACATGGATTCAGCGGACACAGAAAATGGATGGATGGATAATACACATATATTGCAGCCCTTGTCAATCATACAATATCATAACAGATGTTAAATTTTCTCCCTGTCATTCAGTGTTGCAATGAAATCTCCAACTTTAACAAGGGTCTCTCTCATGGTGAAACATGGTATTTGCAGTGCAAGATCTTGAAACAGTCAGAGCTTACTGAGGTCACTGTAAACCCTCAATTTAAAACCAGAAACTTTGGGTCTCTCATCTCAGGGTTTGATGGCTCCGAGTTTGTTGACCCTCCTTTATGAAATAAGCTCTAGAACTACTGGTTCGTCTCTGGCGCTCTGGTGTTGGTCAAAAAGGAGAACAACAACAAGAAGAAAAACTTCTTTGAACTCCCCTCCCTGCCTCACTCTAAAGCCTTTCATACTAATTCCTGTTGATACCTGTTATTTCTTTGATGGTAAATACAAAGCACTGCAACATCAGACAAGCCTTTGATATGAGAGCACAAATTTAAATCGGTTTTTCACTAAAGGGGCAGTTTAGCCATTCGGGTCCATCTGTATGACTTCTGCCGGGCTCAGGTGGGATGATATGGATTCAAAAGCAGGGTTAAAAATGTAACAACAAGACCTTCTGTTCACACAGTCACATGTCATGCACTGGTGCTGCAGAAGCAACGGGAAAATGGTCACGCCTGGTAATGAAAGATCCTTTAGCGATCGCTCTGAACACTGGGTGCAAAAGTAGGACATGGCAGGAAACATCATGTGATCATTCAAAGTTTCACTTCACGAATATTAAGCATGCACTTTTAAAGCTTCCCTTGAGCAGTGAAACTAACCAGCTGTCTCAAAGTTGTTTCCTGCAGGCCAGAAGCCCAAATTAATTAAAGTTTATATCATCTTAAAGTCTGCACATTAGAGGTGGCTGAACATTTTTCAAAGGAACATTGATCAAACATAAGTTCTCTGGGATTTTTCTCACAAACACGTCTAAATGGCAAACAATCTTTAAGTATTTGCTTTAAAATCTGGAGATGGACATCTTAGAAAGTAGAGAGATCAGGTTCCGTCCTATATTTTTGTAAACTAACACAGCACTCAGCCGTAAAGTTCTCCTAATGATGAAACTTGTTTTAATTGTGTTCTAACGTAATACTGAGGGGACAAGGAGACTACATTTGAGCTTTTTCAGGTCAGTGAGAGGAAGAACCAACTCTTTATGAATAGTAAAGGAAAACCTATTAAAATGCATCTCCCCTTATAATCACAGTTCCTCCCTGTTTGAATTTTTTCCATATTTTCCAGACTCGAGTATCCACCCAGTTAAAAGAGCTGTAGGATTAAATCTTCCTCTATCACTAATGACTGCCAATTAGTCAGCCTCTTGCTCTGCTCAATGTGAACTTCTATCTAATTAAAGAACCCGTGTTTTGTGTGATGCGGAGCATGGCTCACTTGTTCTGCACCACCTCTGGGGTTATGTCAGCGCTCTGCGAGTGTGTATGTGTGGGTTGCAGGGTGGAGGTGTTGCCCATCTCGACACATGCCACTACCTGATTACAAACTCCTCAAACAGGATGCGGTGGGAGTAGCCCTGTCGGCGGATGTTCACCGTCTCCAGGATCCCCGTGTAGCGCAGCTGCACCATCACCCTCTCCTTGCTGAAGCGCAGCGCCTCTCTGTCATCGTTGGGTTTGATGCAGCGCACAAAGTGTGGCTGGCCCACCACCATCTTAGACAGCAAATCCATCAGGGAGTACTGCAAAAACAAATAAGGCAACCACGAACAATGGGAGGAGGCGGTGCAGGAACACCACACTGTGAGGATGATATGACTTCAGATCGTAAGTGGATGTAAAGATATTTGTACTTCAAAGAGGAGCAAGTTTTCCCAGAGTGTTCAGTAAAAAGGTGAACAGTAATTAATCAGCATTAACGCTTTCATGTAAACCGTTCATGAGAGTAGAAAACTATTTCAAAAGCTACTTTCTACGGGATGACACGGAGCAAAGCCGAGGACTCAAACCTGGATGGGATGAGACAAGGACATAAATCCTCTGTATATGTGACACCTGTTCATCCAAACAGAATGTGGAAAATTAAAAGAAAAGAAAAAAACAAAAACACAGACACTGTACTCTAAGTTTACCAACATCACATCTGAAGTTTATGATGTCCTTACATTATAAAAACTGGTGCAAAGCATCAAAGAGGAAACTTTCAATTAATTCCATTATAAGATTTAACATTTAGTATGAGTTTGTACCAAAGTAGGTGTATTTATTGAGGTGTATTCATTCACATCTTTTTTTAAATTTTACGAGTGAGAACAAAACAGAAAAGAGCTCCGGTGCCTTCATCATCTGTTTTCTCAACAGCGGTAGCAGCAATCGCAATAAAGATGTTTTTGTCCACATTCTTCGAAGTTGAGATGTTTTTTTTTTGAAGTTCTGAAGAGAAGCCTTGCAGGATGAGATATGAGAATTATGCTTATTCGAAAAAATGGTCCAATCCTACCTTTATTGCAAACTAAGAGTTCTGATTTTCTTTTGCGCCAACTGAAGGGGACGCAGAGTTCCCAGAAAAAGAAAAAAAAAACTGGTAAAAAACAAAAAAGGTCATTTTCACACATACACAGAACAAATTATCCAGTGGCCATAAAGTGACTATGCAAAAGTGTGAGTAATTCTGACACAGCATGTCTTTATAGTTGATTTGTTTAGTGGGGTCTGTGTAAATAAACCCTGGCCCACAATGAAGAAGCCCACTCACACATATCTCCCACTGGAGCAAGAAAATAATACATTTAGCTTTGTTCTGCACTGGGTTGGATACTGCAGGCTCTTATAAGCCGGGGGTTCTGCACTGACTTGTTGGTTAGTTGTATAAGTTAAAAAAAAATACAGTTATACAGGTTTATCATGAGTGAGCGTAACAATCGAAGTGTTTTCTCAACTGGTTGACATGACTGGTGAAAAGATGGTTCCAGGAGCTTTCTGAGCTACGTAGACATAGTTGGATGTAAAAACAATTTAATCTAAAAAGGTCTTTGTACATAGAGTGAGTAAATAAGATCTGATCTCAGTGGTCCAGTTAAAGAAATCCACCTGTGATCGGATTATATTTCAGAAGTATGATGTCTGGTCATATTAATACCAAATAACGACCAGAACCTGGAGAGAACATGCTGAGCCAGAAAGCTTTTTGTGTGAAGCAGCACGAGTTTCATGAATGTTAAACTTGTACA
>JAOWBL010000014.1:10478557-10501077 GCA_028564865.1 Zenarchopterus dispar | reverse complement strand
ACACACACACACACACACACACACACACACACACACACACACACACACACACACACACACACACACACACAGAAGGAGCTCAGCTGTAACCGCAGGCTGCCCAGGCCCTAGTAGGCCCTACAGAACCAGGCCAATTCAAACATTGTGTTCCCCCTGATCTGGGAAAGGCCCTGGCTCTGAGGAATTTGTCCATGCAAATACAACCCATTTCCTCTGACAAAACACCACCACATGTCCAAGCTTCAAGGACCTACATTCTGCGGGGCTCAAGTGGCTTTGCTATTCACCGCCTGGGAGCTTTTTACATCCCTGCTGCTCTCCAGACGTGAACTGCAGACTGATCAATACTCACGCCATTATTTCCTAAAGTGGGTGTGTGTGAAAACACTGAATATCACATGCATGTAACCTGAACATGAAGGAAAATTAACTAACTGATATGTGGGCCGGCAGAAACCCTTAACACCCAGCACATGTGTGTGCTTTTGAGTGTGTATTTTCCACATCTCAGATATTCTCATTCACCTTCATGATGGTGGGAGGCTGCAGGTCTACGAGGGCGTCACCTAGTGGTCACACCAGAGGAGCCCCATAGTGTGAAACCACCCTGGTGTAAAACAGATTTCCATCAGATCCCCCTAGATAATGGTAATTTCACAGATAACACTAAATCTGCAATGTGAAGGGAAATGCAAATTAAATCCCCCCCCTGAAAATTTTACCCTGAAGAATAGATTTCTAATTTTCTTATGCTATACTGCATCTCTCTTTAAACAGTGCTCCATCTTTTCCAGCGTGATAAGCCACAGAAGTGTTTCATAGCTTTTATCTAAAGAGATGATCTGCAGTTTCACAAACTGCAAGAAAAAAAAAGAAAAAAAACAGAAAAAAGTGGACCTACATCTCCAGAGAGATGGGTTGACTATCGATGCACTCACCCCCCGAGCTCTGTAAAACCCTTTTAAGGATGAGAGGTTCAAAATGAAAACACACAGAAGCTGTTTATTTCTTTGATAAATTATCACGTTCTCCTGTGTAAATGGCTGGACGGACAAAAGTGCAGAGGAACAAAAAAGGAAATAAAGAAGCTTTTAGACCTAACTGACACTGTGTCAGAAACAGTAAACATTACAGCGCGTCTTAGCTTCCAATTCAGTGCTTTTGCACGCTCAAAAAATAGAGTGCAATGAGTTTGTTTTTACAGCGTGCACGCCTCTGAGGCTGTTAATTGCGGGAGGAAGTGGCTGAAGGCTCCCTTGTGGACAGCCTGCAATTGAAGTTTACGGACGCATCATGGATTTCTACAGGAGTCTCAGCTCGGGTACCTTTTATAAATTGAAGCTTCTTTTAATACTACCCAGAGTGAAAGCAGGCCTTTACAGGCCCCTAAAAATGGAGGGGAAACACATAATGTGGCTTATCTGAAATAAAAAAGGAAGTGGGACTCTAATAATTTAAGACGTCTATTAGAAATTTCAGCTAAGTCCGGTGACCAGGAGGTCTCAGCCACGGCTAATGACAAGCACATTACTCTACCTTCATTTAACCAACAGAAAAGAGGTGGGACGAGTTGCTTTTGTGTTCTCTAAATACTGTTTCTTCATCCCCTGGGTATTTAGAAACCTTATCATAAAAAATATCCCACTGCACCCACAATCTGTAGATAGCATTCAGCAGTCGGAAACCAAGAGGGACAGCTTAGTGAAAATAAAAACAGAGCGCCGTGCAGAGAGCTGAGCCTCTCAAGAGATAATGGAGACTGCAGATTTATCCGAGCGCGGCACGCAGAGGCTTGAAATGAAGGGGGACCAGTGGATGCCTGGGAGCCGAGTTTTTGAGAAACCCACTTACCTGAACATTTATGGAAGCAGCGCAAAGCAACACAATTCACTGATTAATATAGTCGCGGTTAACAATAGCCAGCCTCGAAAGGAAAGTTTCTGCTTCCATTGTGATGAGAGATGGAGCCATTTTTCAAAAGTGATTTTGATTTCTTTTCAGGTCCATCTCTTGGCCTACCTGTTTTAGTTAAAGGGCTGGAGAAAAGCTGCTGGAGAAGTTTGTTCTCTGATGTTCTCAACACCACAACGATGTCCGCGGGAAGAGTATCCCTGTTCTTCTCCAGAAACCCATTCACGTTGTACATCACCTGCCGAGCAGGACACAACAAATAAACATCAACACTCTACTCATATATCAAATGAGCCAATGTTGATCAATAATTCTATGTGACTGAAGTTAGAATTACAGTATTTATAGAATTTCTGATATCAAGTACAGTATGGAACAACAAATTGGATCAAAATAATACAAAGAAACATCTAACTTGTGTTTATTTCATGCCGTTTTCACAGATGACCTTCAAACAAGCCAGAAAAATAAAGATAAAGGTGATACAAATGGAGGCATTACTTCAATTTCAGGCTTTGGTACGACACACTGTCACAGGACAGAAGAGGCACTGTAAATTCCTCCCTTCCTTCCTTCCCTCCATCCATCTCTGTGTTCAGGTATCAAGGGCAGAAGACTAAGCAAAGAAGCTGAGACTCCCCTCTCCCCATTTCTTCTGGGAAGACACTAAAACATTCCCAGGCCAGCCAAGACATATCATCTCTCCAGTGTGTCCTGGGTCTACCTCAGGGCCTTCTCAGAGTTGGACATCCTTGAAGCACCTCCCCCAGCGCCTCGGAGGAATCCTAACCAGATGCCTTGTGCCATCTCAAGTGTCCATCCATCCATTTTCTATACCCGCTGAATCCATCTACAGGGTCATTGGGGGTCTGCTGGAGCCTACCCCAGCTCATTAGGGGCAATAGGCAGGGGTACACCCTGGACAGGTTGCCACGTCAACTGGTTCTTCTCAATGTGGAGGAGCAGCTGCTCGACTCAAAGTCTCTCCAGGATGATTGAACTTGACAACAGTTAGAGCTCATTCTTTGATCCGGGAGGGCAGGGAAGCTCCTCCCCTCATGTAATAGGGAAATCCAAAACCCAAACTTTACTTACATCACTGGCTATGAACCTGGTGATGTAAGTAAGCCTACTCCATCTCAACAACTCTCACCCTTGGTAACTTGAGTGTTGAACAAGATCCAGTCAATCTGAAGAAGACTGGTTCTGACCATAGACTGTCTTGAGGTGACTGTGTCTTGGTCGGTACTTCTCTAGTTCATACAAAGAGGTGATAATTCATATCCCAAGAGCCAGTTTCTGAGGCTGAGGTCCACTACACCAAGACCCATGACTATGGCTGCTATCAAAATCACATGGCGCCCTAGGCTCCTGTAGGTAGTTAGCTGACAGGAGGCTACCATCGATGTTACTGAAGGGAGAAGAGTAGAAAAAGAAACTTGGACTGTTTATTTAATGTCATTAGATAAAGCAATTTTTCTCAAAATGAAAACTGAAATATGTTGCTATGCAGCTAAAACGATCCTTAAACCAAAACTTTAAAGACTCATTTTCTGAGTTTTACAAAGATTTTCTATATTTTCTTAACTTAGCCAAGACTATCTGTGGCCTTTAATGAAGTTACTGTACTTTAGATGCTTTTAAAATAGTATAATTAAACAGTAAGAGCTGCATCTGCTGAAATATTTTTGAACTGAGAAAGTTACATTTGTTTTAAAAACCTGAAACCTGTGAATATATTGTTTAATCCATGATCCAATTACACCAACACACAGTACAGGGATTTGCTACAATGATCCAAACAATTATACGATACCTTTCCGGCGTAATGTTGAATTCCAAAACAAAGCTCCACACGTTTTGGGATCCAAAAATATTTACACCGCAAGTTGTCTTCAAATTTATCTGTTAAAAAGACACACACAAACAAAAGACATCAAAGGATGCTTTAGACACAGTCCCTGACCTCCAGCTTGTTATATATAATCATTTTTCCTGATTTTTATGTGTAATGTGTGCTGAAGCTGCAGGTGTATTTGCGATCTTACCCACAAGGGTTTGATCAGAGGCCTGAGGGAAGCGACTCTCTTCATCCAGCAGGGACAGCAAACCCATGGGTTTCTGCAGGAACATGTCCAGGATGGGCCTGTTGTCCTCATACTCCACCAGGCTGGCGTCAACTCCCTCGCTCTGGTACTCCATCTCACAAGAATCAGTGAAATGTAGAATAAATCAGTTAATGTTTTTCTAAATGACCCAATTAAACAATCTGGGCTAAATGCGACTTGTGCATGAGTGTAAAGAAAAAAAAAAACCTCATAATCAACAAACAGTTGCAGCTGGCTGTGTGTGTCTGTGGTGGAAGTCAGCAGCACGACAGAGTGAATGCATAAAACAGAGCAGCTCCAAACTAACAAATAGAGCTACTTACTTATTCATAATTTATCCCAATGTGCAAACAACCCGCAGTCATATCATATTATTGCATCTATTTAATTTCAGATCAAAAAGTTGCTTTAAATATATATTTTACTAATAAAGTGGAACCAATGGCACTAAACCGTGCTCATGTTTAAGTCATCAACTCAGAATAATCAGCGTCTGTGTACAGCGGCGCTGACGACTTCCACACCAAATAAAAAGCTTCTCCACAGAGCAACAAACCTACATCAGGGGGGAAACTTTTTCACTAGCTTAAGGCCAAGTTTTCTGTGATTAACTTCAATTAAAGTGAGCGGATTCTGATTTCAACTCTGATTTTGCAGAAAGCTTAAAACATGTAAATATGAATGAGGATGAGTAATGATGAGAATGAGTATGTCATGAGAAATGAGAAAAAAAACATTACTTCAACTGAGCTACTTGGACTTGAAATACGTCTTTACATAAAAGACTGTTAGCATAAACTAAAAAGCATTATGGCAAAGCGGCTCTAGAATAATGTCTATCTGTTTTAATCAAATGACATAAAGACTTCTAACACTTCAGGGCAAACAGCCCCATCGAATCAATTAAGACAGCGATTTGGTGGAGCACAACAGAAACAATCCTTTACTTAACACAAACAAGCAAGCAAAGTGATCATTCTGGATCAGGAAATTCATTATTAATATTAAAAAACAGTTTCCATAACTGTGTCTCACAGGGACTTGTTTTGTCTCATCTAAAAAATACATTTGAGTTAAATCTCAAAAGCTTTTCCACGAGCAGCACAAGGTGATCACTATCCTGCGTGGGAAAACCCACCTGTTCGAGGGCAAATATGTGCTGGTTGAAGTAAAACTGGATCTGCTCATTTGCAATGTTGATGCACAATTGCTCAAATGAGTTCTTCTTGAAGTTTTCAAATCCGAAGATGTCCAGGATTCCCACATTCATGCAGCTCTCCGCAGCACTTCAAAAGGAGAAAAGGGGGACAAACAAACTTATTCTTCCATGTAGGGGAGCTAGCAAATCCCCAGCAGCCATATTAATTGATAAAACTTTAATGATAATCCACGTTCAGCCTAAATAAGACTCTGAACTGGAAGGAGCAGCCTGATGAGAAATCACAAACATCGACTATAAAAAAAAAAAATCCTTTGTAAATGCTTTTCTTTCAGCCTCTATTGATTTAACCTCGAGATATTTTCAATATGTGTGCTAGAAGTATACACTTGTACAACAGAGCAGGAATACTTCACATCCTGTGTTTTATATTCAGAGCTCGGAGCTGCTACTTTCATGATCAGTCACTATCCACTTCCTGCAGAGGTCACCTTAAACCACTGCTACCCGGTTATTAATGGCAATAAGGAATCAGCACAGATGACTGGAATTCAGACAGGAGCTTTGGCTCTGCGTTCGTCTCTGCGAGACAACTCCTTGACAGTCAACGCTCATATATATGAAGGACTTCTTTTGGATCAATGAAAAGCCTCTTTGCAGTCTTTCTGAAGTCTTTTTAATCATCAGAACATTATTTTCTCTGCACGCAACTCTGTATAAAATATTTATTAATTTTCTTTTGCTCTCCTTTCGCTTGTCTCGCTCTTGCCCATTGATATTCTCCTCTGAATGTTTGCATCTACCTCCACAGACTACCGCAGAGGTCATCGGAGGTTTGCAGAGAGTCTGTGTCAGTGTCAAAGATAATCAAGCTGACATCCGCCGCGAGACATCGTCATGAGCATACCCTCACCAGATATTCATGTCAGGCTGCAGCAGCGAGTTGATGCGGTTCACGATCCAGCTGAAGAGGCGTCCGTACAAGGCCTTGGACATGGCGTCTCGGACGTCGGCGGCTTTGTCCACGGTGTTGGTGCGGATGATGGTTTCGCCCCTGGTTACAACACACTGAGAGGTCAGTGCCTCCTGGAGCTCCTCCGGGCCGATGCTGAGGAGACATGCAGCTGGGAAAAAAAAAAAAGGGACAAAGACGATCAAGAAAATAAATGCCGGCGTTCATCCATGGAGAACCATTTTGCTTCTGCACATTTTTTGCAAGTGGAATATGTGGACACTTTATTACTGGTATCAGAAAATGGACTCCCCTCCACCCCCCAGCCCCCACTCTCATGCACATTAAATGTCTCCTTCAAAGCAGATTCAAGTTCTCACCACAGATGGAAAAAACGAAAAAAAAAAGACAAAAACACAGTTGTGAACATGCTGATTAACAGTCTACTAGGGCGTCCCCGAGGTGACAAAACAATACATGACAGAACACAACAAATTCAACAGCGTTTCACAAAACGCAGTCCTAAAAACAGATCAAAGATCCTCAACATCCAGAAGAAAAAAAAACATACAAACCAAACCAAAAACAGCACAAAGAAACAATAGTATCTTACCACATCCCAGAAAAGAATACGCCTTTGGAATTTAAACAGTAATATTTTCTATTGTGATTTTGAAATGTTTCAGTGTTTTCTAGGTCTATTTTCATCTTAATCTTTTTCTGAAGCACTTTTTTGCTCCCTGAAATTCTCTATACAGTGAGAACTAGTTAAATTATACCACCAAAAAAAAAAAATTAATAAATATAACAATCTGTAGTAACAAAAGGGCTTTTATCAAATCTAATCCAGTGTGGGTGACCCAAGTTAAATCACTGCAATGTCGGTTTGTCTGTCGAACTCTCTTTAATCATTTTCACACAGAGATTGCGGTATGAAGATGCACTGGTGATCCCCACTTCTTTCTGCCTCCACTCTCCAGCTGTGCAATCACAGCAGTGATCCCACAAATGCACGGTATTCCCTCCCCAGTGTGTGATTTCACAAAAAATTAAAGTGTTCCACAATCTGAAGACGTATTCAATCTGTATTTTTAATTGTGTATTTTCATAATCTCACAGACTCTTCCTGGGTTTTCCCAACATCTCCTACTCGACCTTTAATGTTTCTTCTTCTGTCGTGCACATCCTGAAGCTTCCCCACTAATAAATGGCCTCCTTGAACGCCGCTCTCACACTAGTCAAGTTGCCCAGACCTGACTGCAAACTCCACACAGAGAGACCAAGAACCTACTTGCACCCACTGTGCTGCCACCAGTCACACCACTCGCTGCTGGTCTGCTGCATCTCACCGTTATCCAAGGCCTCCGAGTTGGGCACTTCACTCTTGTCGGTCTGGTGTTGGGATGTGATGGCAGTAAATTCAATATTGCCCGTGTTCAGGATGGCCGAAAGAATTCTGTAAACAGAGTTGACTTCCTAAAAAAGAAAAAGAATAATGGGAAAATAAAAACCTCTGTGGCACTTTAAGGCTGTGAAGGTTTTATTTGAGGGTTAAGTACCTCTTCTGTAAAGCCAATATTTCGGAAGCACTCCTGAATAGCGTCGAACTGCTCCTTGTACAGTTTCCTTGAGACAATGTCTTGCATCACCTTGCATTCTTGACTGTCGATGTACCTGCAGAGGCACATTATCAATGTTGGTGTCATGTGTCAACGAAGTGAAGTGAGAAATCGCTACAGGCTCCTCCGGTAACTGTTCCCATCTGGCATTAACACGGGTGTTCCATGTTAAAGGCATGATCCAATTACAAGTAGACACATTGAAGCACATATGTGCAAGCACCCACGAGACACTGATATTCAAGCACTCTTAACAAGATTTGTAGGTGGGAAATGAGCACACTTTTCTAACAACATAACTTGCCATTTGTTTATTATTAAAAAAATCTACACAAAACTTAGTTCACTTTTGAAGCAACTCTAAGCATGGCTCCAAAGTTTTGAGTTTGTGTGTTAGCTCTTGGTCGTTAATGACTGAGCTTCTCAAAACTCATACTTAAAAAAAACAACAACAAAGCAGAATTTAACATGGCAGCATCGTAGGAGGTGGGGAATGTGTTGCTGCTTGTTGTTGGACACTCGTAACCCATGCATACATTAATGTCAATGCCAGATGTGAACGGGATCTACGAGTATGTCGAGGTTGAGCTGCAGGATGGACCTGGGAGGCGTCCCATCTGGCAGCTTGTAAGTGTTCAGCTTGTCTTGGTGATAAAGCCCAGCATACATGTAGTAAAATATGTGGAAATTCTTCTCCCCTCTGAAAGAAAGAAAGAAAAAAACAAAGTTGTCAGAAGAATGACGCAAACCGCATTTCCAACACGACCGGTTGACAGTGTCACTCACGTAGCCTGTTTGATGACCCGCGATTTCTCCAGCAGGTATTCTGATATCTTGGCCCCAATGACGGCTCCGGTCGGTGTGAACTTCATCTCCAGGTACTTGCCGAAGCGGCTGGAGTTGTCATTGATAGCTGTGCAGGCGTTTCCGAAAGCCTCAACCAGAGGGTTGACCTGCAAGATTTTCTCCCGGAGAGTCCGATTGTTTGCCTGAGAGCAACAACACGTCTCTTTGATGAACTCTTTTGGAGTGTTAACTGTTCATGAAAAAGTCAAGTCTAGAAATCAATCCCATAAATGATAAAAAAAATTTAAGTTCACCTTTCCCAGGAAAGTGAGATGCTGAACAATCAAATGAGCACTTTCTGTTTTCCCTGCTCCACTCTCCCCACTGATGATAATACACTGAAAAACATTTGGTATACACACATTTTAGTCACTTTTCTGCATTATTTAATAGAGTAAAATCTTTACCTCTCCACCCCCACGCCCCCAAAAAAGCCATTGCTCCACTTTGTTTAGGTCTTTAAGTTTTAAAATCACACACTATTTATGATATCACACAGCTCTTTTAAACTGAACACGTGATTTTTGGGCAACCTTTACCTGGTCTTTACAGAATGTCACCATTCCTTGATAAGCTGCATCTGCAGTGGCAAAGATGTGAGGAGGGTTGTCAGCTCTCTTCACGCCATGATACAGCTTTGAGAACTGAGACACAAGAAGAGCCTGCTTAGAGATTTTTATAAGAAAGGTTCAGATTTTTCTTATATTCGCTCACTGGCTGACTATGTACTCAGATTGTGTGGGGTTTTTTTTGTTTTGTTTTTTTTTTCTAAAATGATGTTCAACATTCCCTAACTGACAGCAGCGTGACAGATGAACACTCCTTCATGCTTCCCTCTGAGAGTGGGAACGATGTGTAAACATCTGTGTGACCGGTTTGTTGCAAACCTGAGGAGAATAGATGCTCAGATTCTGAAAAGGATTGAGAGCGATGAGGATGTCACCGACATACGTGTATACCTGCAGCTCATCATACCTCTTGTGAAGATGGCTGATTATTGACTCCTACAGCAAGAAAAAAAAGAGAGACAAGCAGAGAATCAGGAACAACAGACTTTGGGCTAATAGGTGCATACTTGCATAAAAACATAAAATCCTACCTCATCTAGGAACTCCAGGTTTACCAGATCATCGTCTGGACAGCTCTCTATTATGTGGGATTTGCGGGTATTGATCCTCACATGCCTGTGTGAAGTCAAAGACATGACAGTATCCCTGAGAGCTGTAAGGTGACACCAAATGAGAAACGGTAGTTTGATTTCTAAACGGAAGGTCCCGTCACTTCTGAGGTTTAAGTGCAGCTCTTTAAAGCTTTCCCAGGAGACACATCTGCCATTATCACAGGCTGTAATTGCACTTTATCCATGTTTTGATCTATTACTCTCCAATGGGTCCCATGTGGCCAGAGGTCAGCTCACAGCCAGCTGGCTTCATGAAAAACCTCAGGGGCACATCACAGAGTGTGAGAAAGATTGAGGTAAAGCTGTGTTTCTGCAAGCCTGCTGCTATATGTGCAGAAATATAGAGAGACTGCAGTCTATGAAAGGACAAATAAACACTTTCTATGAGTCTGATGAACATTTATTACTGTGGTTTATTCTGAGCGATTACCATACTATTATTTTACTGGTAACTTTAAACTGTTTAATCCAGTTATACAAAGATTTTTTAATGCCTATTTGAAAAAGGAATGGTTTTGCTGTGATGAAATCTTTTTGTGTATTTTATTCCAACTCTTGTAACTGTAATGTCTTCAAATTAATTCAGTGAACTTAGGTTTTGAAAGAGATTCAAAGCATAGGAAGCAGCTCAGTTGAGTACTGTTTTCAGTCCAGCTTATGAAAACAGACACCAGGAACTCCAGAGAGGAAAACACCCCCCCTTTTTTTATTTTAAGGATATGGATCTGTATAAATAAAGGAAGAAGGTTTCTATGACTGAGTCTGCAGGGAGACAAGGAAAGCCTACTACTCTCCATTGTGTTTCACTGTTTCCTGAGGTATTAAACATCAGTATAAACCCAGCCTCTTTCTAGTCTTAAAATATAGGCATGACTTGCTTAAAAAAATAAATAAATAAAACCTAATGTTTATACCATTTGCAATTTGATATTTATATTGAGATCCACACTTAGTCATGGATCTTAAAAAGGTGGTGACAGAAAATACTCTTTTTTTTTTTTTTGTCTTTGATTATACATTTGAGAAGATCAACAGATTTGTTCTGCCAGCACTGAGATGACGGCTTCAGTAATCTTTCATTGGAAATAGGACTTTTCAATCAAATGCTATTTACAAATAAACAGGAAGTCAGTGTAACACACACACAAAAAGAAATTAGCACAAATGCCAAAAATAACTACTTAGAAGAGAACAGTCAAACATTAGACTAAAAATCGTTTCTATTATCTATATTCACTGTTATCCATTACGTGCAGGTATTTAAACTGTCAGCAACAGTTTTAATACCTCAACTTTAATCTATGTAGAAAAAATAAAAAAAGTGTATGGAGAAGAAGGGTGCAGATTAACTCCAAGACACACAACAGGGAAACCATTATCAACGAGTCCCACAACATTTCACAAGTGCAAACTGCCTGCAGCGTTCTGAAGAACAACATATCAAAGAGCCCGGAGAGATAAAGAAGGCCGAAAAACTAAAGCACAGAATAAGCTTCACAATCACCAACACTTAATTAAAAAGCACATGAAGACAGGTGTCAAAGGTTTTGTGGACAGGTGAAACGGATCTGACCCATTGTAGAGAGGATGAAAGGACACACGGCACAACTTTGACGAAGAACTCATCAAGATCTCGGCCGTGAATGAGTTTGAGCTGCTGCGCTCTGGGACGCGCTAGCTGGAGGTTTTGGGGATGGAGACGGACTGAAAATCAACTCACAAAAATTCAGCTATTTTCAGCTATTTTGGTTGTTTCCTTAGAAAAAGATTGCAAAGGGATCCATAAACTGATTTCATACACAACGGACTAGTTAGAAAAGACTGGCATCTATTGTGTACTAATAGTAGTTTTTGAACAACAGAGCTAACCCACAAATAATATACTTTAAATAAAGGCAGCAAAAGTGTTGAATAAATAGTTGAAGTTCACATAAAAGCTAATCATAAACATTAAATAAAAGCAATTGATGAAATGATTAGCAAAAACTCACTGACAGTAGGAGAGTGTAACCAGATGATAAATACTGCTAAATATTTGATTGTTTACACTTCTAGATGAAAGTTGTTCTTGTTGACGTAAGTTATGGAAAACTATATCCACAGACAAAGAAAAGAAGTTGAAATAGCGACTTATAAATTGGTAAAAAAAAAAGAGAGAAAAAAACAGATAATCCAAAATACAGGAACTTTGTTAGAAAATGGAAAGCAGTCAAAATAATTTGTTGAATACCTTAATGAAACATGAAATTTCTGAATTCAAACCACAGTGCAAGTACAAAATTTACCAAAAAGATTGTGAGGAAAAGATGTCATGTAAAATATAATTTTAACAATTAACTTTAAATAAAACTGAATTAGTAATGAAGTTATGTCACTTTTGGGGTATTGCAGCTCTTCAGACACCTCCCTGAATTACTAAGCTATTGGACCATTAGCTGAGTCTATATATTTAGTAATTTCAAATAGGAACTAATTAATTTATGTAGTAAAAATCACTTCTATCATGATTATTTCTATTCTTTAATTTTTTCTTCAGTGAAAAGGGAAAATCAACATATAAAGTATTTTTTAAAAGCTATTCAAAGTGTCAAAAAAAAAGAAATCCAGTTACTTTTCAATGTGGAGGACAATAAATCCTACAACATCCAGAACAATCAGAAGCTGGATCTATCTTCTATCCTGATAAATAATCAATCATAAGACTAAAAATATTCAAGCTTCAGGTTTAGAATCGTTTCTTCCTCTGCTTTTGTCTCATCTATTCCTAATATAGTGGAAATACAACAGCACAGAAGTATGCCAGTATGTGGTCCCCATGAAGTGAATCCTCATCCTCGTGTCCCTTTGGAGGAGCACTTGACACTTCCAGCGTCAAACTCTCTCCTGCTTTGAAGTAAATCACAGTATTCCACCTACGGCAGCTACTTTTAAGTTCTCTGTGTCTTTCTTAGTCTTATCTGCAGTCATTGTTTGCTGATCTGTGGCATGGGAGACTAAACCAGGCGAACCCAGTTCTCGCCCTACAAGCTCCTAATCCCATTATCCACTTTCACTGTGGACAGGAATTCGGGATCAGGCTCAGGCAGCGACTCTGCATGCTCTTGGGAGTAAACAGAACTGGCAAGACATCAAGACTCTCAGTCAAGGGCAGCTTCAGCAAACTCCTTTATAATGAAGATTAAGCATTGCCAAAGTCAGTATTTCTCCTGTAAAGAGGAGGCCTTCTGGTCTGTCATTTTCTGCCACGAGAGCGTCTGGGTGAAGGATTCATAGGATAGATATCTACTCTCATTAAATCTCCTTTTATACATCTGTTTATCCCATATATCAGTTAACTGAATAGCCTCTAAAGAAAACAAATGTAGCCAGCTCAATTAAATACAACAAATAGAAGAACGATTGTAGTTATGTCATAATTGCAAGAGTAAATCCACATCTATTTATTCAAGCACTGGTTTGACAGGAAAGTCAGACGGTTAGTGTGTATACTGGACTGAATGGGAATTATTAATGTAAGGTTAGTCAGCACAATCATTCCTTCTGAATTAGTCGCACTCCCCTAGTTTCTCTTTAATCACATACTGTTATGTCCATTATTGTGTCTTATCTTCATTTCCACACTTTAGCATAAAAAGATGAGACGCTGCCCCCTACTGGACAGAAAAAAACACCAGCAAGCGTCCAAACCTTTTTTTTTTTTTTACTGAAAAAGAAAAATCTAAATATTCAAAAGAAGCTGCAGGTTTTACTGCCACTGTATTCTATTTCTCCTGCAGGGGGAATTTCAAAAATACATCTCAGCAGACTTACTTGGTTTTGGTTTTGCAGCCTACTCCTTGCTGTTGTTGGATGAGCGCTGCTAACTGCTGACTGAGTGCCACATCTTTGCCATGAGCTTGCTTGATGAAGGGGTGCTCCAGGAGATGTGTCACAGATGGACGCGCCTCAAAATCCTTTATGAGACACCTTAAAAGAAAATACCACACAGTTAATCATTTCCATGCTTGTTATTAAAGAGAAAATACTTTCAGAGAGATGAATAAACTATCAGTCTTCAAATCAGGATAATCACCTGAACATTGCTGCAGGCTGACTACTCTGGACCAGCTCTGAGTGATACTGAGGGTTTCTAGGTCTGGGTCACTTCCCCTGTCCAAGCACCACATGGTTACTATCACCGTGGCCCGAGTCCAAACAAGGACTGCCATGGCGCAGAGGTAAACCCTATCTGTGATGTGCAGTGTTTGCCGGCAGGTGATGTTGTTTTGTGATATCAGCCCGCAGCTACATATCATTTGGTTAGTAACTAACTGGATAACTGCATTTTTTTAAATTTTTTTTTGAAATTGCTAATTGAGATCAGTGATGCATTTATCTTTTATGTACTACTTACTTGCTCAGCTAAATGCTTACATCATCTGATTGTGGGTGTTCACATAAACGAAACCAAACAACTGCGGGCAAAAGCAAAAAACATCATCCACTTCCTGCCGCACTGAAATTCTGTTTCTCTTATCTGTTTGTTAAGCTCTGAAAGTTGATTCCATGAATTCATTAGTGTCAGGACATTAAGCAGAGGTTGCTGCTATTAGCTGCTGGGATGCCGAATGGCAGGCCACTTTGTCACTTGAAGTCAGCTCTTCAGCTGCCCAAGTGCAGAGCAGACACCGCTGATGGATTTATTATCTGCTGCCCCGCCTCCTCTACCCTGTACTGCCACACACACACACATGCACACACACACACACACACTCACGTACACAAAGACCTGACAAGGCTAAAAAGGCTTCCCAAACAGCCTGCAAAGCTTGATAACATTGTCCAGCCTTCCTGCATTGAACTCTGGTGGGCTTTGTTTGGGAAGATTAACGCTGATATGATATCACAAAATTCATTAGCCCAGATTACAAAGCTGCCCAGTGAAAAACACTTGCTTTTGCACTGTCACACTAAAAGATATCCCATTTCTAGATAAATCGGAGAATTCAGAATAAAAACTGAAATCTGTTATTGAACTAATACAAACGACTGATCAATTTAAATGTGTGTTTTTTTAAACGGAGATAAATGAGAAAGAATTTAATAATGGAAACTATTTCATCAGGTTTGATAGAGAGACAACTATGTTTATAAAATATGCAAATAAAATTGTTATGACAGATTCTATAATTAGAAAATTAATAGGTGACAGATGAGGGTGCCAGGATTGGGTTTAAACAAAGCTTTTGACTTAATATACAAGGATAGATAGAGTCATCAATTAGTTATTAAAAAAAAAAAGATGTCAGCACAACATTGCAACTTAACGGTCAACACTTATATAGTACATTTTAACCTTATTTTTGAGCTTCGACAAACCAGCTTGTAGTCTCTCCTTTTGTTTACACAAATACACAGACCTTCAATTAAAAAACAGAATACTTTTTGACCTTCTTTTACTATTTTATGCACTCTAAATCAGCTGAGCTCAACCGATAAGGTTTTTTTTTCCCAATATAAAATATCTTTTTTTCCAGGCTGTTATGGTGGTCCAGTTTTCTTTTTCCTCTCCATCTGATGTAACATTTTAAAAATAATGATGCACAAATATCCTTGACTCCAATGGGCATATATGATTTTTTTTTTAAATTAAATTTATTCAGTAAAATAAGGGAAGTGTGATGAGTTGAACCACCTGGCACACTCACCTGCCACCACAACTTGTGTTGGCTGAAAACGAGTCTGACTTTTACAACAAATTTAGCAACACGACCAAACCATTTTTGGGTCAAATTTATGGAACACTCCATCCATCCATCCATCCATCCATCCATCCATCCATCCATCCATCCATCGATACCCACTCAATCCCATGAAGAGTAATGGGGATCTGCTGGAGCCTATCCCAGATATCTTCAGCCGAAAGGCACCGGTATACCCTCAAACTCCCTCACACTATCACAGAGCCACATATAGACAATTAAGACACCCTCAGGCCATTATGGGTGATTTAGAATCACTCATTAACCTGACATACATATTTTTGGACTGCGGAACCTGGAGTACCTGGATAAAACCCATGCAACCACAGGGACAACATGCAAACCCCACACAAATGAAGAATTTAAGGGAAAAGTGACTCGACTATTCTGTCCATTCAACAATCAAACTTACAGGCATTTTTTTTTTTGATTTCTCCTTGTGCACTAATGCAAACATAAATGTTTTTAAGAAATGTAATACCTCGATTTCTCACTTAGTGGTTTTCTTTGTTACACCAACAATATAATTCCCCCACAGAAATTGATTTTTATTTTCTCATTACAGCTCAGGCTCGCACACTTCTCTGCTGGAGATATTTCGGTTGTATATTCCACACAACCATTACAAGCCACCCTTGACATTATTAACTTTGCACAGCAGAGCAAACGATAAGTAATTCGGGCCTCAGATAGAACCGATAACTCAGGTGAATTAGTTTGTTTCTCTCCGGCAGATTTACACAGATGAAAGTCAATGAACAGAAAGACAAGAGGGTTGATAGAATCTGGTACAATAGCATCACTTTCAGTTACCTCCATGTTTACATGCCCATCTCTTTCTGCTGCAAAGAATCACCAATGTTTACTTGAGCCCTATCAAAGCAGCTTGAATCATTTGTAGCGTTACTCATGTATGCTTTAGAGTTTCATACTGAACGAAACTGTGTCATTTTCTTTTAAGATGCTCACCACTTAACCAGTTCTGTAAAGAGCTATTGCTTTTTGGATTGTGTTATTGGACAAATGATCAGCTAGAATTCAGAATTGGTGTCAGTAATAGATTCATATCTCATGGCAGATTTAGAACATTTGTCAACAGTTTTATATATTTAAAATATATAAAGCTGTCATTCTCTGTCCCTCCTTTCTTTCCTTCTATTTGAAACTCACTACTACTCAAATATCATGTATGTGGAAGATTCCACATCACACAACAGGATTGAAACAGGAAGCTGCATTCACCTTTTTTGTCTACTGTGTGCCTTCACTTTCATTTATGGAGAACATTTGCTTTCCTCAAAAGCATTAAAAAGGACAAAGGCAGAAGTCGGAGTACACTTACTGGCTGATGAAATGGCTGAAACTTCTGCACCACTGCTCTGGACTTCGTAATGTAGGTGAGGGATTTCTGAAACAAAATAACAGCAAGTATGTGAGAAATTGAGACTTTAATGAATACATGATTGTCGTTGTTACCCGGAAAAGGCTTTCAGTGGGTTTCATGAGCCAACTGACAAATGAGAGCTGGCAGGTGAAGTGTGACCAGCTGCCTCCGGTGAGAGTTTCTGCCTCGAGGACGGGCTGGTCGCGGTCCAGGTCTGTGGCAGCCTCAGAAAAAGTGACAAATGATAACTGCCCCTCTGCTGTCTGGCAGCGAGCATCTGCCATTGGGCCCCAAAAGTTATGGGAGCTAGTTATACCTCTGTCAGCAGCATTTACAGAGGCCATATGTAATGAGGGTAGCACTTTTCAACAACACATGATGACAGGAGGCAGGGCTGTATGAGAAGCCAAGGATGGACACTGTCCTAGGTACCATCTCCTTTACAAGGAACGATCAGTCTGACAGCTGGAGGATGAGCCTCTAGTCAATGTCAGGCCAGCAGTGAAACACCTGAATGATCATTTATAAACCGCCCTAATTGTTGCACAAAGTTGTCAGGGGAGTAGAATCTGAAAAAAAAGTCTAAGGCACATAAAAACGATAGATTTGGATATAAAAAGAGGCTAGCACACATTAAACTGCAACAGTACACATTTTTACATATTTTTCCCCCCTAGATACAAAAAAAAAAAGATGTTAAGGAACAAAATCTGTCATTTTCCACCGTACTAAGTTAGCCAAGTCTTTGATAAGTGTTGAGACAGCCAGTCCTTTCCAAAGTGCAGATCAAAGCCGGTAACTGACTGTCTCAATGCAACCTCTAATATGAGCCTGAAGACACGTTCTCGCCTTGATGTTGTACCATACTGCTTATACATTATAAAGTCAATATAGCAGCACACTGCTGATAACGCTGTCAAGTGTGCTCATTGTACTAAGAAAATTCAGGCCGTTCTTTCTTTTTTTTCCCCCTCTCTCTTTTAATATTTATGCGAGTCCTGGCTCATATTGTAAACACAAATGGCTTATTCAAATTTAGGACCAGGCTGCGCTTGTACTGTCAGGCATTCCTTTTTTGTACACTGAGACAAATTCAGAGAGGTGTCAACAGCTCATGACAGCAATAACTAAACAAAATCTGGCTATTGCAATATTTTCCAGACTATTTTTTTAACATGCATAATTTATCATTTCTTCATGCCTACATTGGATTCTTAAAGCAAATCTTTAGATCAACTAGGGCTTCATTTTATTGTTAACAATTCTCATTCAAAAATTCTTTTTAAAACTACTAACAACGCCACATTTTGAAAGTGTATCTTATTATAATTATTATGAAAGAAACAGGAACACAGTACATCTACTGCTACTGCATTTTTAAGACCCGCAACTGCCAGAGTACTCGAACTGGACAGCTGACTGACCAGTGCTGTGGAAGATCTGCTTTGACTGTCAGATGAGAGATGGGGAAAAAGAAAAAACTTGTCCAAGAAAAGGTGTCCTCGGTGTGAATTGTGTTAAATGCTGCAGCAGGAAAATAGGTTCAACAAAGTACAACTGAGTCTGCAGAAATTGTCTCAGATATGGTATTTTTACAGGGGCGTATTTAATAGTTTTGAGGTCTCGTGCATGAGTTGATGCGATGCAAATTATCTGATCAGAAAATGTATAGTGTGCATGATCTACTCATGCTAGGCACCTAAGTGATACAAGCATGCATAAGTGCAGTTATCTGGAGAAATATGTTTGATTGGATTTGTGAGGCATGTTCTCCTCGTACTTGTACATAGTCACACTATGCATGTCTTAAAGAGTAGTAAAATATAAATTTGCATTCACACTAGAAATGTCAGTTCCTTCTTTATTTGAGGTTTGCCAATTCAACATTGTCCAAATATCCCACCAGTTCACATATAGACAAACGACCACAGAAACAATCACTGGGAATTTAGAACCAACACTTTACCTGACATATGTTGTTGGACTGTGAGAGCAAGCTGGAGTACCTGAAGTACAAGCAAGCACAGGGAGAACAGAAACTCTGCACAGAAAGGTTCTTGCTGGGATTTGAACCTGCAACCTTCTTGTTTTCAGGCAACAGTGCTAACCATCAAGCCACTGTACTGTCCCACTTTGGGCTTCAGGTAGAGGTTACCAAAAAAAAAAAAACAACAAAAAACTGTAATCTCAACTTATTAAGACTTAGTATTGCAAGGTGGCATCCACAAACACGGAAGTCAGTGGATTTTGTGAGTGCCATTAGTGGATATTATCCACAGTGGTCTGTGACATCCATAAGGTCAAGAATCGAACATAAAAACACACAATACAATCTGAATCTAAACCCTGATGTATCTTTAATTATATTGATTTATGTTACACCCACAAACAGCAATGGGTCTGCTGAGAATAGCTTTTTGAAAGCTGAACAGAACAGGAGACGATCCCAAAACCACCACTAATCCAAATAATTGCAAACGCAAATACACAGTGTCCTTTCTTGGGCCCCGAGGCACACACCTGCAACATCTGCAGAAGGCTGGATGAACGATAGAGGACAAAGCTCAAAGGAGACAAACATTCAAATACAAAGGGAGAGATTCTTTAATCTATTATAAGTAGAATAACATCACAGTTTTTACCGGTTTTTCTGAGAGGAAAAAAGGCAGAGTAGTCTTTATTTATGCTTCACAAAGACTGAGCAAAAGTGTGGAAAAATAAAGACTTATTCAGCAAATGGAGCACAGACTTGAAATTTCAGCTCATTCATCACCACAGTCACAGCACCAGCACTTCTTTCAGGATACATGCATGAACAGCTGAGCAATACTGCAGCATTTATCATGTTCTAGGTGGCTACGTCGACAGCGCCGCAGTCCAGGACACCACTGAGAGATGTTACGATAACTGCTTCAAAAGGTGGAGCCTCTACGTGTGTTTGGAAAGTCATCCAACTAGCAAGTGATTTCCTGTCAGGGGTAAAGACTCAATCGCTGCCTGATGAAAGAAAATCTGAAACATTACAGTGTATACAGTTACTGAACTGTATCCAAACAGCTTTCTTTATGAATCTGATGCCAATGTGACTGGTTTCTATGGCGACAATGAGCCATTTCTTGTGTGACCGAAAATCTAACAGGCTTGTTGTTGGATCCAGAAGTAAAATGTTTTATTCTTTTTTTGTGAATGAGAGACTTTTAGCCCAGCTTGGAGGAATGGATTTAGTGATGACAGGTTTTATATCACTCTGTCTGAAGCTCCATCTCCAACATTGGTCACCTGAGAAATGCAGCATGGAAGAAACTACAAGATGGTCAAAATTTACAGTAGGTATCCACAGTGTCTTGACAATATAAGGATGACATTTGTGATCTTCTCTTAACAGCTGATGGGTGAAGCTTTGTTTGTTTTATGAGGATAACAAATACAGATGTCTCTGTCTTTGTTTTCTGTGCTAGAAACGGTTATATGTTTAAATTCTTTGTATTATATGCTGTTACAGACAATATGTACACAAAGCAAACTGCTGAAGGGTTCTGAAATGTATTTTTCCACATCTCCTGGTGATTATTTCTGAGTGCTAAAATGAATTTGAATCATTAGTAGTTATTTTATGTAGCAATACCACTTCTGACCACATGGGGGATGAGTTTCACCTGAAAATTCGCTATGATAATGTAATATTACAAAAGGTGCAAAACCATCCCCAGTAATTAGCATGGTATTATCAACCCCCAACCATCAAACTTCTTAGTTGAATCCCATGAGGAACTAAGATTTATTGCAGTTCCTCAACTGACCACTAGAGGCTGGCTGCAGAAGCAAGTCGATGTCCACTGAGTCCCATGTTAAAATGTGCAACTTTAGAGCAAAAATAAACTTTTTTTTTTTTTTTTTAAACTATTTTGGTCTGAATCGTTTCATTTCAAATACATGACAAATCTAAGGGGTGTGAATTTTTTGTACCACGTCAGGAGAGTTTATATAGAGTCATATATTTATTTCTAATATAATTGATTGGCAGTCAGCTCAGGCCATGGCTAGCTGTTATCACTTCCTTATGGTCGTGCTCATAAGCTTAGTAAAGCAATCAGCCATTTTTACTAAGCCAGCATTGGCTAATCATAGCAGTAATTTCTGATTTCACATTCAAATGAACATGTAAAATAGGACATTCTGCTGTAAACGTTCGTCAACATCTAAGAGGGGATCGGATGAAGGAACTGGTAGCCACAGCTATCTTTGATTGACATATGGTCGGCGAGTTCCTGT
Organism: Zenarchopterus dispar; assembly: GCA_028564865.1. Classification (NCBI taxonomy): domain Eukaryota; kingdom Metazoa; phylum Chordata; class Actinopteri; order Beloniformes; family Zenarchopteridae; genus Zenarchopterus; species Zenarchopterus dispar. Next base: position 10,479,905 of record JAOWBL010000014.1, on the reverse strand, counting down.
TGGCTTCCCAAGCAACATTGATACGCTCAGAACGTTTTTTTACTGATGAGAAAATGCTATTTCACCACAGCTACCTTTAACCTTTACACACTTTGTTTTGACTTTACATGGCAACAGAAGCTGTACGGCTAACAGAACCCTGAACAAAGCAATTAACCTTTCCACATATTAAATATCAGAGAACATCTTTGCCTTGAGTGTCTTTAATTAATTTTTCAGCTTCTGATTTTACAACTTTGCCCTCCAATATGCTCCATTACCTTCATGCATGGCCACGGTGAACATCACATATCTGTTGCGTGCACTGTAACATACTCAATTAATTTTCGGTTAAAGAAAAGAAAAAGGTGATAATGAATGAAAGGACATCACAAACCTACAACAAACAGCTTAAAAATGAAAGCAAGAATAGTCTACCTGAGATTTCAACATATGCATGAACTGACAGAATGTCACAGCCATTTAAACATTTCATACAAACGAGGCACAAACAAACTGTGCACCAAGGTGACCCTAATTCATCGAGCTTCACACTGTTGACGGGTATCAGAGCTTCTTTTAACGTTTATAGTCTGCTGGGATGGGAATCACTTGGGCCTCTGCACAGTTTCCTGCAACACGTCTAAAACAGTGACTTAATAGATATTTGCTGCTGCCCTCAAGAGTTTAAGTGCTGTAAGTTTATTTGGCCCTTTTTAAAGCAGCCATTAAATATTCACTTTGACAAGAGTGAGGGTACAGCTGCACATACAAGAAAGATTATGACATGATACACAACCAGGGACATTCGTCTTCCGTTTCAGGGAGAAAGAGTGATAAAGCTGATGATACAGACAAGATTAACTGCATGACGGTAAAACTTTCAGCCAGGAAACAGATTACCGTCTGCCCCCGTAACAGATCTGAATGATTAAAATTTTTCTTATATGTTCTAGTGCAAAAACAGATTTTATAAGACGCATGCAACTCAAGGACAACACCTCAGAAGAGGGTCCAGCGGCAGTAGTTTGTCACATATTTAAGAAAAAGAAATCCAAAACTCTGCAATCATCAAAACCTGCGACAATTAATCTCTCTGATTTCATCGTAAATCACTTGCAGCTCTGCCAAAGACCCAAAAGGTGAAACACATTCCCTTATTTAGAAGATAATTCATTCAGGAGTCATAAAAGCGTTTCATCCTGATTTTGTCTGCAGCGATGGGGAAAATATACTTGAGATAGATGGCATGTTAACAGAACTACTTCATGGCTTTACACATTCACTGTGATTTATATCAGACCTGCTAAACCTTTAGGTTCACAGCCTAATCCCAACACACACACACACACACACACGTATCCATTCA
>JAOWBL010000014.1:10455797-10475531 GCA_028564865.1 Zenarchopterus dispar | reverse complement strand
AAGATGGAAAAATGGAAGGAATTAGTGACAATTGTTTCTCTTGAAATATGGCTGCAAGTCCACAAAAATCACTCATCTGCTTTTATGTACTTTTTAAAAGAATCTTCCTAAAGACATATCTACTCATTATAAAAGGGTAAAGTGTTACAGTCTGCAGCCAGAGACAATTTTACCAATACATCTCGCCATCAGTCAGCCCTTCTCCTGTAATCACTCCACATTCTGGGTAAAATTTGGCGCTGATGAAATTGCTACATTAGATCATGTAATTCCTACCACACAAGGCATGCTCTGTCTTGGCAGGGAGGAGATAATATTGTGACGGGGAGGAGGTGACAGCCTCATCTCAATGTGAATGGAGCTAATCACTAATGCAAATTGCAATCAGAAGGGCATATCTCAAGCTAACTGGGAGATAATTGCACGATTGTGCTGATAACAGAAGGTCAACCACATGCAGCCACAAGGATCTCAAATGATCATCAGACACACAGCTTTTGCACAGATAGAATCACTGCATTTATTTTTAGTCCAAGCATTTTCTCTTTCTTCCTTTATGGTAAAAATATTAAACCTTATTCAGCAATAACAATGGATGCACCCGACTGCATCAATCCAGCGTGTTAGTTTGCCTTCATCATTTTCCACATTGCAAGTCAGAATAAAAGTAAAGCTGTCAGGATAGGCCTTGAAATACTTCCCTTTATCACCTCTTATCATTGTCTTTCTTACAGAATGAAGAGGGAAGGCGATATCAGAGCTTCTTTGTGTGAGCAGCCGCCAGTTGTGAGGCAGGAGCGCCCTCTACTGGACTTACCGCGGGATCTTGAACAGGGCTTTAACTGGGTGCATCTCAGCCAGCGGGGGATCTCCGTCTGCCAGCTCGATGGCTGTGATGCCAAGAGACCACACATCACAGCGGGCGTCGTACGAGTAGTCGTACTGCTGCTCACAGGCTATGACCTAGTAGTGCAACAAGGAACATCTCAACAGCTCATTTAAAATGTCAGTGAGTTGAAAAAGTCAATTTTTCCACAAAAGACACGTAAGGAAATTTAACAGTATGGTAAGATCTAAAAATCTAAAATTAACTGATTTAAAATTGAGTATTAATATACATAAGATCATATTTTTAAAAACACACACACAAAGGAGCTGGATTTTTCTTCTTTATCTTACTCATTCACTTACAGATACATATCAGGAAGAATTTATTTATAGCCCAGTGAAGTTAGGTCGGCTCAGCGGCTGCTGCTATGAGCTCCACTTTCCCACAGCCAATAATTATAACTGACATTACATTTTAAGGCTGAATTTATTCTAATTGCCCCTGAGGTCCCTCCCGACTGAGCCAATCACCGCACCTCATTTGTGCCAAACAGTAAGCCGAGGGGCCTCGGACTCCCAGCTATTAACCTTGAGGCAACCTCAAGAGCTGCAGCCGTGGAGGAGAATAGGAGGGGAATACGCAATGACACAGAGGAGAGAGGTAAAAAAAAAAAAAAACTGAGATGCTCTTTCCCTTTCTCTCTGCGTAACACAAAGACCTCACTCATTTAAAAGAATCCATTAAGCACTAAAAACCCATGTGCATGTTTTAGTGCTGCGCTGTTAGAGATGAAGACGCGTGTGCCCGCTCTGACCTCCGGGGCCATCCAGAACGGCGTCCCGACCGACGTGTTCCTCCGCAATCGTGCACTGGTCAGCTGAGCTGAAACACCTAAAAAAAAAAAAAAAATTAAATTAAATCCATTTAACTCTTCAAGTAATTGAGATTTAATTGTAATTTCTTTCTTGGTATGAAATTCCTACTAAACAATAAATAACTCTAAATACTTGAATTAATCAATAAATCGTAGTGTATAATTTATTGTGGAAACCTGCCAAGCCGTAACAATAATGGGCTATAATCATTTCAAATTATGTAGGACAGATTTTTATCAGCATGAGTCCACTTCATCTCCATGACACGGGGGACATAAACATGCCTGGGGGTGACTCAAAGTCATTAGCTATAACAGCTTTCTTTTAATATGTAAAGGATCAAATAATGCAATTTAAATGAGCAATAATAGCCTTGGGTTAAGGCTACGGTCCATGAAGTAAAAAAGATGTTGGGTTGAGAAGGGGACTAAAGAAGTACATCAAATGATTTATCCTGAGCTTGTGTTTGCCTTCACAATCAATGTTGCTGCTAATACCCCCTCAAAATCAGCCAGATGGTAAATATAACTGATTTAATTTAATATCATATCAATTTGGCTAAATTTTCTCTAGGAAAGGTAATTACCAAAATCAACCAGTTTGACTCCGCCCTCAGTGGTCAGGAGGATGTTGTTGCCTTTGACGTCACGATGGATAATACGGTTGTTGTGCAAATGCTGGAGACCCTTTTGAAAGGGGGGGGTAGGGGGGGGGGGGGCAGAAAATGCAAGATGCCGTGAATAAATCACAGTAGCTGCATAAATGTATGACTGAAAAGGAGGCATTGAAAGTGCTGCAATGTCTCCAGACATTAATAACTGCTCATCTCCTGCTCCCTGCATGTTTGCATCCCACCTCCTCCCCAACATTAGCCGCTCCGCGTCGGGGCGTCTTACCAAAAGGGCGCTGTATAAGATGTATGAGATTACGGGCTCCTGCAGACGCTGCCCGCGCATGAGCAGGCTTTTGATGAGTTCTGTGACAGAGCCACCGTTGCACAGCTGGGAGGGAGACAGAGAAACACCGGTGACTCGTCCATCACTCACCACTCCAGATTATGATTCATGTGGAGGGCGAGCCCACACATACAAGTTTGAAAAAGAAATGCAGCATCATATGTCAGCATGACAGCTTCAGCATTCTTATGGGGGCAGATTTCTGCACACTTGGCCGTGTACTGTAGACCATATACATACACACATACATACATATAGATACAAAGAATCCACCTCTGATTTTTAGTTGTAACTGACAGGTGGAGAGTTTTAGACTTTAAACTCTTGCGGATTCATTTACATCTCAAGTTGATGAGGTTACCTGACCCTCCTGATGATCCTGTAGGTCATTCAGGCCTGTGTTTGCTGTGAATTATTCACCTTGTTTACCTATCTAGAACAACGTGTGAGATGGCTTTTATGCCACTTCAATTTTGTGGTTGAGAGGTGAATCCTGATTCTACGAATCTCCACAACCATGTACATGATTTTAATTGGCCAAGGCCATTTTGGTCATTATCACCTGCAAGTTTTATTTAAATATGTCACTACATGTTTATCGTGTAATGTGAACAACTTCAGCTAAAAGTGAAGAAGCTTTATGGATGAGAGGGGTAAATTCATTTTCAGTGCTTCGGCTTACGCTCTATTGATTGAAATCATTCAAATTAGTAAGAAACATTATGAAAGTGCTCACCTCAAGTACCAGCCAGAGTTGTCCACCAGATAACTTGTCTGACTTGTAAAACATCCCATAAAACTTCACCACATTGGGGTGGTTGGACAGGGATCTCAGAATATTGTATTCTGCTTCAATCTCCTCATCAACGTCCTTCAAGCAGCACAAGCAAACAAAAACAGTTTAAATACAGTCTTGCAAGAGATTCAACAACATTGTGCCATATGATAAAGTTAATCAAATCACTAAATATATCAGACTATATTTTATTATCACACAGTGACAACTTGAACCCAGGTAATATGTTGACTAAAATTCGAAAACTACAGATTGGGTTGTAAAGCAGGAACAAAAAGATTGGATGGGGCTGGTTTGCTGAACTATTTCTTGGGGAACATTTCTATCAAAGTAAATCTCACAGGGAGAGAAGATCAACAGTCACAGAAGCTGAATTTCTCTTCCTGGATGTCTGAGTGATAGTGTCAGCAGTCTAATCAGGGAGAGGGATGAGAGAGGAGGCAGCTTCATCTTCATGGCCATCAGTGGAGCATCATGGTGTGTACTGCTGCCAGGATGGCTTTTGCTCCACTGACACAATCACTGGCGTGGCTTAGACCAAGTCTCACTGCCACCGAAGGGTCTACGATGCCCTTATCACAGAGACAAATGAACAGATACACAGACGGGATACAGCCAATACCAGAGCAACACGTTCTCGTAAGAGTTTGCTAGACTTAACATGACATGAAGACAACAAAAAGGTGACCCACTGACAAATTTCACAAGGGGAAATACAAGCACAAATACATCCGGATAGAGTGGAGTGGAAAAAAAAAAACTGGCCACCTACTCTGTTTGAATGACCGGAGTGCTGAAACAAACCAAAGGGTTACAAAGAAAAACAGAGTGGTTTTAGTCCTTGCTTGCTTTATTTTAAACAAATATTACAAGTTCTTACTGACCGACACTGACACTTAGCAGGACCCCAAATCAAATATTTAAAAAATGTGCAAATGAGGGGCAGATTTTTACTTTTACAAATGAAGCAATGCAAACAAAAATACTGTCATTCCCAAAATCTAAATCATCCTTAGTGTTTAAAACATGTTACAATGCAACCAGAAACTTCTCAGCCTGTTAAATGATGCTCCAACATAAGCTCGTTCCCATTACCCCTAAATTTGTGCAAAACCGAAATATTGAAAAAGAAAACCTGTAATGGAAACAGCTCTAATTTGAAAAAATTCCTAAATATAACAAAAGCCTTTTTCTGCTGTCACATAGTAGTTTATTACAAAAGTGTACTGGAAAAGATTTTTCAGCATTTGCACGTCTCTGGCATAGTTGGATGTGACATAACTGATCAATCTAACGCCATAAACATCTAGTTTCCAGCTGTTTTTGGCCTTAAATAATATAATGTAGTTGTGCTATAACACTACTTCATCATTAGGCATTACATAAGAGCTTCGTCTTTGAATGACTGCCACATCCACTGCCTTCATCATCTGACTATTTCACCAACAGCGGTGGCGAAAAATCACAATAATTTGTCAAAGAATACATTTTTGCCCCTCCTCTTTAATATTAATATTTTCTTTTTTGTTATTTTGAAGAGAGGTCTCACAGAATGAGACACGGGGAGTTACGAGAATTACGCTTATTCAAAAAAAACTGTTCAATGGAAACACGACCTCCTGCGGGGTAACTTTATCGCAAATTCAGTTTCGATTTTCTTTTGGGAGTAAGTGTAATGGAAACGCACCTCATGACCAATTAAATTAAACCACTGGTTCCTAGTTTTCTCTGTAGGACAATTAAAGTGGCAAAAGATAAGCATTCAATTAACTACAAAAAGGTTAATATAGCAGGAAAACAAGACGAGAAGTCTTCAGCCATGCAAATTGCTTTCTGTACGTGCACTCAACTCCATCACCTCTTTACATCAAGTACAAACATCAGGATGCTGACATGAGAGACAACAGGGACATCAGGTATGTTTATCTTGCTCACAGTTTTACTTTAGCAAATTAGAACAGCAGCATCTGCTAAAAACTGTTAGAGCTCATGGAAAAGCATAAATTCATAAATTATGATTTAAACTAGGTTCTCGTCTGTTGGTGGGGCTGAAAGGGTTAAGGGATGGGGCAACAGATTTCATGGTAATCCATCTAGAAGGCGTTGATCATCTCTGTCTGAAGTAAAATGTATGATTTTAATCTTTTTGTCTTAAGCACGAGATGATAATTGATGTTGGTCCTTGTACCCTCTAAAAACTAGCCAAACAGTAGAAAAATATTTAATTAACACTGTTTACCTAAGTGATGTGTCATCTTAAGAAAGTGTAAGCTACGTAAGCTGGGAGCCACTGAGTTAAACACTGTCCTAATGGATTACACCGCGTAAACCCCAACACTTCATAGAGCTGGCTCTGAACCAGTCATGGCTCTGTTCCCACTTCCATTATGTCAACTAAAACATTTTAATATGACCATCATTATGCTGCGAGTACACAGAGAATTAGTCGCAAATTAGATGCCAAATTATTTGGAGTTTGGGTAGTAAAACTCAGCAAAGCGACTGCAAACATCTGCGCGTAAAAGAGTCATTCTGCAGCTGTTCTGAAATGTGGAAATGGCTGAACTGTAAATGAGACTCACGTTGATCGGGTCCAGCACTTTCACTGCTGCCTGACTGCCATTGTTTTTGTTGGTTACTCTGTAGACTTTGCCATATGTTCCTTTACCAATGGTCTCCACTATGTCCCAGTCACCCGAGGGGTCGCCAAGGCTCTCCAGGCCAATCATGCTGGACTTGTAGGGGTACAGTCCATACAGCGACCTCCTGAAGAATAAACACAATCTCTAATCAACAGTCTTCTCAGACCATGTCAAAATGTTGTGGTATTATGGCTCATGTGAGCCAAATGAAATATGAATCGCTTCCCAAACAGAAAGCTTGTTGTGAATGACTGAACAATCGAGACGGAAAAACGCACTGAGTGCCGTCTATTGTCACAGACCAGCAGGTAGCTACAATCTATACACTATGCACAAGCCACTTTACAGGAAAAGCACACACAAAGCGGCACATATATTCCCCTAAGGCCTCTTGTTCAGACTAGCGTAACGACCGCATCCACCAGGGCAGGTGCTTTGCGGGTTTAAAGCAGGAATAATCGGAGCGAAAGCATAGCCGCCAGCTGCAGGTTGAGGCGGCGGTACTTACAGGGCATGTGTTATTTTCTTCTGACTCATCAGGGCTGAGAAAAGTTACAAGTAGAGAGACTCTAGTGATCATAATAGAACAACACCAGCGGCAACAGCAGACGCTTCCTCGGGAGGACGGGTAACAAGTGCAGCTGACACAGTTGCTGAATTAGCCGTCTCTACAGGGACCTCGTCACTGCTGTGCCCTCTGAGAAGTGCAATCTTCTAAAGATCAATTGGATTGGACAGAGATTAACTGACTTTGAAACAGTGAAGTGACTCCACACCTTCAAACAAGCAGCTTTATGACATAGTTACTGTGCAAAGTGTTTTAGAAAGTCATGAAGAGACTAACGATGGTTAGAAAAAAGCCAAACACATATTTATGATAGACTCCATTGTGCCATGTTGGGATACATGCATCCCATTTTTTATAAAATGATGCATATTCCAGATTAGCATGATGGAGAGGGTTCATTTGTTTTCAATCTCACAACTGCTGGTTTTGTCATAAATGTGTTAATGTGTCTCGGAGGCTGTGTGACCCTGAGAGACATGAGCAGGAGCCCTTTATTTTTTATTTTTTGTGACCATCAAACTGGTGTGAAAAATAATATTTAGACCTTTCAGATGAGGACAGATTTATGAACTGCTGTGCATGAAGCGGGAACAACGGCGCATGAGGGGATGTTGGATGGATACTCTGCGGAGACCCTCAAATATGCGGCGGAGAAATACAAACGATAACCTTCTTTGTGTCCTTCGAGGAGAATGATACACAGGCAGTAAAAGTTGAAGATGTCGCGCTTTTAAACAAAAATTTACCAATTCGCATAAGAGTTAGGTTTCATTTTCAGACCAATAACCCATCGCTGACTTTTCTGAAGTTAATCGCCCGTCTTGGGTTGACTGTGAATAATGTACCACACATGCCTTATTACACAACGGGATCAAAACCCATCCACTTAATGTTCATGACTGCCGTTCTGTTTTGTAACATATATACCATGTGCGGCTCATAACCAGTCACCTGTTGCTAACACGCCTTTACGAGCTCTTGTAACAGATGGCTTTCTGTCTTTAATGATCTGCAGCATCGGCTCTGCAGCTCAGCAGCATCAATATTTTCCTGAAACATTTCCCTGCTCACATGTGAAGCTACACGGCGACTGCTGTGAAATATGAATTACTTTTTCATAGCTCAGGTGCATCACTGTCTGTTACTGAACAATTGGTGAAATTTTAAAAAAAAAAAGAAGAACAAACACAACAGCGACCATTCATTATTTTTGACGACCACGGAGCAATTTCTCCTACTTTGCCTATCAATCATTAAAAACAAAAAAACTTCCTCTTGACAATCTCCCACCTGCAAGCGCCACACATATGCCCGCTACAATAATTTACACATTAGCCTCCCTCCGTCAGTCGCTCAAGATCCAAAAAGCTCACATCAAGATGCAACAAAGTCATACATACCTGTGAAAGTCTGTCGCTGCCTCACGTCAAAATGCACGAGACAAATTTAGCCAATCTGCAGGGATTAATAATTTACCAGCAACCTGGAACCTGATCTGCAGCTGGGTTAAATATTCAGGTGGCAGATATAGCCACTCATAATGGTGGCTGATATGAAGCATCTCAGGTTGCAGGCAGGTAACCAAGGAAGTTCATGATAGTTTCTAGGTCACATGACTTCAGCACATAATGTTCGCTGCACACTCAGCGGCTGCTGCTGTTGCATTCAGATACATTTTGATCCCACAAGTCTCTTGTAAGGTGTATATGGAGCATAAGAGATGTTTTCTAGTGTTTGCTATGATGATTTTGCTTAAGTTAAAGACTCGAGGAACATTAAATGTTTATAAGTACGAGTGTGCGTGGGAGCCTGAGTCTGTCTGTGACATTCTGGAACAATGCGTCATTTCCACTTGAGGAGACACGGCAGCAACTCCACGCTGCTTTTCTAATGACTGGAAAGCCTTGGGGATCTAATAAAAAGAATACTACATGCATCAACTGGGCACAGCGTCAAAATAACTTAACTTTTATTGATTATTATTTCCTCCCTTTTCTTTCTTTAAACCTGGAAAAAAAAAGTAATATTGTCTCCCAAAATACCCCCATAATCATTTTTTTTGTGGGGGTGGGTGGGTGGGGGGGCTGTAGAATCAAAGAACCCAAGTTTAATTTAAGAAGATTATGAAAAACGTGTGCACACTCTTCTTTGCATGCAGACTTCTAATAAGATTCAGACAAATTAAATGTATGTGTTTTTACACAGGGAATAAGGTGTGTCAAAGGTGTGAATCCCTTTGAAGTGTTAAAAGAAGAAACTGAGTGGCTGAAATGATTAGCTAGATGAAAGGAGGGAGAGAAAAAAGGTTAAATTAGGTTCATTTTATGACTTCCTAATTACTGATTTTTTTGATGCTACTGATCTCCAAAAAGTACTGTAGTAAACCAATAAAGATATTTTACTCTTCGTTTGATCTGGTTTTAATGTTTATGTATCTTTGTGTATGTTAAGTAGGGTCTGCACAAGAATGGAGCTGGCAAAATATAAAAAGAAGAATTCGAAAAACTTTATATGACTGTTTTATGACATAAATTCTAGACGTTCCTGTATTATCGGCTAAAGAAAAAAAAACTAGACCATGATAGATGATAAACTGCTGTTTAGAGGGACGGTGCACTTTAGTTTAGCTTCAGAACAGGACACCGCTGATCCCTGACGGCAGTGCTCGGGTTACTCTTTGTTTCCTATATTATGCCAGCGTGACATGCCGGTTGAAAATGCTGCTTTGCATTTTAAAATACAGTTATAATCCCAAGCCACTCATTGCAAAAAACAAACAAAAAAAAAAATATGCACGTGCTTATGACCATATGCATTTCATGTGAATAAACCCACATAAAGGTCTGCAGTGGCAAAAGTTGCACACAATGTGACAAACTGCAGAACACCTTTGTCACAGGAAACAGAGCAAAGTGAAAGTGAGTAATCTCGTTTTCTGCTTCCATCAAACTCGCACAATTCCACCCTCTCTGATAAACCCTCGTGGGATCTCCACTTGTTAAACGCTTTAGCAAGTATACACAGAGAGGGAGAGAGGGAGGGAAAAAAAAAAAACTATAATCCTTTTTAAGGGGATATGAAGAAGCTTTGCAGTAAACCCCCAGCAGCCACAAGACAGGCCTAAAGCACTGTGCCCTTGTTCTCACCCTGGACGCCAAAGCCTCCCAGACACGTCTGCACACATTGTCCTTGTTTTTTTTTCTATTTTTTTTTTTTAACTGTAATCATAGCAATGCTAAGGACAGACCAGGACAACATCACCATGATTGATTAGAGTTAGGTATTATTCCATCATCACTAGCACCACAGCTTTGACTGAGAATATTTCAACTCCTTTAGTAATTTTACTGTGGAAAATGCTCAATGAAGAAACATTTACAACAGTGCCATGCTTTCAATTAAATTTTCTTATTCTTGCACAAATAATAAGTTTTGAAGGGATTGAAAATTTCTAATATTTGAGGTACTAAATAATAACTGTTGCAAATAGAGAACAGAGGGTTAAAGCTATATGAAAGCAGAATTTACAGAGGTTTAACACTTATGCAGCAATAAAAATTGAGACTTATGTTGCAGCAACACTTTGCATGGTCACTCGCTTGCACCTCATTTAGGTATATCCTTCTCATAAATGTATGCTGGGATATCATTAGTAATCATATTTATGCTGTCTTGACATACTACAACCTCATTAGACATTTTTTCGGGGAAGCTCTCAATTGACAATTCCTTATTTCATACAGACAGAAAACAAACAAAACAAAAAGGGCTACATAGGTGGAATAATTTACACTGTGAAATGATAAAGCTCAAGACGTATGTTTGATCATGTTCAGATGTCCTACCTTGACATCGTTTCCTTCGCGCTTCCATCTCTGACATCTGCAACACAGAAGAGACGTCAGTCATCAAAGGACCTCTGCACTCACATAATCACATCCTGATGTCTGAGTCAACAACACTTTATGTAGGCTGATATAAACCACCGCGTGTGTGTCACTGGATATTGAAAGGCTTTACCTTTCATAGCAATATCTATCCGAAGTGATTTCCCTGTTTACTTGGGGAAGGGAATTAAATTATTAACAGTATAGACACCTGAGTATGTTGTGCAGCAGGTCGGAAGTGGTTTTAACTGACTGGCTAATATAGTCTGACCCAAGTGCCCTTATTCCAACTTCCAATAGCTGCAGTATCTAAACTGACCACTGAGGGCTCAAAAAGCAGGTCAATGCCCATTGAACTCCTTGTTAAAAATGTGCAGCAAAAATAAAAATATTTACACCTTGGTTCAAAAAACAGTTTGGTCTCTATAGCTTGACTTCACATCCATAACAAATGTACATGGAATGAATTTACTTGTAAAACATCAGGTAAAAATTAAATAAACCAATAAATTTATATATAATTAGGGGCGAGGACTTTTGATTGGCAGCTGGGAGGTCATCTTGAAAATGTTTGCAGGTAGATCAGCAGCTTCCCTGGTGTAGATCAGCTAAAGGAGCTGGAAGCCACGGCGGTTCTTTATCAATATCCCGAAACACCTGATTGCATGAGGTTCCTCTTCATTTAAGCTCTGGCAGGATTCATTTCAGATGTTTCAGTAGCAACACATAAAATGAAGATATCTGGACAGATTTGATAAAAATAAATGTAAAGTAATATCAATTAGCTTTAAAGGTTTAGCACAAGCCAAGGCAGCCAAGCTAAAATGGCTAACTGTGATCAACTTGATTAAGCAGGCATGATCTGCCTCCAGGTCTGTCTATTAGGCCCTTTTTCCAACATGTTGCCACATAGTACAAGGAAGAAGCAAAAAATGTCAAATTATTAGACAAATCTTCTGTGATGTCACCCATAGGCTTTCTAAATAGTGGTTTTGAAGCCTCTTTGTCCTCGTACTCTGCAGTGGCATGTTGTAAATGGGAGTAGCAAACAATCTTGGAGTTGCTGGCACACTACTGCAGTGGAATATGCCATTTCAAATGAAGTTTCGGTTATTCTGTTATCTTAAGGTTTTTTTTTTTTTTAATAGCTGAATTCATATAAAGCAATAAATTTGTTCATAATATGGGGTACTTTTGATTGGCAGTCTGCTCAGCCAGTGGGTTGCCACTATCACTTCCTTATTTGTTATTGTTATGCTATGAGATTAGCAAAGCAATCATGCTAACCCAGCGTCGGCTAAAAATAAAAATATTGCACTTGTTTTTTAAAACCAGGCTGTAAATATGTTTATTTCTGCTCTTAAGTTGGACAATTTAACATGGGAGTCAATGAAGATTGATCTCAAGAAGATTTCACTTCTTTTGCAGCCAGCTCCTAGCGGTCTGTCAAGGAACTACAACAAGTCTTAGTTCTACATGGGCTTCAACCCAGAAGTTAGATGGTTGGCCCTTGGCATCAAGCAGGGGCTCCATAAATCCTACAGGATGGATCAGCTGAAGATAATGGTAGCCACAGCTAACTTTGACTAGCATAAAGTGGGTGGGTTCAGGTCACTACCCATTCGCATTATGGTGCTGAAGCTTCAAAACCGCTCTTCGGAAATAAGTCATGCCTGTTTCCGGAAGTGATGTTGAATTTCTATAAGTTTATCATCTAAATATATCAGATCATCACACTATATGCTGAAGTTGTAATATAATATCACACTACATACCAGAATTGACTCAATTACATCAGAAAGAGGCAGAAAAGAGTTGCTTTAAAAAAAAAAAAAAAAAAAGATTCTAGCTAACACATTACCAAATTATTGACATGTGCACTGGGAGGGGATTAAAGTTATCTCAAGACCTGTGTTTGCTGGAATAAGAAATTTTTACTTTACAAATCACAGACCTGGCACATTGGACTGGATAAAAAACACAGACTTCTCCATGATTATTAGGAATTACCCCAGGACACCGGACAACTGTAACCCCTTGTCGCCTAAGATTGACGTCACGTGGGTGGGCGGGGTTGTTGTCCAGTTCTTCTTACACAGTCTATGGTTACACCTTGTCAACCCAAAACGTTAAACTACATTAACCTGTGGTCCAACTTCAAGGGTGTAAACATTTCAAAACTAAATGAATAACATTTCGATAACAGTCCCTCGATATTATACAAAAATATAAGAATCCATAAACGTGTGGACAATTTAAAAATTATACCGTTCTCCTGTAGTTGGAGTTTTTACACTAGTTTAACTTATTTCTTATATTTTCTATTTCTGAAAAAAAGCTACAAGAGAACTTCAGTGCAACGTTACACATAAATTGACGGGTTCATGTCAGAATAATTGCATTTAATATGTATTATTAAGAGCTAGTGTGAAACATTTATATTCCAACAAGAGCAACAGTTGAGACCTACCTGTACAGGAGGAGGTGAAGGAAATGTCAGGAGATGTTGGCCGGACAACAGCACGAAACTTGTTGAAATTCCTCCGCCGGGGCAGACACACTGCACATTTCTTTTCGCCTAATTGGCAGGAAACAAGTATTGTGGCTGTGTCTGGACATTATCCAGAAGGCCTACTTTGTTTATGACATTCAAACCAATTATTCTGCAAATTCCCAGTCACGTGGTTCCATGACATCTTTCAGCTCACTAAAATTTGTCGGATTTTTTCTACTTACTCAACCGTAGCTACTGTTATAAATGTTCATCTTTGATCAACAGATCATTAAATCTGTCCTTTTTTTTTTGATACTCTATATTTCCAGATTTGAGCATACCCTGGTGGTCAGAGGGGTTTATATTGGGCTTCTCTCGAAATTACTTCCATGACACAAATTTACAATAATTACAAATATCAAACTGTAATTATGTTCTTGTTTTTTTTTAAAGCAGCTTAGAAACTTGCTGAGCATGTCTTTAATATCAATAACAACCAGAAGACAATGCCGTGTTTATATTTTATTCACATATGATACATTTTTCGTTTAATGTCCAAGACATACTTCCTGGTCAAACTCAGAAAGTTTGAGTCAGCACCTACAGTAATGTACTGTAATCTCTCTTCATTCATACACAAGAACACACAGAAGCTTTCAGTTACAATATACACCCATTACTCATTGGCTATTTGGCTGCGGTCATTTACAAAGTGGGTCCTGCAAAAATAAAGAAAACAGAAAATGGAAAAAAAAAAAAAAGAAACCTGGTAAACCAAAGCAGCATGCATAAAAATTAAAAGGAAGTTTCTCAAGTGTTGACTTGCTCTGTTATGATTCCACGCTACAACGTGGCCCAGCATTTCTAAAAGCAGACTAGAGATGTCAGCCACTTCTGTTTATCACTCCGAAAAATTAATCTTTGCAGGCACAACTGAATGAAATTTTCCGTCTTCCAGAAAGAAAAATGATGATCAAAATGTTAAGTAGCTAAGACACTTAAATAATGGCTGCTTAAAGGATGTCATGCACAGTGTATAACGGATACTCAAGTCTGATAATCCTGCAATGTCAGAATGCAACTTTAAAAAAAAAAAAAAAAAAAATCACAACTTGGTGAAGCACAAGTCAGTGATGATCATAAGAAATTGCTTGGTTCTGCAGTTATGACTTGCTAAAAGCATAAAGGGAAAAATCTTTTCAGACAGTGCAGAATGACCAGTGATGACTACTGGCATTTCTTATCACAAGTAACGAAACAGTTCAGAGTTTCATGTCTTCAGTCTGCAAAACCTGATGTGGTATTTCTGCTCTGACATGGTTCTCAGTTTTGCCAATGCAGCAGGACACCAAGTCTGTTCCTTAAGTTAAAAAAAAAAAACTTCAGATGTTTGTGGACAATGAATCCTGGATTTCTCAAACAGACTGCAGACATCTTGAAGTTGTCTTTTTTTTTTTTTTTTTTTTCCTTCAAAACCAACCAGAAGCAAAACACAGAAGAAGCCAAACTATGAAACCTGGGATGGGTGCAATATGGGGACCGCATACCTCCTTAAATAATAAAGTGAGTTTGAGTCAACATTCCCAGCCATCTACTGTAAACTCAAAGCACAGCCTTAGAAAAAAAAGAAAAAAACAATTCACAAAAAAGTTAAAATTAGTTACTTTAACAATGATCAGCAGCATTTATTTAAATATCTAAAAAGTATTTAAACAGCAAAATGAAAAAAAGAAAAGAAATTCCTGAGGATGAATTGCAACTTGACCCAGAAAAAGAGCCTTTGCTTGTCAGCAAATAAACTCTAAGAGTATTGATGGGTGGACTTGTTCTGCCTACCATCACACGCCAGCAGGCAACCCGTGCAGATTGCAACAACATCGCTACACTCATCAGGAGTTTGAAACTCATGCCAGCACAGCAGAGCACATTTTGATAAATAAAAAGGGATATGCTTTAACATCTTCATAAATGGTGCAAAAATAATAATAAAACAATCCAACTATGCAGGGACATTCAGTGATTGATATGTTGCATTTCTTTCTTTTGAACCCCAAATAAATGGGACAGGCTTTTAAATCCTGCTCCAGGCCAATGGAATTTGTGGGTAAAGTTGTGCTTTTTATAATAACTTCTCCAAATTCAGTTCTTCTCTGCTGAATACCACACAATCAATCACTTGAACGAACACACACGCTCGCACCCACACGCGCGTTAATCTTTTAGGCATAACTGTACATCAAACTTCACATAAACCAAAGCTCTGGCAGCAATACCCTCATCAGATATTTGTGCTCATCTGGTAGAGAGTTTCCAAATATTTTTATGAAGGCCGACAAGCAAGGACATGAAGAGGGCGGGGGCAAGGGGGCAGGGGGGATAAAATCAAACTTCTCTATTTAGATTTGTGGTATTCTTAGAGGACTTTGGAAGATCTTAGAGTCCGTTGTAGTGAGGCCCCCAACGCTTGTTGATGTGATCAAAGGTGTGAGAAACCCACTGCTGCTCCAACACACGATACCTCTCTTCACATAAGAAGAGAGGCTTGCCACGGCTGGAGTAAAAGAGGAGGAAAAAAAAGAGAAGCATTAGTTTATTTAGAGGAGCATTTGATTCCAAAGTGCATTTAAATACACCGCTTGTCCAACCCAAAAAAAAAAAAAAAAAAGTTACTACCTGGATTTTACTATGCAAATAGCTAAGAGCCTCCTTTTGGATAATTACTGCATAGATGATTTATGTTTCAGCTGGCAACACGTTATTTCACCATAACTGATGCAGAGAGCAGCTTCTCATTTCTTAAACAACTATGTCTGTAGACACATCATGAGGTCGTGGAAAAGGTGTTAATCTGTTTGAGACTTCTGAAACTTGGGCATGCATCACACAAACAAATCATCTAAGGAGAATTCTGAAACCCACTAGACGTGGGTTGAGAATCATCCAACATGGTATTAAAAACTGGAAGGATAATGGGGAACCATCACCTGCCAGGAAGAAATCTGGTAGGATAAAAAACAAAAAAGAAAAAAAAATCTTGAAAGATCATGATCAGTGATCACCTAATCTTTTGGCAAGCAGAACTGGCACTGCTCACTGACTGCATACTAAATAAATGTAGATTGAATCAATGTATTGTATATTGTAAAAATCCAGAAAGTAGATGTAGAAATGAAAAGAGGCAACTTAGTGATATCTCAACAACAACAAATGCCACCATTTAGACAGAAAGATTCTGTCTCTGGAGATTAGATAAACGTCCAGATGAGATGTACAACAGTACTAATTAGACTGCTGACAAAGGTTAATTCTGTGGACCAACTTGCTTGTCTCCATCTGCATCAAGCTCCCAGGACACCGCTGGACAAGAGTCCTGGGACTTGACATTGTCAAATAGGATGCCTCAGTACTCCATCAGAGACTGGAAACATGCACTGCAAATCTTCCCTTGTAAGCTCCAATAATAATTTGCCTTTCACCACTCAACTGATTTGCCCTTCTTTTACAGCCCCTTGTTCTGTTATATTCTAATTAGAGATGCACCAATTGACCCTCTGGTGATGAGAATTGGTCAGCTTTTGTCTGATCAGTATCAGCCAATACTGGTTGCTGAAATTTGCTGATAATGGCTTATATTTTTTTCCCCATCAAGCCCATCCATTGTATGCACAACCTTCACACTTACTTATTTCAGTTCCCAGTAAATGCATCAATTTAAAACCTTAGAATACCAAAAATTAAAAAAAAGAAAAATCCTCATCAGTAAGCACATCATAACAGTCACTGGGGAGCAAGTTGTGGGAGAAATCTATTACTTTTAAAGTACTAATAATTTATAATTATTAGAACAAAGTCATTTGTACAACCCTTTCAGGTGGGGGGGTAAAATGTACACTAACAAAAGCTTAATCCAGTTCAAACCAACCAACCAAAAAAACAAATAAATAAATAAAAGGTTCGGGTGATTATTACATTTTTCAAAACCCAAGTATGAAGTTCCCTGCACAATGTGTCATCTAGGAATCTGTTTGTCGTAAAAGGGTGCAGTACCCTCTCTGGGTCGGGAATCAGATACCACCCCAAGCAGAAGTCTTTAGGTATCTAGGGGTTTTTTTCATGAGTGAGGGAAGAATGGAGCAGGAGATCGATAGCGGGATCAGTGCCTACTGACCAATACAGAGTCAAAGTAGAGCTGCTGCTCCTCCGCATCGAGAGGAGCCAGATGAGGTGGCTCGGGCATCTGGTGAGGATGCCTCATAGACGGCTTCCTGTTGAGGTTTTCCAGTTATGTCCCACTGGGAGGACCCAAGGAAAGACCCAGGACATGCTGGAGGGACTATGTCTCTCAGCTGGCCTGGGAATGGCTTGGGATCCTTCCAGATGAGCTGGACAAAATGGCTAGGGAGAAGGAAGTCTGGGCTACCCTGCTTAGGCTACTGCCCCACAACCTTGGATAAGTAAAGCAAAATGGATGGATGGATGGAATGTGTTTGTTTGTTGCATACCGTAAATCCCGATCTTCTTCTCCGTGAGCATCAAGGTAAACAGAGCCCCACAAACAGAAACGATGTCCACGAATGATGATGATAACTGAGGCATTTATCAGTAGAAAGATGCCTGTAGCTGCGCCACAGTGTTGGGAGTGCTACAAAGCAACAAAATAAGCTTTAACAATGTTGAAGATGATGACTATGTAAAAGCAGCATGACAATAGGTGTTTCCTCAACATTAAAAAAAAAAAAAAAAAAGAAAATTCAAGATGCGTTTGCCCCCACACAAGAATAAATGAAAATTCTCATGAAATAGCAAGCAAAGAAATACATTTCACTGGAACTTTGAAAATGATGGAAAATGTGGCAACACTTTGTTAACTTTGAAAAACTTACCAAAACACATTCACAGATACCCTGCTGTTTGCAGCACACGCCTTTGAGACAGACAAAAGCGCCACAAACGAGGCAGAGTGCAGGGTCTTTTGGCACCTTTTTGCAGGCAGTGCAGGCCTTTCTGTGATAGTACTGGAAGATGATGTTGTAGTTGTCAGGTAGCTGGAGAAGGCGGGGTGCAGCCCACTGAGGATCTTGGACCAGCAAGGTCTAGAGAAGAGAGAGAGAGAGAGCTAGAATGACCGGTATGACCCTTTTAGTTTAGTATGTCACCTGTCCTTTTTACATGAACCGACAGGGGCTCAGGTGTCAAGCTGGTCCCGGAAATAACTCGATTAAGGTACACTTAATTGCGGATCAGGTCTGATGTAAACAGGACGACACAAGATGGCCAAACATGGCTGGGTTTATTGGTAACCAGATGAGGATTTCTGCGAGCTCCTCATTCTCCGAGACAAAGACGCTATGAATCAGCATATTACGTAAAACACAAAATCATAAGATGCAACTGGCTACTAAAATGTAGATCACGGCTTTGCAAGAAACACAATTTCAGGGGAAGCCACTCTTCAAGAATGGTTTGCATGGTTCTGGCACCTGCTCCATCTCCTGGACCTAGCCAGCTCTTGCGATGTTTGTGAAGTCAGCAAGGTCAACCAAACAGACAGCAGAGCCATCATGTCATGCTTTAGTTACCACTCGAGAACACCTCCCGACTCCTCTTCCAGCCCCATAACCCAGCTTCAGGCACCAGAGAAGCAATAACACCTCCTTACATTTACACTGCCCAGGCCACGTTTAACACGAGTTCTTCATCCAAGAATAATATCGGGTCAAATCCGTTCAACTTTATTTGGAGCTCCTTCATCATCTTCTCTGAACTCTGGTGAGCTTTTTTCAGCTTTATATGAGGAGATGTTCAGCTTCTTGGTTTTAATGCTTCTCTTCTCTGAGATACATATAAATAGTTCCATAAGGAATTTAATATAAAACAATACAACCCCCCGCCCTTTTTTTCTCAAAATGATAAAACACCAAAATATTACTGCAGTACCAAACATCACATGATATGAGGTCAATTATGCAGTCAGATGGAGAGCCACAGCAACTATGGATCCTCTAAGCCACAAATGACATTAAATTTCAAATACCACCAACACTATAAAGTGATAATTTAAACTCATATTTAATAAAATATTTGTTGTGGCATTGTTATATCTGTGAAAGTATTTAGCTTGACCTGCAGTATTCTGAATATTTTCTGAACTGAATCTTGTGTGCATGATAGCTGTATAATTACACAGATTAATAAAGAGACTGAAGAACACAAACATACCAGTGATTGCTCAGCATGCAGCTGAGAGAGCCCTGTGACCTCAGCACACCACTGTGTGACCAAGCCAAAGGCGCTGACAGGCCACTCCAAACATGAGGCACTGTGCATGGTGTTGGAAGGCTGAGGCGCTGAAGGTAGTAGTCCTAAACACACAGCCAAGGATGAGAACTCTTCTTCCTCCTGAGGAAAGGCAAACAAAAAAGAAATGAACAAACCTACTCTTTGCTGTCACCAATGCCTGAAAATAACACAATCTCAAGTGATCTAATCTCTTATCTAGGTAAAAGATTTAATGCAACTAGAAAACCAAAAAGCAAAGCCGATCTAGATATCTATATATCTATATATCTATATATATATATATATATATATATATATATATATATCTATATATATATATATATATATAGATATATATATAGATAGATATATAGATAGATAGACAGATAGATAGATATACATACATAT
>JAOWBL010000014.1:10422820-10445923 GCA_028564865.1 Zenarchopterus dispar | reverse complement strand
TATATATATATATATATATATATATATATATATATATATATATATATATATATATATATATATATATATAAAATTTACAACAGCAAAGTTTTTTTTGTTGTTGTTGTTCTGTTTTTATGTTTGTGTCTTGTTTTCAGCTGGTATGCACAGGAAGATTACCCCAAATCCTTAATCCACAAAACAACTAAATATTTTTTCCCTTTGAATCAATCTGATGTTGTTTTGTGACAAAGGAGCCACAAACAGTTAAAGTCAGTCTTTGATGAAAAGAGCCATCTTAGACAACTAATGTACTTGAAGACAACAATGGTCTTCACTACTGGTCAAAAGTTTTAGAAAACCCCCATTTTCCAGTGAAAAAAAAATTTAAATAAATTCTGGCAGTTAAGCACTTTTTGAAACCGTTCACTGAATTTGAAAAGTTTGAATTTCAATCAAATAAATAATAAAAACTGTAGAAGTTGGGGTGTTCTTACTTTTGCTTGGTAGTGTAAATGATTCAAACTTTAAAAAACTGAAAAACCAAAAACTCTGGATTTACAGTGGACTTGGGTTATAGGAGGAAAACTACTGAAGCAGTTGAAATTGTTTAACCCAAACTGATCCAATAAGTAGCTTCTTATTTCTTAAACAACCATGATGGTAGATACGTCCTATGGAAAATAAGTTACTGCTTCAGAAAGGCAAATTATTGGTCTCCAACAAAGAAACAAAACCACCAAGGAGACTGCTGAAACTACTAACTTGAGCTGAGAACTATCCAAAGCAGGGTTTAAACCATGATTATAAAAAAAATGTTAAAAAAAAATAAAATAAAATAAAAAGTAAAAAATTTAAACCTTCATTTGTGAGAACAGTTACATATCTGGTGAAATCTAATCAAAGAGAGTCGATGGAACTCATAGCTTTGTCCAATAGTGAAAAAACATTGAGAGCACTAACATATCCTCAAAGTGAACTTGAGAAATTGAGGCAAAATAGCAATACAGTAAAGAAAAAAGCCCTGTTACCAGTGATGCTTACAGAAAAAAAGAGCTTAAAGATTGGATACTGAAGCGATGTAAAAAGGTCATGTGGTCTGATAAGTTCAGATTTACTGTGATCTAGAAGGATGGGGGCATCAGAGTAAGACAAGTCACAGATGAAAAGACTGTGGGTAGTGTTATTATAATCTGGGGCTGCTTCATTTAGTCAGGATGAAAGTTCAGCAACACTATGTGCCTTAAAAAATAAAGAAAGAAAAAAGAAAAGGCATGAAGCCAGCTGACTTTTTTTTTCTTTTTACAACTGATAATTCTTTAATTTTCTCTTCTCTTATGTTAAGTGCATATTCCAATACAACAATGCCACAATTCATCAGGCTCAAATTGTGAAACAGTAATTCAGTGAACCTAAGACATTTTCACACATGGATGGACCACCACAAAGCCCCAGAACTTAGCTCCACTGATTTCTGGAATGTGCAAAGAGAAGCCTTTAGGCAGCGGTCCAACTCTCACATCATCAATACAAGATCTTGTTGAAAACTTAATGAAGCTTTGATGGGAAATTAATGTTCTAACACTGCATGAGATTCTCAAAATGATGTCAAAGCAAATGTGTACCGTCATAGAAGCTAAAGGTGATCACACAAAATTAGACCCTGTGGCACCACAAATGTGAACCATCATCTCAGAATTAATAATTAAAATTAGACCCAGATTTAGTACCATTTAACTCCGGTCTAAAGTGACAAAACTGTTGAGACCGTTTTCATGTATAAGTGTTTTTCCAACACTTTAAGGACCAAGTCAAAAATGAAGCAAGTTTAACTTAATTCACACACCATCTTACGAATTCATTTGATATATCAACTTGAGGCATTACAAAAACTGTAAAACTCAAACTGAAAACAGAGAGAATACCAAAACACAGACTTGCGTCTAATAAAAGCCTGATATTCTAACTAGTTACATTAAGTAAATGCCTTGGCCTTTACTTCAGAATTATGATACATATTAAGTGTTAAATTCCATTCTTGCTACACCCATGACGCTCCTGCTCTTACCTCGCCACTGAGTACATGAAGAGGAAATCGTTGTCAGGGGAGCCGGGGTTCTTCCCATAGTCCATGTATTTTTTCTGGGTGGTGTTCTTGATGTCTTTGATTACTAGCTCCATTTCTTTACTCAAGTTGGATTCCATCTTTGGATAAGGGAAAAAAAAAAAAATAATGTTTAGAATAAACTTTGGAATGTCGGTACACACCAAGAGAAGATCTGTTATGGTAAAAATAAAAAAAAGTAACATAAGCTATGCAAATTATAGTTATGTTCAAAATCCCCTCAAAATGTTTTGCTTTTTGTAAACCCCAAATTTATATTTTGTCATTAATATCCAGGACCAGCTTCTATTATTAGACATCAATGAAGTAAGACTATCCGGATAGTTGACAGAAGGTTGATATTGTCCCTTTCAGCAAATTTCACAAATTATTTTGACCACAAAGATACACTTCTATCGATCACAAAAAATAAGTCGACCTCTTATGGTCATAGTTCTTGTGGTCTCTTATGTTTATTTCTTTTTTTAAAATCACCAGAAATTATAAAACTTTTTTTTTTCACCTCAGCACAACAGTGCAGTTACAACTCCACACTGACATAAAATGTAAAGTACTATTCTGGCAATGGATTCACACTTCCAATTCCATGCTATATTAATTATCAATAATTTAGTCAAGCCAATAACATCAAGGTCTATAAAATAAATATTAGGAAGCTCTTCTGTATAGATATTGCATGTATAAATCTTCTCAGGTTGAAAAATGGAGCAAGAATGGTTATACTGCACTTTTGAGTCTTGAGGTGACTCACACATAGGACTGCGTCTCAGCAGATTTTTTTTTCAGAGCTCCCAGGAGGCTAAAGTTAGCTTGAGGTTTGTAAAAATCAATATGTATGTTGTGTTTGACAAAACAAGCATCGATTCTAAGAGATGTTTGAGTAATGTGGCTTAATTGCTTTTTAGAAGGTCTGAATCTGTTTCCAAGTGATTTAAGAGTGCCATGTCCACTTAAAGAAGACATATGCCTGTTTTTCTCAAAAGATGACAATTCCATGTGGTCTTAAAGAAATTTGTGCGATGTGTTAAACATTTGTATGTATGTATATGTGTGTATATACACACACGTGTACATAAAATGCATCAAAGAAGAAAAAGACACTTTAAGACCAAATACTTGCTTAAACTGGATCAGTCTTTAAATTTTAAAGCAAGAAAACTGAATTTGATTACCATCACCATTGTGCAAGTTGACACCAACCGATTCTAAGTTTACAGTAGTTGTGACTCCATTACCCCTAGATTTGTGCAAACCCCAAATATCACAAAGGAAAGCTTGTAATGCAAATGTCTAATTCGAGAAGTCGCAAAAACCTTTTTATGCTTTCACAAAGTTGCTACAACACTACTTAATCATTATACATTACTGCATTACAGGGCTTTACCTCTGACCAATCATCAGAACAATCATTCGCTGCCTTCATCCTCTGACTATTTTCTCAACAGCGGTAGTGGTAATCGTAATAATCTGTGAAAGATTAAAGATGTTTTTATCCCTCTCCTTCAAATTTGAAATCTTTTTTTTTTCTCCATTGTTTTGAAGGGAAGTAAGGATGAGAATGGAGAGTTACGGAGAGAGAACTAGGAGACTTACGCCCTTACAGAGGAAACACTGTTCAATGGAAACACCGACCCCCACAGCGATACCTTTATCACAAATTCCATTTGGTTTTTCTTTTGCAAAAAAGTATCAAGTAAACATGACTAGTGTCTTTAAAAGGACACGTGGAAACTGGACGAAGCAGGTGACCATAAGGATAAATGTCTGCCCTCACTCTAAAAACTTACTGGAAAAAGGCCAAGTTTGTCCTGAAGATCTTCCACTTCCTTTACAAGCACACACGTCTTCTTGTTTGTTGGTGTGTGCCATGCACCGGCATCTGTGCCACGCCCAGGGCGACAGGGAAGGACACTATTGGCAAACTGTCGGCAGAGTGGGCAAGTGAATTCACCTTTGTCGACAGAGAAACCCTGGAGGACCTGGTCATTCTAGAAAAAAAGAAACAAGCACATGACAGAAAAAGGCATTCCGCCCATTACCAGAAGGTATGTGTACACGCAGCATTTAAAAACTGTAGATACCTCTGCTTCAAGGCCTAAATCGTGCCATTAGTTTGGCCATATTCAGATTAGTTAAAAGAAACAGAAGGAAAAAAAAAAATCAAGTTGATGCAAGAAAACGTTTCTCACATTTTATTAGCTGCTTTAAAAAAAAAAAAAACATTCGGTAGCAAGGCAAACGATCAAAATGATTAATCCACTGTCAATACTGTTATTTGACTTCTATTCAACAAGAAATAACTTCATAAAAGTCAGACTCTCTTACCCTCAGAGACTCCATGTACGACTTATGGCAATCTATATGCAAAGTGTGCCCACAGGTCTGAACGTAGACGCCCCCATCCCAACCGATCGACACAGACTGCAGACAAGAGCTCTGCAGAATTCACAACAGAACATTGCATCCATTAAGAGTATGAACATTTATGTTTTGGCAGCTTTTTTTTTCTTTGTTAAAGTCAAAAACTGCTTTCCTTTAGGAAGTCTTAATTAAATTACATCAAATAAATATTACATTGTTCAACTTAAAGTACAGCTCCACATAAACCAGCTACATAAAAGACATTTAAGTAAAGCTTGTTAATATGTATTTTACCTCACTCTTAAATCATGTTGGGTAGTAAAATTATGCAATCTGGCCTACAAAATACCTCGAGGACTTAAGAAATGAATTTATGAGCAATGACCACAAAATTTATTAAAGGCTTCTGAAGATGCACAGCAGGCACTTATTTTAGTGACTTGGGCATAAAAGAAATATGACAAATCGGATTTTTTATATATATATATAAAAAATAAATCCCACTTAAAAACAGTGACAATGGATCTGATCATTTTTTCCAGTCACGTACATCTTTGAAGAACTGTTGCATGAGCGTTAGCCTGACATCGTGAGCCACCCCACACGTGTCTGCAGAGTAGATGTGCTCTTCATCACTTGTTGGTAGATTCTTGGGCTCTTTGTTTTTGCAGCGGTGTCCAAGCACTGAAAAGTAATCACAGTCATTCGTGGTAATGACTTTAACTCACTGTAATGTACATTTTCTTCAATGTATTAACAGAGTGTGCTTGACTCTCTCCATTATTATGCAGATTGTTGTTCAAACTTTTCAGTAATGCAAATAAGTGCAAAAAGTTTATACTCTGGCATGCCAAGAATCATCGTTCTTGGCATCCAATCACTCTTGGCTGTACCTGAGGAAGCCTGGAGGAGCACCACTAGGCCAGTTGGACGGTCCTCAGTGGAGGGTCCACTCTGGCCACAGATTACACAGTCATAGAGCAATTCAGACTCCACCGTTTCAGTTGATCCTAAATCCATGGCTGCATCATTGTCGGGAGATTCTGGCCAAAAAAAAAAAAAAAAAATGTAAGGAAAAATTCAATATTCATACAAAATTTCATATTGTTCATATTGATTTTTTTTTTTTTTTACAATGCTGCAGGAAGACCATAACTAAAATTATACACATAAAATCCAACAACAGCTGACATCATTATTTAGTAGCGGTCATTACATTTTTATCACAATTATCACAGGCTGTCCCACAAAACATACAGTACATGTATCCAGAGTACATCACAGCCCCATAATGATACATTTATAAATTCATGAACATGTCCAGAACAAATGAATATAAAGTAACAGTCATGGTGTCCTGGCAATTCTTCCAAACAAGCTAAAACTGTTGAATCGTTTTTAAGTTGAACAGTCACGAACTTTAAACACTGACACTATAACTGATGCCTGTAATTCTTGGGTTTTTCAAAATTTTCCCCCTCGTGACTGTACAGTCTCCCCTTGTTACCAGCTTCGTGGAATAACAACTTCTGAGAACATCAGCGGCTGTCTTGAATGATGTCAATTGTCCTTCTCATTACACAATAATGGTCTGCAAATAGTTTGAAAATGGCCTTATAATAATGATGGGTCACAGCTTTTCTAAGAACAATGCTAATGTCTTTTTTTTTCCTTGGAACCGTGATAACTGAATGCGCCCAACCAGTTATGTACCAAAATGTCTGCTTTTATAGAGGTATTCACCCTTGCTGATGATCAGTTAATCAAGTACACTAGCAACACCTGGCTGCTACTGACCTTCTTTCCTGTGGAGGCAATACGAGGGCACTTAGCTTTGGCAAGGATGAGAGGATATTTTATTGTGTCTTGATATATAAAAACTTCAAAGATTCAGAAGGCGGTTGCACTCCCTTTTTTCACATACTGTAAATTAAACTTATTCTCTGTTTATCCCCAACTCTCCAATGGGCACAGCACTACAAATTAATTACTGATGTGAAATTAGTTTTAAATGTTACGAACACTGTTCAATTTGAGCAGTGAGCACAGTGTAGAAATGTCAAGCTGTGCTGGAAATTGATTTATTGCCTTTTGGAGGAACATGCTCGCAGGAGAGGCGACTGTGTTTCTGGGGAAATGAAAACTGTTTGCACTTGAAGCTAGTGCCACAGCTTCAGCCTCAGGCCACCCAAACACACAGAGCCACTAACGTGTGCAT
Organism: Zenarchopterus dispar; assembly: GCA_028564865.1. Taxonomy (NCBI): domain Eukaryota; kingdom Metazoa; phylum Chordata; class Actinopteri; order Beloniformes; family Zenarchopteridae; genus Zenarchopterus; species Zenarchopterus dispar. The sequence goes on along the minus strand of JAOWBL010000014.1, from coordinate 10,439,240 downwards.
GTCTGCAGACACCACCACACGTAGCCAGCAGGAAAGACAACAAGCATGGAAATGGCAGCATACATCTGGGAACTCTCTTCAAAGTGTTGCATGAATGCAAAAGGCTTGCAAAATTTTCAAATTTTGGCCTCTGGCTAGAGAATAGTACTTCGGATAAAATTAATAACCATCAGATTTTGTTTATTTATGCATGCTTAATGTACCAACCATTCAAATTTCTGAAACATCCTGATACAGCAGGGGTAACTTTGATTTGATAGAAGCCGCATTAAAATGAGAGGACAACCCACACTGCACAGACAGCTTTTACCAAACAAGAAAAGGCGAGCAATACACTTGACGAATTTAAAATCTTAACCCATTTTAAAAACATGGGACACTACAAAACTAAAGGACTATAGTAATCCTCTGATTGAACACAATAGAAGATTCAGACAGACTGCAAGACAATTTATCTAACACTTGTAGTAGGCACTTTAAAGTTGCGATTTCACAAAACAATCCGACACGCTGGTCTTCTTTTCCGATATTCCAGCTGGTTATAGTTGTGTTCCATTTTCTACCATGTCTCTAGGCTGTAAAAGTACAGAACATCTAGTTGGTTCATCTAGTTGGTGAAGCTACCCAGTCTGCCTGCCGTCAGTCTCATTTCCATTACACTTTTTCACAAAAGAAAAGCTAAACTTTGAATTTGCGATAAAGTTATAGGTGTGGGGTTCAGTGCATACGATGAACGGTGTTTTTTTTTTTGTATGAGCACAACTCTCCTGGTTCTCTCTCCTCCTGTGAAACTTTTCTTCAAAACAATGAAAAAGAAAATCTTGACTTTGAAGAAGGTGGACAAAAACATTTTTGGTGTTTAACAAATTATTCCAAAGCCTCTACATATTCTAAGAAAATAGCCTGAGAAGGAAGGCAGCAGATGATCATTCAACTGATTAATCAGATGCAAAGCCCTGTAATAGAGTAATACTTTATGATTAAGTAGTTTCTATAGCACAACTACACTGGATTAATGAGGCCAAAAAATAGCAGGAAAACTAGCTTTTAATGACTTTAGACTGACTGGCTATGTCACCTCCAGCACTGCCAGAAAGGTGCAAATGCTCAAAAAAAAGCATTTCCAACACACTTTTTGCGATAAACTGGATTATCAACACATCTGAAAAATCACAGTGTAAAAACGTAAAGAGGTTTTTGTGATATTAGAGCTGGTTCCATTGTGAGTTTTCCTTTGCGATATTTGGGTTTTGTCCAAATCTAGGAGTAACGGAAACGCGACTATTAGCTATCAAGTATTCTGTTTGAGGCATAAACTGTTAATATCAAACATGTTTCACATATATGATTTGAGACTGGAGATGCTCCGACGCTATTGAAGGAAGTAAAATACTATTGTGGGTCTAAAACTGGGCTTAAAAAAAAACAAACAAAAAAACCCCTCAAGGCCTAAAGTCATCTAGTGTCTAGCCAGCATAAAACCATTCAAAAAGCTCAAATTTCAGATTAGTTTAAACTGTCAGGTTAGTATGGGTGCAGTATATGGTATTTACTTTTGTGATCACTTGATGGTAGAGTTCTCCAAAACATCTGACAATTGAAGGAAGTTAAACGAACCACACATAGCAACCAGCTGCTAAGGTTGGTAAAATCTAACCATGCACTCCTCCTCCTTTCATTTCCATCCAGCTTCAGTACAAGTTAAAACAAATTCAGTTATCATCTCCAAGTACAGAAAGAAAGTTTTATAGCACAGCAGGAAAGGTATGGACAAACAAGAAACCAGTCTTTCCGCAACAGCCTATAGAGCATAGTACCCATTATTCATTTGCTAACCATGCAGTGTCGGGGTGGTCCCAGGGAGTCCAGCCTACTATTAATGCTTTGATCTTATGTGCCCTTACTGCCTGCAGGCAACAACACACTTACACAGAAATCACCCTGCACTCAATTTCTTCTAAAAGGCCTCCAGAGATTATCCTAACCGCATCGGTCCACTGTCACCTTGCAACAGTGAAAAATAATACAGTGATGATAGTTTTATTTTAGTCAACAACACTTTTCTTCAAGGACTACAGCAGCAAAATGTCCTTCAAGCAAAAAGTGTTCATGTCTTTCTAAAGGTCTATTACGTAATGTTCACAAACTAGGTACAAAAGGTACAGGGAGGATGATAATAATAATAATAATAATAATAATAATAATAATAATTGGGTGTGTTGATTCCTAATTAACTTAATAGAAAGTATACTAATATTTATTAATAGATAGATAGACTGACCACCATTTGCATTTAAAAACAGCCTTAGTTCTTCACAATGGACTGACAAGAGCCCACACACATACAAGTGTCTAAAGTTACACAAACATCATGCAGACGCAGGAAGGCTGTCATTTTTAAAATTTTAATTCAATATGCAAACTTCAAATTTGTTTAAACATAAATAAAAATTTATAATATAATTAAAATTCCCAACATCCCAAATAAGAAGAAATGGGTATTAAGGATTGATAGCTATTAAAAATTTAGTGATTTAAAGGGGGGGAAAAAAAAAAAGTCTATCTCAGAGGCTTGTTTGCAGTTTAAACCCTATTACTTAGTGCTGTCTACTTGTTGCTGAGGTATAAATACCCAAGCAGTAGCACTATAACTAACCATACTCCATTTTACTGTGATTATTTTGAAAAAAAAAATATATATAATAAAGTTAATTCAATGCAAAATCATACATGAAATTATTTGCATTGAAATTTGAAATGTTGCTGCCATTATATGCTACAATTTTGAGATTATATGATTTAAATTTTTAAAAAAGAATACTGAAATGCAACCATGTGCCTAGCCTTTTGCATTTACATTTAAACTAAGAGGATGAGTTAAATTTTAAAAAAAAAAAGTTCAGAATTCTTGTTGACCTCTTAGCTAGGTAATATGAAGGATTAGGCAGACTGAATACTGCACTTTACAAGTAAGTTGGAGTAAGTGTACCAAGTGAAAGCTGTTTTATTTTTCTGCTTCTGCACAGCTTCATGTTATGAGGGGAAGAAAATTTGAAACAAGTTTGGATCGTGAATACTGTCTGAGTAATTTGAGCCTTTAAGTCTATTAAAAGTATGTTCACACTGGAATTTCAGTTACTTCAATCTGGATTAAACTAGAAAATAATACATTTATTTTGGTTCATTTAACATTCATATGGACATTTCAATGTCAGACGGTCCAAAAGACATAACAGAAGAAATATGAAACTATGAATTGACTGATTTCTTAGTTTATTTGAAAACTGACTGAGAACCACTTTTTCAGGGGTCTTTATCCACTCATTTGGTGTGTACTAAAGTTGAGGTGGCAATGTTAGAATATGCCATCTGTTATATTGAGAGGTCCCAGAGGTCATGTTAACTGAGCCAAACATGCCAAGTGTGAATGTACCCAAAGATAACTGACATACCAACATCCATGGCTGTTGCCATGAAACTCTTCTGCCTTGATGCAAACTCTGCCAGAAGTTTCTGCTGCCTCTCCCTAGCCCTCTGACGTCTGAAAGAAAAAACAAGTCAATTTTGTTTGGTTCATAAGAGGCCGTGTGCTTGACAAGCTATTATTATATCAAATGTCTATAAATACATATATACCAAATGTGTATATGTAAAGAAAATGGTAAGACTTGGTGCAATACTAAAAACTTTAAAGAACAATAATGCAGGAGATATTGTCACATACACAGGAAGTGTGTGATGTGAGAATGTGTCAACAATGCAAAGCTTGAAACTAAATAAATATGTGTGAGCATTGACTGAAAATTAAAAAACAAGTAAGATAATCTAAACGAATGCTATCAAATGCATCAAAGCTCAATATTTTGAGCTTTATTTAGAGGTTCCAAAAACAAACAATAGGTTTCTCTGTCCTAACTGGAATAAAGAGTCACCAAATTGCTCTGACAGTTGTCTTGGAAACTGCTTTAGTTCATAGAAAAGGGAAAGACTGTACTCGTAATTTTTTCTGTGGGGGTGAAGTCATATTAAGAAAGCAGATAATTTTCCAACAGTTACAGTCAATTTAGCCATCATTAGAGTTAGTAAACAGAGGTACTGTTGAGTTGTAATAACTCTAGAAGAAAAATGAGTGCAATATGTAACCAAACATTTCATCATACAACTGAAGTCTGTGTGTGTTTGTGAAAGTAAATTACCTTTCTTCTTTATCCATAGCTTTCTTGTCAGTGGGACTGCTCTTCTTTGGTGGCACTGGAGGATACAGTTTTCCACAAATGTCCTGGATGCTACGTTTGATTTGGCAGCTGCGTGCGGCTGCCTTGGTAAGAATGCGTTCAATGGATGTAATGCCATCTCCATGAGCAAGGCGGCTCATGTCCATTTCCTCGAGCCAGGATGCTGTCAGAGAGTTCTGCTTGGACGACATCTTCTGGTGGAGCTTGATGAGGAGGGACAGCATGCTTTCTCTAATCTCCAGGATCTCGGTCACCAGCTGCGGTGGTGTGCCTGGTGGAACCCAACGTGTCGAGGTGCTCTTGGGCCTTACAACCTGGGCAGCTTCAGTGTTGTTGCGGTTGATTATCTCCTGGAACTTTCTCCTACGTTCTGCCACTAAGCTGAATACCTGGGCTTCTCGTAGGTTCTAAGGCAAAGAACACAAGTTCATAAAAAGATGGCATGTTTGAAATATGTTTGTGGGAAATATGCAACTGCAATTATGCAATTAAATCCCAAATAAGTTGCCAAAATTTGCCAATTTATCACGTAAATAAATCTTGCTACTTTTTTTTATAAAAAACAGTAAACTTTAACCATATGAAGAGTTTGATACATGAGGTATCAAGCAGACGCCAAAGCAACACAATATGTGAACAGGGAAATATCCCATCAAATTTCACCTGCATCAATGTGCTTTGATAGATCAGAGTTTACAAAGTACAAACACAGATTCTTAAAGTTTAATCACTATTAGTCAGATGGATTTTGAAGGAATGGGAAAATGGCTCATCATCATATTCAGACAAAATCATACACATAAAAGACAAATCGAATATCCAGTCGGAAATTACAGCTGACATTTCACCTCTGCTGACAGCACACAAGACAATTATATTACCAGAGAAAATTCAAATCAACCCGATGCAAAGCACACAAGCTATCTGAAGGATTGCCATGACCTGACCTGACAGAAAAGGACCTGAGTTGCACTACTAAATAAACATGCATCATATAGCCAAGTCAAGGCAACATCAATCATTCTGGCATGTGGTTAAAAAGTGTTTACCCGAACCTGCATTTCACATATAATTAGTTTCAGCAGTCAACAGGGAGGACAACTGCTGAAGCACAGCATTATTCACACCCCATGACACACCAATGGAGATCTCCTTTTAAATGCAAGAAACGCATGCAAAAATATTCTTCCATGACAGAGATTAAATAGACAAATACAGTTGCTAGTGTCATTCAAATCTGAGACGGTTTTACAGAAATGGGTGCAGACAACTACCTCTCTCCAATTTCCTGAAAGACGCCTTGAGTTCTAAGAAAGAAGTGCAGCAAAATAAATAGATGGAGAGTGAAATAGAAGTGAAAAAAAAACTATTCATGATGAGAAATAATTAGATCTGAAAATGTAACATCCTGTAGTCTTAGTCACGTAACGTTCAGAGGTTAAAAGCAGGTCCTGAGTGGCTGAGTTAGAATAAAAAACAAAAGAAAAGAAAAGGAGGAAAGGCAGTCTTAATTTCAAGTCACTGATGCACACTCACAATAAATCAAATCCAGTCTACCAGAAGCTCAGCAGTTCTCACAACCTCCTTTAAAAGCCTAAAAGCAACATACTTTTAAGATGCAAGTTTATAAAAGTTTAAATTAGCTTTTAACAATTTAAAAAGGGAGAAAATTTACCACTGTGTCACCTGGTCATTGTACACATCACGCTAACCATGGGCCACAGTAAGTAAAGGAAAGGATATCTGGGGTGCTAAAGAGAGTTTGTGATGTGTTTATTAAAGATAATAGCAAAAAAACATTCCCACAGCAGCTTTGTGCTCCTTTGATAACATTTTTAAGTATCACTAAGAGGACAAAAAAAAATGCAGACCGTAGTCAGTATTCCAAGACATAGTTACAACAGGAAATGCAGGCTGATCAGACAGATAGTCCAAAGTCAAGTTAGATCACTGTCTGATCGTACCGGCTTGTCACCACAGCCGACTTTACTATTAGGAGAACTGCATTTTAAAAAAAGTAAACTGGACTTGAAATTGAGAAAAAGTGAACTTTTTGGATCTGTTTCATCAGCTACATGTTTACAGATGTGAAACTTAATGTTTCAAACAAATACAATTCCTATTTTAAAACAAGAAATGGACTCTGCAAGATAATATGTTCAATTTTTTTTTTAAGTCTCCTCCAAAACATTACAAAGACAAATAAGAAAGAAGAAAAAGAAAGGAAATTGGACTACTCAAATAGCTCTCAATGAGCCATGATCTTAATCCTTTCCAACATCTCAAAAATACATTTTGGAGAGAAACCGTTCAAACCTGAGAAGAAGGTCAAAATACCTATTGCCAGATGTAACAGGGGGGAAAAAAAGTGATAGTTTATTGGCTAAACTACAGTTAAAGATTGTGGGGGGGAAAACAATAACTTAGGAGTATCATTATATTTGTTCATAGTATTTTCATACCACTCTATTGTGCAAAATATTCAGCTCAATCAAAAATAAAAGTCGGAAGTCTATTTAACATGGCCTGTACTTACTGGATTAACGTTCAGTAGAGCTGCCTCTTACCTGGCCATAAGCAGAAGCTTCACAGCTGGTACTGGGAGGGGCTTCCCTCTTCACTTCAGGGGCTGTCTCAGGAACACGGACCCTTACAAAGTTGATGACATGGTGCAGATTGGAGAGGAGATTGGTGCCAGGGAACCAGCTGTCATGGCAGTGTTCCTCAATACAAGGCTCCTGAAAGCACAAAATCCAGTGAGACACAAGACCCTTTTATACTGTTGGATATATGTCGCCTGTCCTTTTTACATCGACTGACGTGGGATGGTGTGTTGAGCTGCCCCTGCGAATAACTCGCCTCTGAGGGTACAATTCATCATGGGCTAGCACTAATGTAAACAGAAGTAAGGCGGGGTGGTGCATCATGGGTGGGATTTGTTAATGACAAGATGAGGATGTCCATGAGCTCCTCATCCTCAGAACCATGAAAGTTATAAATCAGCAAGTTACACAACCATAATATGAAACGGGCTACTAAAATGACAGAATGGGGTTTTGAAACACATGAAACTCTGGTAATTAAACTGACGAGACATTTGCGTTCAACGAACAAAACAGCAGTTTGTGCAACACGATTTGGGGGAAGTCACTACACAGTTCCCGTTGTTGTTCAGCATGCATCTGCCACCCGCTCCATCTGCTGCATCAGCAGGCTCTTCTGATGTTGGTGAAGTCAGCAAGGCCAACAAAACAGACAGCTGGCTATCATGTTACATGGTACCACTCGATAACGCCTCCCGACTCCTGACACGGGTGGGCAATGACGCGGCTGGTGTTTACATTGTCCAACGCAAGATAAACATGCAGTCGTCACTCAGGGATAATAGTGGGGTCTAATCTAAAAAATGCCTACAGTCTGTCTTCCTGCACCCAGTAAGACTGTAATGTGGATGGTGCAAAAAAAAAAAAAGGAGCTTTGAATAGGCTCAAAGAGTCTGATGTGTTAATGGGCCTCCAAACTCGAGATACTTTCAGGCAAGCTCAATCCACAGACACACCTAAAGGATCTATTCCTTGTCCTTACCCTGAATGGTCACAATTCTTTTGAAACTATGAGAAAAACTTATTCAACACGAAATCAAAATGTTATCTGTTCAATATTATTATGGCTGGTATGTGTGATGTTTCAGTTTTTCTCCTATTTTAACTGTTCTAAATCAGTGTCATAAATAATTTGTTCTGCAGGCGCATTGCTTTTATTTAATGTAGGGGTATGTAGATTTCTGGCAATGCCACCAACACTTACCTCATCCTCCCTGTTGTCTTGAACCTGGTTATCCAAGCCCAGCTCAATCAGGTACAGCACCATGCACAACACATGTTCAGACATGTTCTGATGATCCATCCATATCTAAAACATAAAACTGTAGAGTTACACTGGAGGGAAAAGAAAATTTTAAAAAAGTTCAGTTGAAGAAGTCATACTGTACTACTAGACTATGAGATTACTGTATTTTAGTACAGTATTTCATGTTAATTACTGCTTTACAACTCAAACTGGCATTTAAGAACTGCTGATCTTGCCACAGTTTAAGGGGCACATTTTGGCACTTCTTATTTCCTGCACCGGACCAACATCTTTACAACACATGTTAGCATCAATTAAAAGCTAAATCATAATACTTGCACAGTAATTGAACATGCCAAAAAGGGTATTAACGAATGTGCAAAGAGGATGTTGTATTACACTGCAGGAGTAGCCGTTAAAAGGCTCACCTTGTAAAGCAGAGTGAAGATCACAATGTGTAGCGTCTTGCAGTGCAACAGCCTGATTAGACCCTTGTAGCATGAATGTAGAGGACTCCTCTCCTTGTAAGGTGGCCATGGGTTGCCAGTATGAATCCCATACTGTTTCAAACTAAGTAATGACATTGTTCACAAAAAGGGGTGAAGAAGGGGGATAAAGGAAAAAAAAAACAATTAATGAGAAGAAAAAAAAAACAGCACCAGAGAGATTGTGGCCATCACCAAAATCCTAATATCTCTGTTCAAATGATTTTGCTTTATGCAATACAACAGCTGATGGGAAGCACTTTATTATTGATGACTGGATTGCCATTTCAAAAACCAGGCCAGCTAGACATGCAACCCATCACAGTCAAACTGAGTGAATGATCAACATGAGGCTGATATCAGAATCTGAAGGTAGCAGTTTCAAGTCTTTTGTAAGAGAAATATCTCTCAGTTTATTCTATATTGGAACACCAAACACTGGCCAAGAAAACGCCACACCACATATGAAATGAGTATTATTCCAACTGTACCAAAAAAAACCAAAAAACAAAACAAAACAGAATCACTGATTCTGCCATTGTAGAGAAACACAATTCTGTATATCTTACAGCATTAGGCAGCTGTTTATTAAAGAACCATCTAACTAACCAGTGACAGAGTAAACAAATTTAATAGAACAATAAGGAAGAAGACTTATCTTCAGATACATTTTAAACTCTTCTTCTTCTTCGAATTTTTAAAAAGGCACAGAAAATGCATGGTTTAAAAAATGTCTGTATATCATCCACAAGGTTAACACATCTCTGTTTAAAATCCTATCATCAAAAAGCCATCTTCCCAGCTACCATTTCAAACTCAGAAGCACTCCATTAGACGCCCCTTCAATAAGGTTGGCATCTTTAACAGTCTCACCAGCTTAAAGGAAAATTAACCCACAAGCAGCTCTTTCACCTTCAATAACGTATTTGTCTTGGAAGACATGTTAGACACAATTAACAAGAAATATTTCCTCAGTTTTATTACAATTTAAAGAAACACTGATTTCACCTCAACACTCTATGTAATTGGAACAAATCCCAGCACCTGCGGCCGTTAGCTGGTTGACCTGACATTTTTTTGTTTTTTTTCCACAAACAGGCAAGAAAGGTGACCTGCTAAAACTGAAAAGGATATGATCCTGATTTTTATCTGTAATGACTTAATTCATCAACAAAAGTATAGCTGAACAAGAGCAATATGCATTGACAGAAATGTACGCAGTATTATTTAATGAGATAGAAAAGAAATTTACTTTGAGAATATAAAGACAATGGAGTGAACTTACAAAGCTGAGTATCTGTCCATTGCTGACTGGACATCACGGCGATAAACTGTTCTGAGAATGACCATGATGGGGTCAAATTCCTTCTCCCACACCTCACCTAGTGGAGAGAGAGAGAGAAAAAAAAAAAGAAATGTATTGAAACCTCTGGTACTGATCCATCCCCCACCCGCTCCCCATTCCCACCTTTTCTATCTGAGCGATGCAAGTCTGCCCCCAACTGGTATCTTGAGTTCTAATGTCAATCAAAACATTTAGCCTCTTGTTGCTCACGTTTACATATTTCAAGCTAACAATAAAAACATAAGTAGTCTAAAAAACAAAATATAATTAATGTGGGCATTATTTTTAAAAACAACAACATTTATTCTTTTTCAGTGAATAGTTTAAGATATTATTACTCAAGAGCCCACTGAATATCAACTAATTTCTCTTTTTTGTAACAATCTTCAATAAACATTAATGGATGATGACCAAGAACTGAAATTTGATCTGTTAAAACATCTTGTATTTGTTGCTTGTCTACAAAAGGACTGTAACTAGATAAATCAATGACTCGTTCTATTTTGTAGATGATGAGACCCTAAATAAAACATGATCTCAAAAAAATACTAAAATATCTCTGCTAACCACTGGAGGGCAGTAGACTGGGGTCTTCAAACTGCCCTCCAGTTACATGTCAAACTTACAAAACCAACTGTTTGAAACAACACAAAGGAACTTGTGTAATTTAAAACTCAGAGGGTCTATAAGAATGAAGTTTAAGTTACTTTTACTTGTGCCATTATCTTCTATTCCTTGCTTATTTGTCATTCCTTCCTTGAGCCTTTTTGGGTGCCTCTGCCATTATGCTCACACAAAAAAAATAAATAAATAAATAAATAAAAAACACACATCATGGCAAGGACATAGTTAACCACGGCACTGCCATCACAGACAATTGTTGCCAATGTGTGTCATGAGAGATGACTGAGACAGAGTCAAATTTACTTTTTTTCTTTTTTTTAGACCAACAATTAGGCAGACTGCTAGAGTTAGACAATGATTGTTAAAAATGAAGAAATATTTCTGAAAATAAAATAAAACTAAAAGCGACTGGAACAAAATATATTTTCAGCTGCTTTCATCCAGCGTGCACAAGTACTGCACACATGGCACCGTAATAAGAAATGTTAATGAGATTCAACATGACGTGAGAAAACTGTTACTCTCAAGACTTTTGCATGTACCATCCAATCACACTTGAATACTAAATACTTTGTGTACACATGCCTCTCTCCGTCCCTTTCACATGAATGTCTGAAAGAAGCAGTGAGCAACATAAATGTTCAGGTCACCAGTTTCTGAGCGACTGGAAGGTCATCACTTTAACATACTGACCAGGTCAATATCGTTATGCTCGTATCTGTGAAAAACTTTCTCCACAAATTTCCTGTTTTGTGTAAATTCACCATTTATCATCCTAGACACTTGAGAGGCAGCACTTTTCAAAAGATTAACTTGTTACAGTAGACTGTTACGAGCGTAAATTACACCTCGTCTTTGAGCAGAATTATCTTACCTTTGGGTGTGTACATCCCCTGCTGCATGGAGCCTCCCGGCTCAAACACAGGTGCTTTGAAATCAGCCACAGCAGAGAGCATATCCTCAAAACTACAGCTACCTGGTACAATGCCACTCTTTGGGTTGGGATTCTCAGGAATCTAGGAGAATCTTCTTAAGGAAAATTTTAGTCACAGATAGCACAATATAGTTACTTCTTAATCTAAATTTGTATTGCATTGACCTGTATTTTTTAGGTACAGAAGGATACAAGGTCTAACAGTGCACTGTGCGTACGATCATTCATACACAGTTGAGAGACCATCTCAGCTCGGAGGATCTCATCATCCGTCATCCCTGGGAGCAAAGATGAAAAGGACAGAGTGAGTAAACTGACAAAAATGTCATCTTTTCAACTGCGGTTGCACAAGATGACAGAGATGTTACACTACATTGCTCTCTGTTGAATATCAAGTAAAATTTACATTTTTCATGTTTGTCAAAATTATAGTCAAATTACAAGAAATTAAAAAAGTGCAATAACTCCCCAATAAAAGTAAAAATCTCTTCCTTCTGCGGTGTCAAACATGTCGTACTCTGGTCCTGTTGGGATAGGCCCTTGTAACTCTGACATGTCTTTTATTTCTTTCCATGTACTCCAAACCTGAGCTAAGAACAAGTATTAAACATGAAATCAAAATGTCACAAATTTCATCCCACAAAGCTATTACTGAAGATGAATTCACCTTAATGACACTGAAATGTAACAAAAACCTTGTGTCTAAAGCCTGCAGTCTCAGAAACTAAAAAGTAAGAAGCGGAATGACAAAGGGGGTGCTTGTTAATTTCTTTTCTTCAACATTTAACAGCTCGAGCAACAGAAATTTATCTCTGAGGATCAGCAACATTAAACTATAATGTCCAAAGCCATCTGAAAGGTCTAGATGTCACTGTGCGCCCACTTCTTGGACCATACCAATACAATTATCACTCAAACTAGTCCATACTCAGCAAATATGACTCACTACAATTTCCCAAATTAGGAATTTATGTTAAAGGCTCAAAATCATTAAACTGACAGGGGGATCCAACATAATTTGCCAACATGCACTTAGAAGTGGTGAGAAAATGGTTCTGAGGACAATTTTAGAGCTTCATAAAATGGAAATTATAATAGACAACACTGTGCATCCTCTCCACAGCAAATAATAATTAAGCAGTTTTAAGAGACTATATTCACTGCACTAAAAAGTGTCTGAGTTCTGGCATCTCCGATAGACATACTGTTGCACCACTTACCTAGATGGATGCGAAGACTCGTCAGTATGACTAAAAACGTCAGGGCTCCTTCCAGCATTGGTCTTTCCTGCTCAGAGTCTAACACTGCATTTTGATGCTGTGATGCCATTGTCAAGAGGTCAACCACTTTAAACCTGCCAGAGAAGAAAATTGTTTACCATCTATGCAATCTTACCTAAATTTTAAAAATTTAAAATAATGTATGAAGTATTCCAGCAAGGATAAATAGAGTTTAAGACCTCTCAAAAACACTTGAGATAAAGTAGTCAGGATCTAGTCTTGAGGCGCAAACCTGCAGAAAGCAGAATTCAGAAAAAAGTCTGAACTAACCTCATAATAACAGCAAATAATAATGATAGCCTTGCTGCATTTCTAACCTGGAGCAGATAGATGTCCGGATCAATCATGGAATTGCAGAAGTGTGACTGCACATAAGTCATAGCCTGTCCTTTGATCTGCAGACCATTCCTGACCCACATATTGCTGTGGATTTCTGACAGACATGCCTATGGCCAAACAGAAAAATTGTTTTGACCAACACATCAGTACAGATATGCATGTGATGTGAAGATTAAGGGGAATGTATCCATTGGCTTCTGGTGTTATACCTGTATTTGAAGTGGATGCACCATGATCTTCATAAGCATCTCTTGGTCAGGCAAGAGGCTGTCCAGATCCAAGTTTTGGCATTTTACAGCCTGAGGATTTTTACACAATTAACCTCAAAACACAAAAGAACTGCTCACCACTTTGACATGAGAACCATGGACTTACCCTACTGAGAAACATGGCGTAGTAGCGGTGGAGTGGCAGGTGAAACGTCACTTGATTTGGAGCAGGCTGTGAGAGAAACATAGCAAGTTATGAGAAACGGGGAAGGAGAAAATTTGATGTAAAAAAACAAAAACAAACAAACATTTGAGATTTGAATGTACCTCATCAATGAAACCAATTGCATCAAACCAGATCTGCAGGGTCTCTAAACAGTAGCGAACCACTGTTTTGGTATATTCCTGTGTCTCCTGCTCACAGACAATTCAAGACATTAAAGGTTTATTTTGCATATTGTAATAACTACATGAAGCACAAGAAACAAAAATGAACATATAAGCTTTGAGTGTGAGAAAGAACAGGACTTACTTTAACTTTGCAATGTGTTAAAAGACCCCACATAGGTTGCGCACAGGCTTCAAGCTCTGCTGCAAATGCTGCATAGTAGGTCTGAGACTCAAATTCCACATGCTCATTCAACTCTCTCTTATTCAGGTTCATACCTGTAACAGGAAATGTTTCCAAAGTTACAGTCATGACATGACTTCAACAGTCATAAATGGCTTCTTGATGCTCAAATAAAACTTTTTAAAATCTCAAATAATATTTTTAAGCATTATTGATGGGTGTAGTGCTGGTTAATAAACTTATTGTACAAGCTTATTTGAAAAAAAAATCTGTGCATATCTTTTACATAGGAATATCACACTTATCAGGTCATAGCTAGAGCAGTGCAGTAAACATGGATACAATTTTATAGTGGCACTGGCCTCACACCATCCGCAAGAGGATACTCAAGCCCACTGTACAAGGGTGAACGTTATTTTTAGGGTTGTGGTAGCCTGCATGAGGCAAGTGAGGAGCCCGAACCACAATCACCACAGCACATTTATTATTTTCACATTATCTTTAGTAGAAGACAGATGAGCTACATCTTTCTCTGACTACATCCACTGCAAGCCTGACTAAAACATGGTTTTCATTATTCAATATCACCACCTAAACAGCCGACGAGACACGTGCCAGCACCAAAACTTGATATTCAATAGCAATAATATAGGAAATGACAAGTGGGCCATATAGAGGATGCTGTGAGACCTAAAAGCAATCCTTCTTTCATGATAGGTTAACAAAATTCAGTCATTTATGATGTGAATAAACAAATATAAAATCAGTACAGTGCACGTCCCCCAGCGCATCTCTTCTTTTGTAATTTTAGATTGAAAAAGAATTTCCACATGACAACAAATTGTCCTAAAAGACATTCAATCATATTGATGAAATGCTCAACAACTGCAGACATGATAAACATGGGCATCCATGTCAAAGTGTCCTGGAGAAAAGACGATGAACTCCTAAATTGTCCCCAGTGCACTCATCTGTGTGCAACTCTGGAGACGATACGCTGCACCTATAAAGAATCCTACATGCTGAATGGTGTTTGACTGAGAAACACATTTTTAAGCACTTTGCAGAACCTGGATATGGTTGAAAGACACTATGCAGGTATGGACCATTTATCATTTACAAAGTCACTCATTCAATCAAAATCCAACTCCAAAGGACAAAAGAACTTAAATGATAACAATTCTAAAATAAGTGTCTTGGAGAAGAAGAAAAAAAAAAAAAAGCAGTTAATCCTAGGAACGCAAACAACTGGTGTTCAGTTTATGAGCAGTAGCCTACTTTTTAGTCTGGTCAAGTTTACCAGCCTAGAAAGTTTGAGAAATTCCCGTAGTTAGAGAAATCATTGACGGAGGAAAGATCAGTTTACCATTTATGTCACTATGGCAATCAGAAGTTTCACCAGCAGCAGTGACATTTCCTGGTTTACAAAGTCCAGTACAATCCCTATTTGGAAACTGTCTGCTTTTATCACATCAACTTTCATGAGCTTACATAAGATTTTTGAACTCAAGACATTGCATACACACCATCCCTGCATCTGGTGTCTCTGATGTAAAAATTAATGTGCGGAGTTCATTGTAAACCGAGTGCAAAGTGTACTCCCTGCATTTCACCCAAAGAGAGCTGGAATAGGTTCCAGCAGGATTGGTATAAGTGGGCAGAGATAATGGATGGATGGATGGATGTATCACTGTAATATGTAGCTCTAACCATCTTCATCAATAATTCTCATGGTTGCTTTCCAATCTAATTTCACATGTGCATCAGTCAGCTAAGCTGTACCTCCTCTTTTACCCATGCGTCCAGTACATGTAGACCTACAAACTGTCTGATGTTTGACAAATTTTACATTCTGCTCATGGGCACTGGTATTTAAAAAAAAAAAAAAAAAAAAAAATCTCATGCAGCTTTTGAACCTTTGCTGATGTTAAATTTAGCCTAATATTTGTATTGCAGAGTGCTTGCTTACAACTTGAAATTCACTCTGGAGATATTTAATGCTTAACTGTGCTTTTAAGTGTGGATAAGCCAAAGCCGTTCATGTTCTGACACTGGATTCAAGCTCAGCTCTGGGTTAAACTCAAAATGTTATGGTTTAGGAAGTACCATGCAATTGCCCCGTAAACTTTTCTAACATATTTGTGTTGCTCCATATGTTTAAAGACTTTTAGTCATGCTCAGAAATGAAAATAGATACATCACTTACCTTGGAAAAATGACACAAAGCTCATCCACAGCATTAACAAGGAGTGGTCTTCCAGGAACTTTTTTGCTACACTTTGGTGTGACAAGATGTTAATAAAATCACTAACTAGGGGCCAATAGGTATTGTTCTTCAGCAGGGCTTCGCTGCAGTTCACCACTACATGCCGACTGTTTTCTTCATCTGACAGAAAAGTGAGAAACAGAGAACGCAACTGCAATAATTTGCAACTACACTGGTATAATGACATGAGATTATATTTAGTTGTTTAAGTGAAATACATGTCAATACAGTTGCAAGTTACACAACCCAGCACATGACTGTGCTTACAAATTTAACATTGTTG
>JAOWBL010000014.1:10410280-10422720 GCA_028564865.1 Zenarchopterus dispar | reverse complement strand
AGGTGGTGCTCTGAAACTAATTATTTCACTTGGAGCCTGTACTGTCAGAAAAGTCAGAGGGATGAAAGCTTTTGGACAACTTACCCTGAAGCTCACTCTTAATAAGGCAACTTTCCATCATGTAGAGGAGGACCGTGACCATGATGTCCAGCAGCTGGCACTCCTCTGTCATGTGCCTGGCCAGCTCCTCGTTGCTGAACAGCTGCACGCTAATATGCACAATGCGGTTGGACATTGTATCTGATTCATGGCTTTTCATCAGTGTTTTCATGATGAAGGCATAATGTTGAACAAATGTTTTCGTAAATGTGATCTGGCAAAGAGAAAGAGAAAACACATAATTTTTTGACTGCACCTCTTTTTTTGAAACACCAATACTTGTGTAAAACAATAATTTCAGTAAAGACATTTTTTTTTCTAATTTGTGAAAAGCATTAAGACGTCATTTTAAAAGCAGTAAAGGGCCAAAGAAAACTTGCAATTCAACAAGAAAATGTGAACAAAGGGGGGAAAAAAACCTTGTAGTCTTGATCTGGCAACATGTTTAGTAGGAAGGTGACCATCTTCTGTGGAAACTCGTATTTTATTGTCCAAAACAACAGCTCTTCCAGAAAGCATTTATGCTTTAGTGATTCAATAATGCAATGGTCTGATGGAAGATGAGAGACATAATTAACAACCAAATCAGTTCAATTCTTGTAATGGTACATTATTTTATTTTCTAATATATACCTTTGGTACTGCTGCTCAGCTTAACCCTCTTTCTCTGACCAACAGACTGCCCTGCATCTTGATCATCCTTAAAAGAACAAGGCAGTAATAGTATTGAATACCATATCCACAAAGTGTAAAACAGAAACTTCAGATCAATCAGCAACAAATAAAACAATTCGACATTCTGATTGAAAATCAAATTATAGCCAGTCAATGTTCCTAATACTGAGTTGGTGCATTAATGTACAGCAGCAATATGGCCCTTGGACAATGATAAACATTTGTCTTAATGTATAAGTACACAATAACAGACAGAATTATTGAAGGACTGCTCAAATCCAATTGATCAAAAGAAAAGGGAGAAGATTTGTTTTGTTAAGAAAAAAATTACAGTTTAAAAACAGGGGGAAAAAAAGAAAAGAAAAAAAAAATCACTATACTTCCTACTAACACATACCTCTTTACAAGACTCATCTGGGCTGCCTGGTCCACTGGATCCTAAAAAAGAAAATAAAAAAAATGGTCACAAGAAGAATCAACCAGCACAAAATTGTGTGTTCAACAACTGTTTATAAAAAAAAAAAAGAAAAAAAAAGGGGGGGGGGGTCAACAGTTTTTGTTTTAACTTGTTTTGTTGGCAGCAAGTGTTTTTGTCTGTTTTGATTTTAAGGTGCATTTAATTTGTTTCTCTTAAACTGACTTACAAGGCTTCTTTTTTTAGAACATAAGAGGAAACCCTTCACACTTGTAGTTTGCCAGTCATTTCCATTTTAATGCTTTATTGGTAGTCATGAGATAAACTGATCACCAATGGCTCTGATCTTTGGACCATACAGGGACATAAAAGACTTCCAAAATGCCTCAGTTTTAAGAATGCAACATAAGTGTTGGATGATTTTTTTATACAGTATGGTACAATTTTGTTGTATATGAACTTTGATTGTTACAATTTTCAAGGTTTATTAGGCTTCGAACCAGTTTAACAAATATTGGGCAACCATAACTGATAGTTCTCTGGGCATCAGTGAGAATGTGAGTTTTTGGACAGGGTCACGAATGACATCAACCAATCGTGGGTTAAGTACGTAGCTCAAGGAGCAAGATCATAGTTAATACTGCAGCATCATCTTCCCAAGAGGTGTGTTATCTGTGTATCTCCTGTAAATGCAAAGTTCACTAGAATATCTGCATTAAACACAAATAAAGTGGCTTATTATAAATCGATAATAAGCTCTCCTGTTCCAACAAGTAAGAGCAGTTAGCTCTGGGTGACAAGCAAGTCAAATGGATCAGGAAGAGGGGGGGAAAAAAAAAAAAATCAAACTAGAGTGCATCACCTGCATAAAAGTACTGGTGGAAATAGTTCTTCATAAATGTGTAAAAATAGTCAAGAATTAAAAAGGTATCCTGATGTCCTCTATGGCAACATTTTCACTGTTTTTAAACCCCTGACACTTTTTTTAATACTACTGTACAAATATGACCTAAGATTTTATCAGATTTTCACATCAACATTTTCAACTCCAGAAAATAGATGTTAAGAACTCAGTAAACAAATGACAAAAATAAACATGCTGTATTATATTTATTTAGAAGAATAATCTAATAATTCATGTTTGAGATAAAAGTGTGTGAATCCTTCAATGTCAGATGCAACTTCTTTGTCCTGGAAAAATTACCACAAAGTCCAGTAACTACTCAGTCTTGCTGCACATCTAGTTTGAGGCCCTGAAGCAAGCTGTGAGGAAATCGCATCACTGTTGAAGAGTTCCTTGCTGCAAATACTCAATTTTGGTTTTCCACGACACGTCTGTTGTATCAAGGTCAGGGCTTTCACTCATCTACTTTAAAACATTATCTTCAGGCACCTTTCAACATTATTTGGTACAATGATGCGTTTGCTGCAGGTTATTATGTTGCTTCACGACCCTTGACCCACTGTTTCTAATTTCTCCACAATGTTTACCAGATGAGCACCAATGTTCACCTTGGCAAGAAGTGCTTTTCATCTAGTAGCCTGGGCTTCAGTAATGTTATATAATTTTCTATTTTTTGCAATAAAGTTGAATGATGTCAGAACTCCTGCCAATACAGAAATGATACATCTGTGGCACAAATCTCAAAGACTGTAAGTTAATACTCTTCCATCTTTCTCCACACATCCCGTTCCAGTACTATGAAAAAAAGGTATGATGTCACACCAATTTATATCATAAGAAAAACATATGAATTTACATATTACAAAAAAATATGCCACTGTAATCTTACCCAGTAACCCAATCGCTCCTGCACCTCCTTCCGCTCCAACATCACCAGCAGCAGCACCCTGAACTTTCTCCTCCACCGACACCAGACCTGAATTCTTCAATGCTGACAAATACTTTTCATAGTTCTTTTTAGCATACAAATTCTCTTCTTGGCCTGTAGCAGTGAAAAAAATATATAACATGTGTTACACAACGCTGAAATATCAAAAAAGAGAAAGCTTTTTGATAGTGTAATAGGAAAAAAAATGGATTGCGTTTTTTTTTTCCTTCTGTGTTAGATATATCAAAAAATGGAGCATGGAAATGTTGCTCCAACACAGATATCTCAAGAAGAGAATATTACCCATGCTCAACTCCTTGAACGTTTGCTGATTGGTCAAGATTTTTGTCAGCACTGTCCTCATTGCTCCTCCCATCTTCGTGAGCTCCTCCAGGAAGGAGATATGAGGTTCCAGCTGTTGCAGGACTTTCTGTAGATCTCTTTCAGTTGAGGTGTCTGGTAAAACAAGATAAGCAAAACAAGTCATGAGACTCTGTACTTTGTGGATGTAATTTTAGATGCAAACAGTTGTGTAACATTTGTATTAGTTATGAACAGCAGATAATGTTTTATAACTTATATTCAGTGGGAGAGCCACAGTGTATAAAGAATGAAAGACAGTAAATAAAAGCATATAATTTCTAACTTGAAGTGCTACATTTCTGGATAATAACAAAAAAAAACAAAACTAGTTTTTCAGAATAATGTTTAAATTTGCATGTCATGATTGTTTTTACCTGGCTCAACATATCCATCCCTCAGATACTGTATGATGCACAGAATAAAGCGAGGAAGAACCATCTCAGACATCAAAAGAAGATCTCGTGGTATTGAGGGGACATTTTCACCAGTTTTCAACCGATGCCGTAGGCAAAACCTGGAATGAAATTTTTTTTTAAAAAGTGAGAATAAAACAAAATATGATCACAAGCAGTTATTCTTGTATCCCACTCTTTTGTGTATGTACTATTCTTTAAAAACAAAAAACAAAACAGTGCTTGGACAGATAACACAATCAGCATAAAAGCTCTTCAGCAATTTTGCTAATTCTGAAATTCAAGGATTGATTTCAGCGCATTTTATCTTCATATTAATGCTCCCTCTCTTGGTATAGCACAAGTGATTACATGGTGATTCAAAGCTAGACCTCCCACAAATATCTGACTTGATTCTCATCATTTTAAACAATTATTTAAATCCTATCCATGTACTTGTTACTATTATGTTGCAGAACTAATATTTTCTTCCCCATATCTTGTCTCCAGCTATGTTTACAGCACCAAATATGTATTTCATAGAGCTAAAAATTCTAATATTTCAACAGCTGCAGCCTAATAAGCATCTATTCACATTAGTGACTTTAAGCTGAAAACCCAAGGGGCACAGAATTGCTGACAGTTAACAGATCTGGTTTAAAGCTAAATGAAAAAAAATAGAGCTCAATAACACTGAAGAGGCAATTTGTTGGATTTAACACAAGTCGTGGTCTGAGATTTTACTGCCACTGATATAAATCAGACAGTGGCATGAAATGAACTGAAAAGGACAACTGTGGGCTGTGATTAATTATAAAAATTAACCAATTATATTTCATTATACATAATCTGATCCCCAAATCCCTTTCCCTGCATATTATGTGCTCCATAACAACATATAAACCAAAATATTTCTTCCTCATATTGCATAAGACTGTAACAAATCAGTCAACAGAAAGATCACTTCAAAGACATCCCAAATCTTTACCATTTAACAGGCCATCTTCTTTACTCACACAAGCAAATTGATCTCCTTAACAGTGACAATGGCTCTAATAATCAGCATCAACATCAATATTGCTGATCAATTTCATATGCAATATCAGAAATACTTTTTTCCTTTTCTTTTCTTTTGGTTCAATATTTTGCTAAAGCACTTTCTCGAAAATATGAATGATTATGGGCGTGAACGAAAAAAATAATAGAGTTAAGAAACAAAGTTTTAAAACAAAAGAAACAAAAGAGACCAATTCTGTTAACGTATAAGACGATATTCATGTTCTTTTACATGCAATTTGTTGTTGAACAAAAGAAAAAAAATCCTCTTGGGCAAAGCAAAGATGTTATATTTAAGCAGTGCTTAATGGCTAATAGTCAAATTAAGCAGAAACCTGCTGATGCTTATGGTTGTCTTTAGCGAACAGACGTTATGGTTTTTCTATTAATAAATGACAGACGCAGCGTAAAACTTTCAGTTGTCGTTCACTAGCAATTATACATAAGCAAATAACTGACACATTTACATAAAAACTGGTATGGTTTACGTTGATTTGGACATTTTATCAGCCGTCATAGCTTACTTTTCAGGAACACCTGTCAAACCGATACTTGCTAACCTGTTAGTTAGCAGCTCGGCTAGCAGCGCGGCTAGCTCAGACTTACCCACTCTCTCGCATGACATTACCGTCTCCACAGTCACAGGCCCCGCCAGCCTGGCTCCTGAACATGTTGAAGTCGTGGCCTGTGTGGTCTCCATTATTAAAACACTCGGCGCACAGCGACATGCACGGTGAGATGCCACAGGTCCGGCATCGATACGCCACGAAATTAGCCGTCCAAACCAAGCCGCACAGAGTCGCGTTGTCATAGGAGCGGACCGTTTTGTAGAACTCCTCGAAACATTCGCCTCCTGCGATCAGATATTTACACCAGTCAAGCGCTTCTGTGTCCGCCGCTGTTTTTTCGGGATTTAGAACAACGTCGAGCAGCTCCTGGAGCTGTCGGAGCCCAGAGCTATTGTCAGTCCGGTTTAACTCTGCCTTCAAGTGGGCGGCAGTAGCTCTCTTGTCCCGGCGCAGCAGCGACGCCGCCATCATGCACTCTGGCTTGTTGTCCACAATTTTATTTTTGTTGTCCTGTTCCATGATCTCGGAGTTTCTCGCGATACTACGTGGTCTTTAATGGCTGTCAAATTATATTGGAACACTTCTTGCAAATAATTATCTTTTTAGGAATTTGGATTATGACTAACAATAGAAGAAGTTATACAAAAAATTGTTCTCTCTTCCTATGTCGTCAAAGCAAATAAAAATGTCATTTCTTTTTCAGCTGAATTGCATGTCCAATTTTCCGATTAACATGATTTTGTACTGCCATTCAAATATTTTGGTATACATACATTTATAAAACAAATGAGAAACTGTTTTGTACAAGTTTATTCAATATCAGTTAGAAATCTCTCAAAAGTATTATCTTCAGCCCTCCTATCATTGTAAGCAAACCATAAACCCCCGTCTGCCTTAAATATCAGTAACTACACACAAAGAAAATAACCAAATAGTAAATAAACGTCAATACACGCTTCAGTTTGTTCTGAATAGCAAACTGGAGTTCAATAGGGCTTTAGTTGGGGAATAAAAAACAAAACTAACATTATAACCACCAAAACAAAAACAAAAAAAAAAGCTATTTTCATCCAAATAGTACAGCTGAACGTGTCCTTTGGATAAAGTTGTTTACTTATATATCTTCTGTGGCAGAAATATTTATTTATTTATTGACTTGGTATGGAAATGTATTTTCGTAGAGTAATTGTTAATTGAGGCAAATACAAAAAAAAAAGTATTAGTCAAACGATCATGATAATGATGGACTTTGGGGCGGGGAGGTACGTTTTTGTAAACAGCGTTTACGTTACTAGCAGGGTTATCATTTATGTCTTTAAACAATATGTAAGCAATTTCAAAATCCATAAATTATTACGTAATTTGTAAGAAACAATTTTGATATCTTTTAGGTAGTATATTTGTTTCGAAGTATTAAACGGAAATTTAAGAAATCTTTTTTAAAATTAAATTAAAAAACAGAAAATAAATGAAGAAAGAAAAATAATTCATTTAGGATCACTTCTCATCAGGATCATGGTCAGAGTCGGATTGCTTTGACCGACGCACACAACACGGCGGAAGCTCTCGTCGTGCGTGCTGAAAGTAAGAGCTGATATTCAAAAGACTCAAGTTTATTAAATATCATAGTTTAGTGTATTTTTGTCTGTGTGTGGCATCACAATCCCTTGTAATGAAGCTCAAAGAATTAGAAAGCTGTTTACAGCAAGTGGACACATTTGAAGAGCCAAAAATCCTTCTGGAGCAATATCCAACTAGTCCTCATATCGCTGGTGAGACGCACTCTCATGAACATTAAACTACTGATAGTGCACGTTTGTCTTTCTTTTTTAAACTTTCTGCTATTTTCCCCCACAGCATGCATGCTTTACACAATCCACAGTTCATTTGATGACATTGAGGGCAGACTGGTTGCGGATCTGGGATGCGGTTGTGGAGTCCTCAGCATCGGAGCAGCGATGCTGGACGCAGGGTGAGAAGCTCGGAAATGTCCTGCGATCTTTCTCTCTCTTTTTTTTCTTTTATACATCTGTATCTCTGCTGTCTCGCGTGCAGTTTGTGCGTGGGCTTTGACATAGATGAAGACGCCCTGGACATATTCAGAAAAAACGTGGAGGAATTTGAGATCTCGAACGTGGATCTGATCCAGTGTGACTTGTGTTCCCTAGAACCGGATGTTTACGCCAAAAAGTTTGACACTGTAATAATGAATCCACCGTTTGGTACAAAACACAACCAAGGTGAGTCATTTTACATTCTTTCTTGGCTTGGTTGGATAAGTTGCTTGTTGAGGTTTAATGACCTGATAACTTTTTTCTATATTTGGGCTGGGGTTTAAATACTTGTAAAGATATGTAGAGTATATAATTTAAGAAATTAACTTTATGTGACTCAGATTGGAGATGTGTTACTCGAACTTCAGATAAACATTTGAATGTTGGTTTTGCATAAAACTAGTAGATTTCAACCCTCTGCCACTTATTCTGGGAAATATCCTGAAAGAGCATAAGGAATAGATGGCTCATAAATATTTTAAGATGAATCTACTTTTTAAATTAGTTTCAGCTGGCAAATGTCAGCAAGTCTATGTGAAAGGCTGCTACACCTTTAGTCAAACCTGTTTCTCTTTATCCCAAGGCACCATGACGAGGTCAAGCATTTGCTCATTCAAATATTAAAAAAGGGGGAAAATGTTTTCATCAGTTATACTTAAAACATAACTCTAAGCTTCATTCAGAGGATAGTGTGAATGTATATCAAGCTGTTCACAAGATCACTTGAATGCTCTTTACTTTCTTCTTCATTCAAGGCATGGACATGAAGTTCCTTCGAGCTGCTTTAAGTATGGCAGAGACAGCCGTCTATTCGCTTCATAAAACATCAACACGAGAGGTAAATTCAGCATCAGGTTCATTTTGAATTCACAGGAGCACGTTTCTGACAAAGTCCATTCAATAGTCAAGGCAAACAGAAGGGAACTTTTTTTTAAAAGTCAAATTAAATCTGAACTTGCCTGATATATTCATGTCTGATATAAAACTGTAATGCTTGACTTTATTCTCCGACTACAGCACATACAAAAGAAGGCTAACGACTGGGGAGTAAAGATGGAAGTTGTGGCAGGTTTGTGAAGTCTAGAATTTCATCTGTCCTTTGATAAATAACTAAACTAAGACTGCATCTGTTTGTTACAGAGCTACGATATGACTTGCCAGCATCATACAAGTTTCACAAGAAAAAATCAGTAAGTGCAGTAACTGTTTGAAACAAAAGATTTTCCACTGAATTCATTCTTGATCTCTTTTTACAAACATTTTATTTGTTATTCACATATCCAAACTTAAAAAATTAACCAAGCACAAATTCTCCTGATTCAATGTAGGAAGTCTACATCAACAACAACAAAAAAAAAATGTTTGGCAAACAGGTTCTAGTTTTCACAAAGGTCTTGGATAAAAAAAAAAACTAAAATATTCTGCTGAAATTAAATTACAGTCAAAAGCAAGATTATGCTGTAATGCACTAAAATCAGAAATGTCTTCAAAAGGAGAGATATCAGTAAATACATACACAAATAATATGAGGCACAACATACAGAGACTTAAAGGCTGAAGACTGATTCCAAGCTTTGTAAATGTTTCTCTAGGTTGACATCCAGGTGGACTTTCTACGATTCTCCAAAGCCTGAAGCTTTCACTGGAATGGATTTATGTTGCCTCTAATTTATCACTGTTCATAATAAATGTTTTTTTTTAACTAAAAAAAATATTCTGGGTGTGAGCGCCTCATTAAGATCCATTTTCAGTTTTGATGACTTTTGCTGGAGGACCATCTGCGTCTTCTAGTTCCCTCTTTGGAGCTGCAGGTGCTGGAACAAAAGCACAAAAATCAAACATTTCAGTACACCACAGATGATTTGTATCCTCTAAAATAAAAATCTGAAACAAAGAATGGTGTTATACACTCACCCTCATCATCATCACTGTCAAATTTAATCTTTTTTCCTTGGAAATGAGTTCTGCCTTGATCTCTGCCACCTCTTCCCCTTCGGCCTCCTCTTCCCCTGCCACCTGATCGTCCTCTTCCACCTTGTAAAGCCAGAAAATGTTTATCATGCCAAGTCATGACGTAAGCTATGTTAAAACATGCTGCCATTTTGGGATTTTTTTTGACGGCAACTGATCAAAAATATTGCTCAGTTAAAGAAGCTGCATCAAATACATTATTGTATATAGTTAAATAAAGATGAAGAACTGCAGTTTAGACCTTACCTCTGCCTCTGGATCTGCTGTATGACTCTTGCTGAGCTTCAATAATCTTCTTGAAGACTTCTCTCTCTTCATCTCCTTCAAGTACCTGCCATGTAACAGTGTTGTCCTTCATCTTCAGTTCCCCTTCGTTTGCTTCTTTGGCCTTTTCAAAGGCTTCTTTAGCATTCCCATCAAAAAGAAGGGTGCCCTTGTTGAATAGAAACATTAAAAAAAGCAAGGTTTAACCTGCATGTTCTCCTTTCAACCTTTAAGGTTTCATTTGTTGAAAGGCAACTACCTCCTTGGCTCCTCTTGTAAAGTCGACCCATTTTATCTTCCCATGCCCAGAGAACAATTTATGAAAGTCCTCTCTGGAGACGTCTTCAAGCTCTCCGGAAAACTTCAGTAGGCAACCCGTCTGTTCCTGCAAAAGCAGACCCTGAAAAGACAAATTAATGTCAAGGTCAGATTCTATTTGCATTGAGACAAACCCGGGGGGGAAAAAAAAAATCCCACATAACTAGTAAGCACTTTGTGATCTTACCATTTCTTTTTCTTCTACCCGTTTCTGCTGCTCCTGCTTTTCCCTGTAAATGTATTTGGGAAGATGTGGATCAGTCCTTTTGTCATCAAGTGCATGCTACTTTTTATGTGTTTTCAGGCTAAAATGATTCATATTGTGTACTCACTGTTTCGCTTTTGCTTTCGTCTCTGCTTTGTGCTGTTTCCTCTCTTCTGCTTTCTTTGTGATGTAGTCTTCCCTAAAAGAAAAGCACCACTCAAATAATTACATGAGCAGTTTGCAAAGTCCTCAAGTTGAAAAGCTGAACTCTACAGGTACCCCTGATTTTTTTTTAATAAGATTGTTTAAATGCACAGTTTATGCATTTAATAATTTAAAAAAAGACTGAATCAGTCATGTACAGGTTGTAGTATTTAGATTTTAAAAAATTTCTTCTTACATTTAAGTCAAACTAGTTGACAATTTCAAAAGGAATTTAAAAAAAATTGTTTTCCCATCAACTTAAACATCTATAGTCGGTATGAATTGATGCTGAAAAATATTAAATTTTAATTCATTCGTGATAAAATGTCCGACTAACCTCATGTACACGTATGTGAACATCACACATTTTGTTATGTCATTTATTTTCTTAACTAGGCCCCAAAGCAACAAGAAAAAAAAAAAAAAGATTTGCACCAGGTCTCAGGAGGTTAAATCAGAAAATCCAAACGTGTTAAGGGTCTGTTAGATCACTTATTGCAAATAATTGCATTCAAGTTTCCTATTTACTGTCCATGAATCTAAAACCGTTGAAATTACATAGGTAAATACATTTTTAATTATCCAAACACCTTAGCTACAAAAAAACAGAATAAATGTTCATTTTGTAGTTTAAAGTTAGTTTTTTCCTCTCATCAGCATAGTTTTAGAGTCAAATCGTCATTAAAATCCACACTCAACGTTTTGTACCAAAAACGTACTAAGAAGCAGGAAAACATACTTTGATAACACAATCATCTCGTTGTCTTTGAATGTTTTTATGTCTGAACGTTCCAAGAACTGCTTCGACGCTTCTTCAGTGTTAAAACAGATAAACACAGATCCCTGCAGAAAGACAAATTATTGATACAGTATTTAGAAAAAAAAACAATACAAACAATAAAAGAAAAATATTAATGGAGAACAGTTCAACTGTATTGTTACCTTAAACTGCCTTTGCAGGTTTCTCCTCATCTGAATGTTTTCTACATCGCCTTTCCCATTCAGCCACTCCTGAATCTCATCCAGAGATGTTTGAAGGGGAAAACCTTTCTAAATGGGGGGTAAAAAAATAAATAAAAATCTTCAGATAGTACACAAAAAAAGCCATGGAGATAAATAAAAATATGAACATCTGCAATCAAAATTTCATGCAATGCATAAAACAAAAATAAATGCTACAAAATATTTCTGTTTATTTATCTTCATAGTATTTTTTGTTTGTTTTTTACACTTGTTGAATTGAACTTCGGATTTTTTTTTTTTATATTTGCATGCTAGATGAATTTTAAATTAGATTTATGATGTAAATTTAAACATATAGACAAAGAGTGGGTGCAATTTCAAAACTTACAATATACACAGATCTGTGTTTGAGTGCGTCTTTGTATTCATCGTTCACTTCTGGTAAAGGTTTGTCCAGAGACCTTCTAACTTTAGTCTCGTCTTCACTGATTTCCAAGAGGCCAGTCTTTGATTTCTGCAGAGCTGCAACAATGACGCTGCTGTCTGTAGTCAAACACCTCAGTCTAGAAGAAAAAAAACAAAGATTTCAACTAACACACTAAAACTCTGCCTCTGACATCATCATCTATTTTATGTACATGAACAGAGTAATGCAGTGTACATACATAGAACAGGACAGAACTGTTGGTGATGTTTTAAGTCTTTTTTAAAAAAAAAAGCTAACAAAGCTTGGTTGCATAAGTCTGAATATCTTCTCAACTAATATTTGTGGAAGCCTCATCCGTCTTTGTTACAGCATCACGTTTACATGTCTCCCTTCACTTCATACATCTAGACTTTGTAATTCTATCCAACTTCTCTTTGCAAAACAGTTCCAGTTCATTCAAATAATGAGGGCATCTCCTCATTCTGTTTTTTTTTTGTTTGTTTGTTTTTGATTTCATGGGATTGGGGTCTGGGCTCTTACTGTGCCAATCCAAGAATCTGATTTTCCCTGCCTGAAGCCTTTAAAAAAAAAAAAAAAAAAAAAAAAAAAAAAAAGTGTGATTTGTGTCAATTT
>JAOWBL010000014.1:10358436-10403923 GCA_028564865.1 Zenarchopterus dispar | reverse complement strand
GTTCGAACAACCTCTTGTCCGGAGATCACATGACCAAAAACAACATGGACACTGAAAAAAAGTACAACAATAATAATATCTTCGTATGGCTAAAAGTACTTCTTGAGTGCATTTTTCAGACAATTTAAATTTGACAAACCATCAAATGACACTTACCCATCCAAATGCGGTGCAGGTTTAGTTGTTCTGAGGAGTCCATAGACAAAACAGATTTGTTTGTAAGGTTTACAGCTGAATAATAACCACTACTAATATATCAAATCAACTATATGTACCAAAGTAAAAGAGCGCTTACATGAAAAACTGTGATCCATTTGTATCTTTGCCTCTATTGGCCATAGACAGAAGATACTCCTTGTTGTGTTTCATGGCAAAGCTTTCATCTGGGGGGAAAAGGATAAGATTGACTGCCATCTGGAAGCCAACGCCGGTTTGGATAACAACTGACAGGTCTGACTGTGGCTCCTTTACCTTCAAAAAAGCCTCCATAGATGGACTCGCCTCCTCTTCCATTTCCTATGATAAAGAAGAAAAAAAAAAAGACTTAAGAACCTCAGGGAAAATAAAGATGTATGGCATTATAAATATCAAGATAATTTCTCTTTGCAACAACAGATTTGACCATTTTGTATTTAAACTAGTTAACTTTAAATGTTTGCACACAAGAACTCTGAAAACTTGGGTCTGGACATTCTGGTAGAAATTACAGTGTTTTGTTTAAAACACATTACAGATGTAGAATGAATAAATTGTGTTAGGCCTTTTCCCATCTACTCTTTTTTTTTTGACCAAAAAAAAAAAAAGTTGCACCAGAAGAAATGGGGAAAAGGCCTAACACAACTGGTGAACGTGAATGCCTCATCATATTTTTTTTTGAAAAAAAAGAAAAAAAATGGTCAAGCAACATATATATTATTTTGTGATATTTCATAATATTCTTTTTATCTTTTTTTTAATTTCTGAAATTTTCAGCCACTTTTTATTACGATGTTATTATGCTTGATAATGCTAATCATTTAAAAAAAATCAAGACTAAGTAACTGAACAATAAGTGTAAAGTAATGTACAAGAAAAATAAAAAAAGATGTATAAAACTACCCGGTCTATTGACAGACAGACCCAATGACAGCATTAGCTACACCTTGTATAAGGAAGCTTGAAGGCCAAATTCTCCAGGATGATTGCACTGACTGAGATATTTCCGTGTTCTCATACTTGATTCTTCTGGGTAATGTTAAGATAAGTTCATAACTGCAGTCCACCTTTAAGTACAGATTTTATTGTTGCTTCAGTGTTTTGAGTTTGATCTGACAGCATCAGGTTAAAAACCACCTGTTAGACACCGCTACATGAAAAGGCTTGGCTTAAGCAAATAAATGATTTAAATCTCCAATGAAGGGCTGATAATTTTAAACCAAACCATATTATTTTAAGCCAACTATACCATTCACAACTTTGAAAACTCACCTTCACTGAAATCTCCTCCCTGAATCATGAAGTCCTTTACGATTCGGTGAAAGAGGCATCCTTTGTAGTGCAGGGGTTTCTGAGTTCCTTTCCCAACGCCTTTCTCACCTTCATCAAAGAGCAGTGCTTAGTTATGTAAATCTGCGCTGTGCATATAGACAATTTCTCACACAAACTAATATGATAAATTCACTCACCTGTGCAGAGGCACCTGAAGTTTTCACAAGTTTTCGGGCAGGCGTCAGCAAACAGCTCCACTACTACTCTTCCAACTTTGAGAGGACAACAGGGTCAGCATAGTTTCTTTCTTTTACAACTAGTTGAAATTGCACATGCACCTGTCACTGTACTTGGTAACTAAAACTGATGCAGTTTAGGCAGCAGCTTTCCCAACCTAATTGCATTCAGTCTTATGGGCATACAGCAAGTCAATAGTTCTCTATAGCAGTTTAAGCAAAATGTGTTTATTAGGATCTCAGTGGCCCACAGGATGTCTGAAAAGGCTGTCTTTTTAGAGTGCATTAGGAGTAGAGGGGTTTACCTGGTCATTAAGCAATTTAGTATATGCATCATAATTTAAACAAGAAAGATGAGAGCTTCCTCTTACCAAGAACATTTCCGATCCCGATGTCAAGGAAACAACGAGGACGAACTTTGATCCCCATGGTTACTCAAAATATCTGCAAGGGACATATGAGATCAGAGATGAGGTTAAATTAAAACGGAAATCCCCACTGGTTAGGTTATTATGACCTTATTCACATCGTAAATCAGCATAAGAGACGTGCTGCACAGCTTGCACGCCAGCAACTTCACTTTATTCAATAAAGCTAAAATAAAAAAAGGAAAACCGATTCATGCTTCTCATAAACAAGTGTTAAAGCCAAGCACGGAAACACTAAATCTAATGGCACATTAGCTGGTTATAAACATGAAAATTAAAATCTATGATGGTCGGTTGTTTGGGATTAGCTCGTTAGCCTTTAGCCGCCTAGCATCACGCCTCAAAATGGACCCGTTGAGCCGATAATAATGAGATATGTTAGTGCTTCAGTTTCACAAGAAGTGTCCGTGTTTCTATATTTGTTTGTCTGCGTTTTAACGTAATAGTAACACACAGAAACACGCACACGCGGAACATCTGTGGGCCTTTAGCATTAGCAAACTGGTCTCACGGTAACCAGACACGAGATTTGACAACAAAATGCGAACCGCGTAGTTTCAGTTCATTAACCACACATATGTGGTCAAAACGTAAACAAATTAAAATAAAATCACCTGGATAACCAAGAAAATTACTCCATACAACGACCAGCTCTTACGAAAAGATGAATTTCACGTTTCATTCAGAATCAGTGTTTTCTAAAGATGGCGCGGCGGGGACGTCAAAGTATGCTCGAGAGTCCTGCGCCAGTTAACGTCCGGGGAAAATTTTGCCCTAAATTCTGCCTGCCAGGTACAACATTACATAGCATTTACTTTGTCCTGTTTTGACGTCAAAAATGAATTTTAAAAATGTTTACCAACAAAGAGACCATGTAGTCTTTAACTGCATAACTTGTCTGCTTCTTACTTACTGCAAGTAACGGTCCTGCATGTGGCTGTAGTAATCTAAACATTGCAAGTCCAGTGCAAAGCTTAGACTTACAGACTTCAAATTATTTGACCAAATAATATAGATTTACTCGTTTGCCCATCGCGAAAGCTGTAATTTTTTAAATAAGTGAGCGATCTCGCACGAAGTGTGATACCTGCAAGACATAACCCGGAGTGTATTTACTGCTATCACCATTATGTCATTTGACACGGAAGTAAAACTTTACAGCACACACACACACATGCTAGGTAATTTTGACTTTGAGCTGTTTTGGTGACTGTTTTGGGTTTGTGTCACGTAGAAGATTAATATTTCTTTAAAATGCAGGAATCTATAGAAGAATTCAGGTTAACAGACAATAAAAGATTTTGGAGGTGATCGTTTCCGCATCCACGTGCGCAGCATGTCTGTAAACTGAGCTGGTCTCTTATCTTAGTGGCATAAGAAAGTCATGTTAAATGTCTTAATGGGACTGTTTATTTGTCTCTGGTGAGGCATGGGCTCAGCATGTCACATTGAGCTGTCATCATGTAAGTCCTTTTTTTAACAGTTTACAATCAGGTGTATTGCAAAAGCCAGATTTATAGGTGGTAATTGTGTTTAAGTTTTTTTTTTTAAATGTTTCTTCTCAGCAGATACAGGATCCCAAAGAAACAACAAAAATCTACTTCCAGTGAAACATTGTGGTTGTGATCTCATCTTGCTGAGCCTACCTGTCAGTTGATATCAAGCTTGAAAATGGAACAATGAAGATCTCTGTACATACCTAACCTGAGCCCAGGTGTGTCATGATGTTTCGGCTTCGATCCATAAACCCCTGCCTCCGGAGGCTCCTTCACAGCACCACGGTGAATAGAGACCAGGTCCTGGAGCGGCTGCAGGTTTGCGCCGTTGAAGAACAGGTGTTTGATGTGGTGGCCAAGAACAAAGCAAAATTTACAGTAGACCACGTGAACTGTGCTGTGACGATGCTCTGGCAGTTTCAGAAAGAAAGACCTGAGCTGCTCAGGACTGTTGACCTCATCAAGAATCACCCACAGTTCTTGAGTCTTCGGGTTTTGGCAGAGAACAAAATTGCTCTTATGGATGATTTAATGCTGGTTGACATGCTTTACGCTTTCCTCAGGTATGTTAACAGATGCAGTCTTTTAAAATTATTTTTTTTAGTTACACACGTGTAATAGTCACACATATCACTGTCATCTTTTCTGTAGGCTGAACGTTGAACATCATGACTCTCTTGTGCAGCAGCTGGTCTCTGAAGCTTGGCTAAGAATAGACAGGTATGTTACATTACACTTTATTTTGGCTAATTCTGCTGATTAAAGAAGTTGAATTTAAACACCTGAAATTAAGCAAGGCCTAGAAGAAGAGATACCAAGACTCCTGACTTAAAAATACTGACATTACAGTAATGGGAACCGGAAAATAGTGGGACGTAAACTAATTACAGAGGCTGGGTTTGGTGTTTTTTGTCAGTAAACAATTATTCTTTTCCTCCATTTTTTCACAAATTAACACAATCTTTTGAAATCTTCATTAAATATCTTTGATATTCTTTGAATTCCACAGCTCTGTTTTCAGTCATGTCTTTGGAAGCTCTGCTGGTAGCAGCTAGTTTCAGGAGATGGAGAAAACAAGTCTGGAATATCAGCATCATCATTTGTGTCATCCTTTTTTTTTTTTAGCTTAGTGTAGTTCTTTGCATGCAAAGAAATTTTACACTTATACACCACCCAATAACCCTAGAACTGCTTTATTACTGTATGGAGGAACATGCAGGATGTAGTCTAAAAGATCATGATGGCATATCCAAAACTGAATGGATGTTTTTTGTTTTTCTCAGACACTTAAATTCCCCTTTTCATACAGTTACATCATGGACAATTCCCTCTTTGGACACAGTCTTGTTTTGAGTCATGGATTGAGTTAGCCAAGGCAGTTATCAGCCACTTGGATTATAACTTTCTTTAATTTGTCTTTCACATCAGGCTTTAGAAGATTGCTGTTTATGTGAACAAATGTTTATCCAACTCTGTAATTTTGATTATGCTGTTGTGGGTTTTGGCATGTTGCTTCACTTCAGGAACAAATCTGAATTTTTGACTGGGAAAAGAGTGCACAAGAGAGCACCAATTATAATATAAACTGCACTACTATGAAGCAAAACAGAAAAAAAATTTCAGTCTCAAGACACAGTGAAGCTGTGGGTGGATATTATGAATCTGGATAATTCCACTCTGAGTTGAGTCTGTGATGTAGCAAAACTCCGTAAATCTGAAAGGCTCATGGAATAACATAATTTCAGAGTGAGGCAGGCCCACACAAAGTGACAAGGGGGAGTGGTAGTCTAGTGGTTACAGAGGTGGGTTTGGGCGTGGACGATCCTGGTTCAATCTCCCCGGGTTAACAGAGGTGGCTGTGGGCCCCTGAGCTGTTAGTCAGTTTAGTCACCCAAATATATGCTCTCAATCAATCATAACATGCCCCTTTAAAACACTAATAACATTTTACTCAAATCTGTTTCAGACTTCCTTTGTCATCCCTGTCCAAGTTTTCTGCCTGTTTAAGTGATCAGTACCTTCAACACAGTTCTCTAATGGGTCAGATCACCAACATTTTGGATCAGAAGTTGTCATCTATTTATGATGCCAGGTCAGTTTAGCAAAAAAAAAAAAAAAGACGTTACCCTACGTATTTGAAGGTACCAATAGTAACAATTTTTATTTTTTCTAGGATCCTAACTGCTTTGATGATTAATGTGTCATCACTTGTGTCTCCTCGGCTACGGGACGCTCTCATAAGCAGAGCAGATAATCTCCTGCACACTGTCGATCCCTCAAACATTAGCATCGCACGGAAGATGGCTCAGTTTTTGCGCAACATCAAATACGTTCACCGACCCCTGCTGGAGAAGTGCAACAAGATCTTTTTGCGGAACATTTCCAGAATGGATGCAGAAAATATCAGCATCATCCTGGGTCTGTATCAGTCCCTTCAGTTCAGCAACTGTGACTTCAAGCTGGCTGCTAAGCAGAAGTTGACTGAACTGACTGATACATGCACTGATCCATTCTCTTTCACTAAATTGTTTGTTGCGTTGGCACCCATCGCCAGTCCCGAGACCAGAGAGAGGTTTGTATTATAATTAATGGAATTTTGAGTGTAAATGTAACAATTTAAAACATTCTTTTAGTCCCTCTGCTATCTGGTGTGGTTTCATTTTTCTCAGGTTGGAGAATACTGCCCTCTTGCTAGTAGATGAGTTTAATGCCCATCAGGCTTTGGCTATAGCTGAAGCACTGGAAGAGAACCAGAGCAGGAACCTCAGGTTACTGAGCAAGTGAGTTCATGTCTCCACTTAGAGCACCAACATTAAATAATGGTTCCATATATATTCATTTTATTGCAAACAGATCTGTTTTACTTAGTCCTATTTCCATTAAAGTTTAGATGTTTAAATATAAAAAAAAAAATTTCATACAAAATTACCATACTTTTGAAAAATACATAAAATATCCATTCATCTGTAATGGTATGAAGCATCATTAGTACAGGCAACACGAACCGCTTGAACAATGTGATAAATGCTGAACTATTGTAAAAGTTTCAGGGCTGCACATACTGCCATTCAGATGTTTTTCAGGCAAGGTCTTGCTTACATCAGCAAGACTACGCCAAACCTCATTGTGGATGTATGAAAACACTATTATTGTTTCATAGTAAAGGAGGCCAGACTTTCTTATTGTTTAAAACATTTTGTTGCAATATTAAGATTTAATTAGTTCAGTGTAGGCCCCAAACAGCTGCAAACAAAGACGAATTAATCCACTTTGAGAATAATTGCAGTTGGTCTCTTCGGTTCACAGAACCTAATGATGAAAGAGGAGATGATGTAATAAAACTGTGATAAGAACTTTTCCAACATATATTCCATTAAACAATACTTTTCTAGTATTTGCAGTATATATCAATGAAATATAGTATAAAATGCTTTTGAAATGATTTGTTTATATTACAGCAACACAGAATATCCAAAACAAAGATTGAGACTTAATGTTCATTCTTACATTTTTATGCAGTATTTGAAGAAAAAAAAATGTCACCATCATGTTGATTCTTTCAAAATAATGTTATATTTTCAGTACAAATGATTCCTTGTACAATTTAGTAGGTTTTAAAGGACACTTCCCCACTTATTTGTTTGTTGTTGAATAATTTTGCAGAATTGCGTCAGTAATCCAAAAGAACCTTCACGTCTACAAGTCCGTGGAGGTGGTCAGGATCTGTCATGCGCTTTTTCTGTTGCAGCATCAGAACCCAGAGCTCTTTACAAAATTGAGAAACACTGTGCTGAAGTAAGTGTTAAAGAACAATTGCTGCATTTCTTTGAAATGTAGACTTGTAATACTTGATTTTTTTTTTTTTTAGCTTTTTGCAGCAAAGTTTCTACCCCTACGAGGTGACCATGCTGATTCGGGTGCTGTCCACACTGCCCTCCCCGCGACTCGACGAGAGCATCGTCTTGCGAGTGGATGCGGTGGCGGAGCAGTGCAGCCTCAGTGAGCTCAGCAGCATTTCTTTTGCTGTTGCCAAGTGGCTGCGGAATGACCTGTCCTACCGCCACAACACCCACAGCAAGTACGTCCACCTGCTTCACACGCTGAGCCGCTGTGGCCACGAGAGGCTGCACACAGCTGACCGCCTCGACTTCCTGCTAGAGGAGGTCAAGTTCATCTCGGGGGAGTGGTTTGAGGAGATGCTGCTGGAAGAGACCATTTTAACGCTGAAGAGGATGATTGACCAAATCAGCTGGGCCAATGCACCCGAGCTGGCCTTCTTCCTGACCAGGACAAATCATCTCTGTCCTCCACTGATGGACAGAATTGCCAGTGTGGCAATTGAAGACATTGACAAAGTAGTTTAAAAAAAAACAAAAAAACATCCCAGCATTTTAAGGTGGAGAGATCATATCTAAATTAACTGTATTTTTCTGTTTCATTTTTTAAGATTCACTACTCTGCAACATATGCCACCTTGCTGCCCTTTTCTGTCCTGAACTATGACCCTGTGCAGGCAGACGAGCTGTATGAGACTTGTATTAAGCACTTCACTCCTCACATCAGTAAGTTACAGGACATACAGCATTTCTCCTAGTTAACCTACAAATCACCTGCAGGGCGCGTCTATTTAAGACCTAATTAAGCAAGTTGTTAAATGTTAAGCTTTAAAACAATAAGGTGTCACAAAAAATGTCTAATATACACGAATTATTAAAAAAAACAAAAAAACAAACGAAAATCGGTCTTTATTCAGTTGTTAAATACCATAAATGATCGTGCTCCTCCACGTAGCATATTGCTAATTTATACGTACATGCAATAAAATTCGTTCACATTCAAGAATTAACTTTTTTATCAGCACTTTCTTTAGATATATACATACCGGTAATAAAAAAGAGGACTTTAAAAAAAAAATCCTATACCCCACAGCTTGCATATATCAACAAAACTTCATAAATCCGCTCCTGATTATTATACATTATACTGGCCGGTAGCGCGTCGTAATCATGCACCGTTGTGACGTCATTGTGTAACGTAAACAAAGCGGTGTTAAAGTGCCTTTTCACCTCAGCTCTTTCGATACTTAGTCATCGTAAATTTAAATGTCCAATTGATTAAATACTGCATGAGATTAGGAAACATTTGAGCAAGGTAAGTGTCTGACTCTGCAAACCATAACTCTCGATCGTAACTGCGATCAATTTTTATGGTGACTAGCATAAAAAACAATAGCCGTGCCCGAGCGTTGTGGGCGGGGCGCCTCCATTAGAGTGGGGGCGTTAATTAGGAGAAATATGCTTTATCTTTTTTTTTTTTTTTTTTTTTTTCATATTTTCACTTTTCAATCTGTGTCCCTCCAGGATCCTTTGACCCACATCTGCTAGTCCTCTTTGCATACTCCTTGGCAGTAGCAGACCATTTTCCTGAAGAGCTAATTAGGGAAATCTTCAGCATAGATTTTCTGGGAAAACTGGACTCCCAATTGGAAAGTAAGCTTCTGAGTGCTTTAAGTTGTTGTTTTTAAAAGTACAGTTCTATGTCTGCGGCTCAGTTATCCATCTTGAAAATGACAGTTTTGGCGGCTTACACTAACGGGACTGTTTTGTGTTACCCCTTACAGCTCTACCTGATCCCCTCAACATGCGAACGCGACTCCGCCTAATGGAGCTCAACCGAGCCGTGTGTCTCGAGTGTCCCGAGTTCCAGGTGCCGTGGTTTCATGACCAGTTCTGCCAGCAGCTGCAAAGAAAAGGTTTAACCGATGCACTGATGTGGTTCAGTTCACTTTGAAATCAGGAATCTATTCTTTGGTGTTTGTTAAAATGTTTGTTTATTTTAGGGAATGGCACTATCAGTCCAGTGCAACAGCAGATCCACAAAATGCTTGGAGAAGTTGTTGGTGGCATTAACTTTGTCCAAGTAGCAGTTACCACTCCATATTTTTACAATATAGGTGAGTGATACAGCATAGTGCACAGGTAATCTAGCACATTTTCTCTTTTCTCTTCTGGACGTGTCATATGAGGAAGAAAGATCGTCCTATGATGCAAGAAAACTATAATTACCACCCTGTCTGTTTCAAATTCAAGAATTTTTATTTTATGGAGCTGTTATAGGAGCTGGTCAGAGCGTTCCTTGTCGGCTTGGGTTTGATTGCATAGGTTTAATTTTAGATGATGGCAACAACTTCCAACCTCAGTCATCATCTGGGAAGAATTGAATTCACCCACAGAAGTAAACGCTACAATAATGTTTTTTTGCTCAGTTTGCATCAGAAGCAGAATAGTAGAGAAAAAGACTTACTGGCTGATGAACTGATTTTTTTTTTTTTACAAAGTGTATATAATCAGATCCTGACTCAATAATGCAGGTTTTCATCTTTGAGTCATATTTTTTCCACTTGTACGAGTCTGAATGATGGACTGTTACCGAAACAAAATTCAAGGAAGATAAAACTCAGCTACAGAGTTCATAGGTCATTTTCTTGGATATTTTACTTCTTTTAATTTGACCTTTTACTGTGTGTTTTTTTTTAATAGACTTTGAATGTAAACTGGACAAACACTTGCAGCCGTTGCCTTACACCGAGCCAAGCACCCTGCAGATCTCGGAGAGAGGAAAGGTTTACTGGAACTCAAGCTCATCGGAAAACATCAGGGACGAGCTGCCACCCGGAGCTCAGCGGTAGGATACACACAACACCTGACTCCCCATGGAGAGCTTTTTTGACTGCCTCTGATTTTGTTTTCTGGTACCATTTGAAGGTTTTTGATTGAATTGGGTCAAGGCTTTGGGTATCTTCTGTTGTGATTTTTTTGACCTCAGAGGCTGTTGCAATAACATTTTGAAATTTAGTGCAAAAATATGTTATTTATAAATGTAAAAAAAAAAAAAGATTCCACTCAAATGACAAAAATGTGACGCTGTTTTTACTTTTCATTCCCTCAGTGTTGCTGTGGACTTTCTTGGATCAAAATTTTTCTGCAAAAATTCTCAACATTTGAAAGGTGAAGCCCTAATGAGAAAGAGACACCTGGAAATTCTCGGATACCGTGTTGTTGAGGTGAGAAGGTGGTTTACTGTGATAATGACTCTGCGATGGTGTTTAATTCTGTTGAATATTACAAATATTGTCAGAGACAGTGAATCAACTGATGTAATCCATTGATTTTGCAGATCCCTCACTTTGAATGGAATTCTATGGAGCTTTCAACAGAAGACGCCTGGAAGGAATATCTGAGGAAGAAAATACTCGGATAGCTTCTTATTTTATCAAACAATGACATAAAATGTTCAGCACTGAAAACTCTCCGTAGTTTTAAAAAGGCTTTGGCAGAGCGAAGAGTTAATATCCATAAAGTGCTCCTTATTTTTTGTCAAAATATACAGTCTAAAGTTAGCATGAATCTACCTCATTCATGTTAAGTGAGATTGTTGTTTGTGCTTTTGTATTAAATGCTTTTTTATAAAAAGTTAAATGTAATAAATCTTGTATTATTTTACATTTTACACACATTGACCATTAATAGTTTTATAATTATTGCGATTAGTGGAATCATTTATGAGGATCAGCGTTGCAGGTGTGTGTGTGTTAGAAAACCTAAACTCATTAGGTGTTACTGGACTTTTTTTTTTTTTCCAACTGTGGTAAACATCTGTCACTTCTGAGATTTGCAATTGGTACAGAGTTTAATGTCCCAAGTAAAAATTTGATTAGATTTGTGACCAAAAAAAAAAAATCTAAAATGCCAGACACATTCAGGTTGTGATATTTTAATGCCATATGTTGTAGTTGAGTGAGAAAGTCATTTACACCATAAAATACTAGGCGCAACATGAGATTTTCTTGTTTGAAGCAAAAGATAAAAATACATAAAACTATAGTAAATTTGATTAAAATCTAACCTAGAGGTAAAAAGATGTGTTGTTAGAGGTGATAACAGCATGTACATGTAATTCTCTGGCATACAACCAAAACAATGAAGGTCCCTTTGTTACAGTTTTGGCATTTTGGCTGCATTTAGGCGCATTGAGACGCAGGACGCTCCAGCTGCATAGCGCATCTCTCTGATCATACCAGACCACTGTTTTTTGTCATCTTCATACCTGTTGTTTTAAAAAACAGAGAGTTATATCATTTACATGCTCTTATTAGAACTGAAAGAAATTGTAAATGTAAAAAACCAAACATACTGCCAAATGTCAATGACTTCAGTGGGTGCACACTCTTTGTTTTCATTCTCCAGCACAGCAAAGCCTCCTACAGCATACAGCAACCCCCCAACACTGATCAGATTGATTGAACTCCTCTCCTGGGGAAAATCTGTAAAAGGTGACCACCTACAAGAAGAAACGCACAAGCTGAGCCGATGTGACATCTGAGCTTTTCTTGAAAATGCAGATTGAACACGCTACGGCAGACCCCCGTGACCTAGTAATTGGATTCAGCGGGTATAGAAAATGGATGGATGGATCATAAAATCAGCACTTACTTGTTGGTCCCAAAGTCGTAAGCTTCACAGGCAGCTGTGAGTCCGTCCTCATTGACTCCTCCTGCAACGATTATCCTCCCTTTGTGGATAACTGCTCCAAACATGGATCTAGGCGTCTTCATGGAAGCAACTTCCTTCCACTCTGACTTCTTGTGGTTGTATGCAAACATCTTATTGGTTGCTTTACTTTACCAGCAGATAAAATGATCCACAATAAGGGTTAATATAATAGGAAAGTCATAATCTGAGCCTATATGCGATGTTTCATTCTTACAGCCTTACTTGTCATCTGTTTTTCCTCCAATGCTGTATACCAGCCCATTCTCTGAAACTGCACAGTGGCCATGGATTTTCAGAGGCAACTTTTTGACTTCCGACCACTTCATCTTTCTAAATGTGCACAGTAAAGTAACACAACATCTTTAATATTGCAGTAATTATGTTTTGAATCCACTGAATGGACATGGTTATCTATTGAACTTACTCTGTGTCGTAGCACATGACAGTGTCATGAGACTCGTTGGACTGTAAATCTTTTCCTGCTACGGTAAAGAGGAGATTGTCAAATTCACCCATGGCAAAGAGACACCTCGGGGAAGGCATGGGTGGCAGAGCAATCCATTCAGCAGCAAGACTA
This sequence comes from Zenarchopterus dispar, assembly GCA_028564865.1. NCBI lineage: Eukaryota > Metazoa > Chordata > Actinopteri > Beloniformes > Zenarchopteridae > Zenarchopterus > Zenarchopterus dispar. The sequence continues at coordinate 10,391,167 of JAOWBL010000014.1, read as the reverse complement.
TCCAGCTGAAAACAATGTTTAAGATAGATTTGAAAAGGGAAAGCATGGGTTTTAATTTTATTCTTTTTATATGAATATATCAAAGCTTTTCTACCTGGTAGAAGTAACACTGCAGCGGGCTTTCTTTGTCCTCTTCATCTACAAAAAGTCCACCCAACACATACAGATTGTTCTTCTTTGTTGTCAGGCTGACGTGGTTTCGGGGGATTTGCTCAGCCATTGCTGCGAGAAAACATTCGTTCTCTTGGGCTTCGTAGGCCACAGCAGCAGTGTCGTTTATCATGACAATCATGTCTTTGGCATACATGCCATGTCTGCGGTTATCATTCAGGTAACCAGGTAGCTTTCCCTCCTCTCCTTCCACTTCACCTTCCCCCTTTTTCTTTTCAGGCAGCTTCCCTGCGAACGCATCCTTGATGGCCTTCATTTTTTTGACGAGCTCAGGATTGGCCTTAATGAGCTCTTCTCTCTCCACCTTCTCCTTGAAGTACTTCTCTGGGAGCAGGCGGAAGCGAATGTACTCGAAGGCCTCTTCCAAGGATTTCGCACGCTTTTCCTTGTCTTTCTTGATCCACCTCATGAGACACTCGAACACGACCTCTTCTTTTTCGACGTTCAACGCATCAGCTCCGAGGATGGCAAAGAGTTCTGGTGGAGCAAGCTCTAAGAAATCATCATCCTTAGCTATGGTCTCGAAGCGATCTGCAATGTAATCTCTGGCTGCCATAGCCAGTCTAGGACAGTTCAGCATCAGACCCAGCCTGTAGATGGCAAGGCAGCTTTTCATGGTCAGCTTCTTCTGGAGATAATTCACGCAAACTGTGAACACCGAAGGGATCTCAAAGCGATTAGCAAGAGCCAAGATATCCTGTACGTTGTTGTCATTGATGTCAATCTCAGCTGAGTACATGTAATTCACAATCACCTCCATAATATTGGGGTCAAGGTTCTCCAGGGGAACCTCTTTCCTGTCCACCTCCTTGCCATCCTCTGTGAAGAAGAGCTCCCGGAAATATGGACTGCATGCCGCCAGAATGAGCCGATGGCAAGGGATGCTTCTGTCTCCAACCTTCAGGATACAGTCAATTAATTTATTCTCATTCAGAAGCTCTTTGAGTCCATCCTGCAGCAAAGTGCTCTGAAACAGACGGAGATCTTCCCTCAGACCTTGAGGATCCATTCTCTTTGGACAGGAAGTAAATGGAAAAAGGGACCGTTGACGACCGATTGTCCCAGCTACTGAAGACAGAGAACTACAGGCAGCCAGGTCAGAAGCCACTTCAATATAACTGTGCCCCTCTAAATATAGCCAACCACCCCATCCACAAAGAATTCAGGTTGACCAAACCGGAGAGCTCACACAGCTGTCATAAAGCACAAACAACTGTGGAGCGTTGTCACCCCAGTGAGTAGTAGGAACATTGTTGTGCAACCAAACAGAAATAATCCATGATCTTTTCATTACATCTACTCTCGCCTTTCCCATTAAGCAAAATAAATACACTGAAAATATTGAAATACTTCACACAGCAGTAGGACTATTAATTTCAATGCTTTGCTTGACGTTTAAAAATATGGCTGACAAATACTACAGTATTCTGGGGACATGTACAAGTTCGCTGAGTCACAATTCAGTCATAGCAATGATCACCTTCCCCACAGTGTGTGTCATCCAGTGTTTAGTGTGAGAGACATCCAAGAGTGGAGTCATTTAACGAGTGGACAGGGTCAGGAACAGCTGCTGCCACAGGAGGTGACAGGTTATCCCTTTTTAACATTTTCAAACTAGTTTTACCTCTTTGTCTATACCCTGAGGTTCTTGTGTTCCTTTCAGATCCAGCAAAAACCTACTGAATCTGATAATGTATTAATAATTTACAAAAAAAAGTACTCTTTAAAATCTATTTAAATTTGTTTTATTCATATTAGACAATACAAAACAAGATTTAATCAATGTTCTTTGCACTACAAAATACTTTTATAAAACTTGAGGATAATATCTGTTTCCTACTTTTTAAGAACATATTTTTATACACAAACTGTACAACTTGACTTCTAGAGAAATAGATGTAGTCTGTTATTACCTGTGTAAGCACAATATATACGTAGAGGACAAACTGTACATATTTTGTGCTGTTTCAGCTCATGACTTCCCACAACCCTTGAAGCGTAAAGCCATCCTTCAGCTTTTCAATGGCAAGACCAAGTTCCTCAGAGAAAACTGGTTCGCGGTCTTGTTGCTGTGAAATTAAAATGAATAAACTCAGTTTCCACAAATTTTAATGCATATTATACTGTAAAAATTATTCCAAGATGATAATTATTAATTATAAAATTTACCTTGATGCCGTCAGCGAAGTAGGCCTGTAAACAAGAACATGATTAAAATAATCAGGGTAAATTACAAAGATAAACTGATTGTAACTGTAGTGAGGTAGTAGGTTATATTATTAGGTTTTGGACGAAATTAATATTTTCATAGTTCTTATAACTAATGGACAAAGTTCCTCTTCATTATTGTTTTGGCATCACATTACAGTGGCTGATTGTGGTGCATTAAACTTCTTTCTTTTAACTTCCACTTCACAGTGGGATGTACAGTCGTGTTTAAAAAAAAAAGTAAAGCCTTTTTTAGTTTCAACGTTTTTTTTTTGTCAACTACTAGGTCTTGAAATTAGACTAAAAACAACCACAAATAGCAATGACACATGACATATTACACCATGCCATTATTTATCAAGAGACGATAAATAGTATGACGTAAAGAAATAATGACACCCTTCAGCATTTTGACAAAAAAGAAAGAAAAAAAGTCAAGATGCAGAAGCAGTGTGTGAAAAACTAAGAGAATCCTTAAGGGCTTCATGGAAATTAAAATAGCAGGTAGCAGTTTGGTGCTTCTAAGCAAATGTGCTTAATAAATATATCACCAGTAAGTATTATCACCCCTATAAATACAGATGTTTTGCAGTTTTGCTGGTCTGTAGCATTCAGATCTATATCAACACATTGCCAAGGGAGAAAAGCATCAGCAATGATACATTATGAAGCAATTCTTGTTGTCCCGTATTCTGAAGAGGGTTATAAGGCCAATTTTCCCCAAGAGTGGACATCCCAGGAAGTTCACACCAAGACTAAGAAGGCATGTTGCCCTCAGTCTCCACAACCCTGAAAGACCCTAAGAGCTGTTTGGTCAACTATTGTTGCACAATGAACACAAACATGAGCACTAGGCAACATAAATTTGTGTTTGTTCATTGTGATGAAGGACATTAGCTCACAGCTATTCTGAGAGTCTGAAAACTAAACCTTTAAACTCCCAAAGGAATGATGTGTGTAAGCAAGGCCAACTCACAGTGAAAGCATCAGTCTGTTCATCAGGCTCAATTTCCACATCATCAGGAGGTTGTTCCACTGTGAGCTCTTCCAGCGGCTGAGGCTGAAATCATTTTTAGGACAAACGGCACTATGAAAACATGATCAGCTTAACTGCTACCACACTGAGATATTCATAAATATTCATGAGAATGTCAACAGCTGTTAAGTTTAAAATAGACACAGAGTATTTTTGTCATTGGCTTGCTCTTATGAAGCCACTATGATCAGTGATTCTCACTTACTTTTTCCTCCATTTCATAATCCACTCCAAAGATGGGGTTGGCAGAATACACTTTATGCAGGGAATTGATTTCTTTAAGTGCATCTTGAAGCTTATCCACTGGATCAATCTTAAACCCAAGCACATATCCTCCGCTCTAAAACCAAAAAGACAGAGTACATTTTCATATCATACACACTAAGCCTGAAGATGAAAACATCAAGTTGCATCAGATTAATGGGAACGAAAGAACAAAAGTTACCTGTCTTGAACTTTCTATGACCAAAGCGAGGCCAAACTTTGAGTCTCTTATTCTGATTGACCACTTGGGAAAAAAAAAAAAGATTTTTATACATCACACAAAAGCTAAAACTGGACTTCACAATAGAAACAATGCTACAGGGCTTTGATTTTTACAGTAATTCTGTGTTTATAAATAACAGACACACACAGTTGGCTCAGAATGGCATCACTTGTTCTGTATTTAATAATATAATGAATTAATAAGTAAAATAAATGAAATACACTGAGTTTGGTTAGGATGGGAACGTCAGTAAAAATGAAAGTCTACTATACTTACAATCTGGAGGTAAGGAATGCTGACATTAAAGCTTTCATTCATATTGGCGTGCCAGACAATCCTGACATTGGTGATAAAGAAGGTTCCAAGGTTTCCCTAAAAGAAAGAGCAGTAGAGTGAATAGTGACTTGGTTATACATTTTACTAATCAATGATTTTAAAAATGAGAGAGGAAGGTAGATTCAAGAGAACTGTACATTTCCGGAACAAAACTGGTACCTGATCACTGGATAAGTTCCAAACTCCATTGATTTTATCATACACTTGCTCCCGGGGCAAGAGTCTAAGCTGCTTATTTTGAATAAGAGCAGCTCTTAATTTCAGGTCCCGGTACATTTTAGAAGTCTCATATGCCCTGTAAAAATGAGAAACATATCTTTAAATTAAAAGTCTCTTTAGAATAGTTTCAAAGTTAAACATCTCAGTGCTATTTCACCTGTGTACAGCTATCACAGAGGTAAAGAGTCTTGGACTTCCCGGAACCAGGTTTGTAAAGATGAACTCAAATCTTGTGTTGTTGGACTTTGTTAAGATGTAGAGAGCTTCAGTTTGACCCCTCAGTTTCTGGAAAAGTGGAATTAATTTTGTAATTAGCCTGTTTATCTGTCCTTACATTTATGACTCAGTTATATAGAAAACAAATTTGCTGTTATTGCATTTGCTCTTAAATGCGTTAGATATTTTCTTCCTGCAAGTGAAAATGAATATAATATACATTTGTTTTCTACACTTAAAGATAATTAAATTTTAATCAAATTAATAATTCACATAACAGCTACAGATAAAGCTGTTGTTTGTGAACTGCGAAATGTAAAACAGCTTATAAAAAGATAAATACGTGCAGAAATAAGACACAACAGACTTACAGAGTTTGCTGTCCTTGTTGTGATGTTAATAACAGAGTTGTAACCCACAGCTAGAATATAAAAAGCAGAGATTTTCAAAAAGATTGGACACAGTCCATTTATAATTTCACATTTGCTTTTAAACCTGAATACTTGGAATAATCCAACACTGACAAACCCTGCACTACGTTTGGTCAGATTCTTTTCTAGTATGTGGAGTTACTGGCGTCTTAGTCTATGTGTAAATATATGATATTATGGATTACGTCCCTTTTTACTTAATTTTATTCTATACTTTTTTGTGCTATGGATCATATGTGTGTCCTTTAATAACATTTTATTGATTGATTGAAGCCAGAACCCCGTGGTTCATATCACAATAAGGTATCTAAACCGTCAAAAGAGAAATAATTTATTGAGCAGCTGGAGACAATCAAATTATTAACACATTTTTGGGTTTACTCACACAAGTTGACTCTTGGCAGAGCCAAAGAATGCCAAATGATCCTCAAGTTTGTTACCAAAAGTCGTCCTGCAAAAAGAGACAATTATTATCTTATACTTGCCCAACGACCAGCCTCACACACAAGTGGTCCATATAAACGACAAAAGCACCTCGATCTCCATTGTTTCCCTTCGTGTCTTCAATGGAGTCTAGACAATCTATCAGCACCTCTCCCGGACGAGTTTTCATCTGCCTGTGCGCAGGATGGATTATCATATTGATTATTGGTTATGGCTTCTTACAATGTTATTTAGCTCAACGTATCTTATGGTTAGAGAAACGCTGTCAACCCGAAGAAAACACATACAGTATTAATGTGCAGTAAAACATCGTAAATACAGTGTTAGAAGAAGATTAAGTGATTGGGGTTTAGGGCTTTGGCGTTTGTTTAGCTACTTAGCTTTATCGAGCTAAGTGGCTAAACAACTATGTAATAATCCCAAACGCATACGGAGATAACTTACTGTGCTGTTATGTCGAATCTAACGTCTCTGTCCTCCCAAAGAGTATCTAAAGCAGACGCCATGGCAGCAGCTTATTATTAACTGTGGTTACAAAATCTTTGCAAGTTGCTGGATAAACGTTTGACACGCTAATCTAAGAAGACGCGTAGCGTCATCATCACCAGGGCAACAGACGGCAAGCCTAACGGACAAAAAAGTATCTCAGATTTGCGTTGCTGACCTTTTCTTGAAAACAGAACAGTTATTAATTAGCCTAGCATTCTTGGGGTCCTCATTGCAGTCACAGGTAAAGTAAGAATTTAGTATATAGTTTGTAAGAAAGGCTAAGATGGAAGTGGAATATGCTGCTCAGAGGGAATGAAAGCAAGGGACAGCAGGGCCCAAATACCAAAGACACAAAACTAGTTTGGGTCTAACAACTTTGTTGTAACCTATTTGGAGCAACTTGAATGCCATAAATAGTTTTCACTGGATCAAATTCAGTTATGGTATTTTTTAATAATAATTATGCATTCCAAAGTATTCGGGAATTCAGTGTGGCAACCTGTTGCAGTTGATATCAAATTGTCTCTCTTTGCATATGCTCAAGTGTATTTTTTATTTATTTCATTTGCTTATCATTTATTCATTAAACTATGTTTTTTTAAAACATTGTTACATGCTGGTTTGAATACTGTTCTGACTGGAGGAGTTCTACTGGCGATTCTGGCATTTCCCTTTGAAACATGACACATGAAATAATACCCCCTTTCTTATTTTTTCAGCTTTGAAGTGTTGATGACATACTGAAATGAAAAAAAAAAACCACTCCCAATTTTGTCTTTAAGCACGATGTTTTTTGAGATGTGGTTGCAGGAACATTTTCTGTGCATTGTTATATGAATTTCAGACAATACAGGAGGAATAAAGACAGGCTCACAGAAGTAGGGTTAACAACAGATGATGTAATGTTGGAAATGTGACTATGATTTTTGACTCACATGTAAATGTAACTTTTCTAATGAATTATTTTTTTCTTTATTCTAAATTATGCAGTAAAACCCCTTTTTAATTTCAATGACTTGAAATAAAGAATAAAGGATTTTTGCACTGTATGGCATCATTGATAAGATTCTTTCATCCTGAATAGTTTTCAATATCTGTAAGTTAGGACCTCAAAAACTAAAATAAGACTAAAACAAACCAATTTTTTCAAAACTAAACTAAAGCTATTGATGCACTTATAAAGCTAACAAAACTAAACTGACATATAACAAATGGAAAAATAAAGTAAAAATAAAAACTCTTAAAAATTCTCAACTATTATAACTCTGGACTCTGAACAGGAATAAGTGGGTATAGATGGATGGATGATGGAAAGTTTTATAATTTTAATTTAAAAAAATCAGTAGTTTATATTTTTCACACAGAACATTCATGCTTGAAATTCAGCAAAAGAACAGAAGTATATCTACACACTTGTAACAGAAATTCAAACACAAGAACAGACAACCACCTCACATCTTTAATAACTAAAAAACATAAACTTATTTATTCAGATATACACACCCTCCAAATAGGAATTGATTTAACCTATAAAGCTTTAATCTTCATCGTAATGTGATATGAGCAGTGGGCCTCTGAAAGCAGCATCCAAAAAGAGAGGCCCTAAATCACAGCTGCCAGTCGCAAAATGGAAGGATATATTACAATAAAATCACAGACACAGAGGTAATAAAAACACATTTCAGAAAATCTTATTAACATACGGTAAAATAGCTCACTCTTACGGTCTTGGTAGAAATATATTCAGACTATAAAAAGCAGATGGCTCAAAGACATACAAGAATTATTTACTCATGGAGAAAACACAACTGTAAGTCCAATGAATGAATCCAATCTTTGTTTATGATTCTTGAGGTGAGTGAAAACAGCCTACAATGAATACTGCAATTTTCCTTGATAGCTTTTCTTGACTTTAGCATAATAGTGTCATTGGTTCAAGGAGGATATCAATACAGCTTTTGACCATTTAACTGCTTTAATTACGTCACTATGGCTGAATGGAGAAGAAATATCTCCCAACTCTGCTTCATAGATTTCTTTTTTTAAGTTGCCTTTTTAAAACCAGAACATCCAAATTCCCACTTAAGCATAATGTAGTTGAAAAAAAAAGGCTGCTCCTATTGAAGATAATAAGTTTTAAATTTTTTGGGGCTTAACCAGCAATGTGTCAACTTTTTTAAAATTTGATCAAGATATACACACATTTCTAAGGACAAAAGTGCATGAAATTTGCAGCACAGCGGTGACATTACATCATTAAACTAAATCAGGTGATTGTAAGATTTCAGTCTTTCCTCCATTTATGCAGCTGAAAGAGACAAAATATGACATTCAGACAGTGAAAAGTAGTGCATCTGCTTAAAAAAAGAATACACAAATAAAAAACCTCACCTTTTCTGAAAAGAACACAAGTCTTCTTGCATTCATCTTCAGTTTCATAACGGTTTTCGTTTCCGCCACAGCCTCCGTACCAAAATTGTGCGCAGGCGTTGGCTTGTTTGTCGTAGTACCAACGGATGATGTAATCTCTGCAGCTGCCTTGCTCCAAGGTGAGTTTACAACGGGGATCAAGAGGAGGGATCCCTGTGGAAGAAATGGGGTGTGAGGTTTCCAAAGATGTGTGAACTAAACAAGAATTACATTCGGTTATGCAGTAACATGTATTTAGTGCAAAAGATATGATTTCCCTTCAGGGATTAAGTTAAAGTTGAGTTGAACTGAATTGAAAATATAAAAGTTAAACTTTAGCTTATAAATCATGTGCCTCAGAAGCATGAAGTCAACATATCTTTGCTTCTGCTTTTTGTTTTACAGTTCACATTGAGTTGCCTTCAGATGATGTATCGTTCTCTTAACTTGAACACAAAATTAGCTCATAATTCTCTAGCAGAGCTTTGTTTGTTCCTCCATAAATTGCCACCTTAGTGTGGGTCTGGGTTTTGAGTGCCTCAGTGAGCCCAGGAAATTTGTTGTTAAGTCCTCTTCTGGCAGTCTACAGAAGCAGATTGTTGGGGCACCAGACAAAGTGTGATTCAAAAACCCTCAAAAGGTTTTCAGCAAGACATTGAGATAGCTTGCCTGGATTTGGAATTAGGCTCAAGTCTGGAGGTGTAGCCGTGAGCTAGTAGGTGAGCACCTGGATGGCTTTTCCCCTTGTGCTCCAACCAGGTGTAGTCATATGAGCTCCATGTGACCAACCTCGTGTGGATCAACCACCTGCAGAAGGGGCCATGAACATCTGATGCTATGTGGATTGGGTGGTACCCTGAGGCAGAGGTCTTGGTTGTCTGATACCTGATAGTTCAGACTGGGACGTGGGTCATGGAGCATTACTTCACTAGTGGGGTTTGAGTCTGGTGTTGAATGTCTGTCTAAAGATCTAGATAGCTCATTTCAAGACAATGTATGTGTTTCCAGAACAAACACCATGTTTGAGCGCCAGGTTTTGGTGAGTTGTCCTCGATCAAAGGCTGGTAAGCGATTTTGTAATCATATGATTAAATTCACAACATTCTCTTAGCAAAGAACCTGAGCTGTCAACTAATCAGTTGTGGGGGGAGGTTGAATACTGCTCAAGCATGCAGAGAAGCCTTAAAAATATTCTTGGAAAAAAAAGAAAATTCTGGCAAGCCATCAGATGTACCATTAGGAGGAAAAGGACCTTTGCCAACACTGATAACAGTGGGAATAGAGTGCTCCTGACCTCAACTAGGGTGGTATTTCTACCTCATCACTCCATTCATCAGTAGTGTAGTAGTTTATTTAAAAAATATTTGTAAAATGTTGGAAACATAAGCAAAAGTTCTTAATGTTGACCTATAAACACCTAAACAGAATAAAAAGAAATGGTGCCAGTACAGTCACATAAAATTAATTATACCATCTTTTAATTCTAATGTTTTATGTAGCAGCACTTCGTCTTAATATTTGAATCACATGAATGTATTATCACATGAATTCTGTAGTCTGAAAATCTGAAGTCCACTTGGATCAGAGAGTTTTATTTTTATTTTGTTTATTCAACTAGGAGCCTTCATGATGAAATTTCCGCACAGGATTTAAGAATAAAAACAAAAACTTGGTTAAAGCTGACCAATGGTAAATTGACTTAAATAATGCAATCCATATGCTTGGTACTGATTATTTGTTATTTAGTATTTGGTGTTAAACATATCATTCTAAAAATAATCTACAAGTGATTCCCTGAATATTTTGGAAGCAAAGCATTTCAACTTTTGAGAAATAAATTTTGCATTTGGTTTCTGTTAAAAGGAAAGAGAATTTCCAGTGTTGTAGTTTGGTGAATATGTGTGCTCAAGTTTCTTATACCACTTGTGATGGCTGTGATCAATTTTCCATCATTAACTGACATTGACAAAGATCTTTGCATTTATCTTCAGTTTCTAAAAGTACTGCACTCACCTCTCGGCAGGTCTGGACTCACCACAGGCTTTAAGTTTTTAGGGTTTGACGGTGAAACTGAGCCCTGTGTTGACAAAGAAGTTCCAGATGAGGATGGCGATGTTGCTGGTGACGATGATGAAGATGTTAAGACTGTCTCCCTGGAGACGGAGCGTTCACCCTCAAGCGATGACGATATTGTTTTATTGACAAAAGACCCCGTGACACCAGTCCGTATGTGGGCCCTTAAGTCTAAATCTTCCCCATCATCTTCTTCCACCTTCAGTCAAATAACAAAATAATAAATTATTAATCAATTACATTCATTTTCTTCAATAAAAACAATTAAAGAATTATTGTGTACATAAAACAAGAGAAAAAGACCTGGAGAGGTAGTTGATCAGCACTGATGGGTAGAGTAAAAGTGTCCCCGCGGCCTCTGCTGCCAGTTTGTCTCCGATTTTGGATTTCCTCTTGGTAAGTATTTCCATATCCATTGTTTCCGTAACCATAAACACTACTGTCATACCCATCGGTATTCTTTTGATTGATTCGATTCGGAACAAGCCCATTGTTGCTGTTCCAGGCTCCATTCGTGATGTGATTGTAAATAAGGGCACCGTTTTCATCTTCACAGAACTGGCTGACAAGTTTAGACTCCAACGCTGAGAAAACAGTAAAGAAAAGTGTCCATTTGAATATTTCTGCTCCCATACCACTGACAGAAGAATATTTACAAAATGTGACTGTGATTATCACCTGGAAGGGTATTGAAGTCATCAATAAGGTACATGTGTTCACTGTCTGGATCAGAGGCGATGAGGTTGAGTTCTCGCAGGAACTCAGCCTGCGTGGGATCGGAAGAATTTACGATCCCGATGGCGTACATCTCAATGTTTGCAGCATGAGCCTCTCTCACAGCCATGTCCAGCTTGACAGGCTCTCGTTTGTCGGTCTGACCATCAGTGATGACGATGGCAACTTTTGTGACTCCGGTTCGAGCGCTGAAGAAAGCGTCCTGAGTTGCCTTTCTAATGGCGGTGCCAGTGTAAGTGCCTTCCCCCATGTACAGCATCTTTCTGATGGCCTGCTTGACATCTTCTTTGCTCGTGTAGCGGGCCAGGTTGAACTCTAAGTGGACGTCCAGACTGTAGAGAACCAGTCCGATCCTGGTGGCGTTGCGTCCTACTGTGGTCCTGTCCACCAACCTCGTGACAAAGTCTTTGATGATCTCAAAGTTCTCGGGGCCGACGCTCTCTGAGCTGTCGATGACGAACACAAGCTCCATCGGCCTTTCTTTGCACTTGATGCCACATCCTGAAAATAACAAGGTGCAATTAAACTTAACTGCTGTTCTGCTCTTTATCTTATTTAATGTTGGTCTAAAGTTGTGCTAATTCACCTTTTGATCCAACAATGAATCAGTTAGTGTTATTTTTTAAAATGGAGACAAATCCACTGAAAAATACCATTTTTATTTCTAGCTGTGGGAAGCTGTAGACTGTGATTTAATATCTTTCATTTTGGATCTGAGCTCAGTAACTTTATGGCACTGGTTAAAACACAGTTTCTAGATGTTGGTGTTTTCCATAAAAAAGACCCTTTTTTATGAAATGGATTCGACAGCATTAGCAGCTAATGAACCAGCTGGTAGTGGTTGGATCACAATAACTGACCTTGATATCCGAACATGACTTAGTAACTGTTTCAGAAGTGCACACAAACACATATACACAAACACACATACACAAACACATATACACAAACACATATACACAAAAGTGGGGGTCCACAGTACCACAGTTGATGCTGATTATGTTGTAAATGTCCTACATGTGGAAGCGGAGGAATAGATCTCTCTTTATCCACATGTGCTTGATTATGTACTTGGATAAAATCAGTGTTAATTCTGTTTATAAAGTTATTATATTTGGGAGATGGTGAGAGTTGTGGAATTGGGTTATTTACCCAAAAATGAAAAGAAGAAAAAAATAATCTGACCACCTTTAATAACAAACTTATATTTGCTTTCAGTCTTACCACATATTTCTTTGATCAGCTTAATAACGTCTTCTCGCTGAAAAATGTAAGGAACTTAAATTAGGTGAAAGTTTATTTTCATTTTTTTTTAAATGGTTAAAGATCTGTTGATTTGATAAACTCACTGTCAGTCCTGGTTCTCCCTTTGTTCCTGGTCTCCCCTGAAATATAAGAAAAAACAGTTGTTGGTCTGTATCTGCAGTTCTTTCAACGGTCTTGGTGTGAAATTAAAATTTACATTATTTTTATCGTGCAGCTCATTTGGCAGTGCACTAGATCTTCTTGCACTGCACACATTTCTTTAATCCTATCACATAGAATCTGTCACTTCTTTAAAAACTGTATTTATTTTACCAGTTCTCCAGGGACTCCAGAATCTCCCATGTCTCCTTTTATACCCTTTATTCCCCTCTCGCCCTGCAAACCACGGTCTCCCTGGTGCAACAGAAGTCAGTTTTCTCAACAAAAGATCAATTAAATTATGTTAAGAAATGTTAAGAACTATAATATTAAGAAGATATATATAATTCAATCACCTTTGGTCCAGGAAGTCCATCTCCCTGAGGTCCTCTAGGCCCAGTCATTCCTTGAGATCCTGGCTCACCCTGAAATTAGATTTCAGATTTATTGATTCATACAGAAAGCTTCCAAACTTAAAAACAAACAAACAAACAAACAAAAAATAACATTGTGTTGTCAAGATGTTTTTGTGTGTAATATGTTAGCACCACAATGTCTCCTATATTTGTATTGCATTAATCAAAACAGTGGTTTACCTTTGGACCTTGAATACCTTCTCCTGGGGGTCCAATTGGACCAGGAGGTCCTGGCCTCCCCACGTTACCCTGAAGGACATAGTTAAAGTTATTATTTGTGAGCTAATGCACAAACTTACAAGTGGACTTTTAGATACATTTGAATGCACATTAAAACATTTAAACACATAGAACATGCTGTCAAAGTTGTTATTAACTATAATTCAAGCTATAATAATGGAAAATTATAATAATCAGATTAAACTGAATAGCTGAAGGTCATTCTTACTGGAGGCCCTTGTAAACCCTCTCCTTGTGGACCTGGCAAACCTGGCAGTCCTCTGAAGCCAATGTCTCCCTGGAGCAGTCATAATGTTTGAAATAAGCATTCCCGTTCAACCATATCAATAATCAATGGAAAAACCTGTAAAGACCAACCTTAGGGCCAGGAATTCCCACTCCCTCTGGACCAGGCTCACCTGGTAAGCCTGGCAGGCCTGGAGGACCCTGGCAACAGAACAGGAATTATTTTCATCCAAGTCAACTTTCATAAAATTTCACGCTCACACGCTTTTAAGATGTGCGAAAACAGATTGGTTTTAATGTTTGGGTTGATGATACAAACCACAGGTCCTTGGATGCCTTCTCCTTTTGGACCAAGTGAACCTGGTGAACCTGGAAGGCCACGATCACCCTGGTGAAACAAAATTCACTTATATACCAGTAACAGAGTGGTGCATACAAACAGGTTCTGTTAAAAATAAACGTAAAAGGTTAAAATCCCAATTGACCGCATTTACCTTTGGACCGGGTAATCCAAGGCCTGTTTCTCCAATAGGACCAGTGGGTCCAGGTGGACCAGCGTCACCCTTGCGTGAGAAAACAAATTCATACTCGTGACTTGTGCCAACAGTTTTTGGATGCGCTGCATTGCATCAGAGTATTTAACTCCCGGCGGTCTGTCAAGATATGTGTTAAAAGACAGTTTAATGATGAAGTTTATGTCTATTTTACCTTTGGACCTGAAATGGATCGTCCTGGTTGCCCTGGCATGCCCTGAGGTCCTGGAATCCCACGCTCACCCTTGAAAATAAAATTGTCCTATGAATTCCTGTCTTTATTCATAACATCCCATGGAAGGCTCTATTTTTTGGCTTCGTTTAAAAGGCGGGGTTGCTTTGGTATAAATCTTCGACAAACGTCATCACAGAGTAAACGGAAGAGCGATGAAACACAGAAGCTTCTCTTACTTCAACAAATGCTGGCATTGCATCACAATAATATGTTATTGTCCTTTTTTACTGGATTTATCAGCTCTTACTTTTGGACCAGAAGGTCCTGAGATCCCAGGAGGCCCATGTAGTCCCCGGATGCCCCTCAGACCCTGATCACCCTGAGAGAAAGCACCACAAGCATCAACAGAGTAACATACATTGGAGTACTGTCCACTAGACAAGAGTATTCATTGGGAGACATGCCTTCTCTCCTTGAACACCAATTCCTTGTGCTCCCTCAGGACCTCTTAAGCCAGGCAAGCCAGGCTCCCCCTTATAAAAGCAAATAATATGATTAGTTAATTGTATAAATGTATGTACTTATTTTTGTGAGGTCACGGATAAAGAAAGTTTAAGGGTCTGGCACTGTTAAGAGAAATTGATGGGTTGCCGTCACAGATTTTACCTTCTGACCTGGAGCTCCATCTTCTCCTGGAAGACCAGGCAAACCAGCCAGTCCTGCTTCTCCAGGTGTTCCCTGAAGGATACAGGAGACAGATGTTTTTGATTTTTGATGGATACAGTAACAACGGTACTCTCTTTATGCAAATATAAACTAAAGGCCATTTTGACAATAACCCGTTTTCTTCAGGAAATTTGATCTCTTACCTTTGGGCCAGGTTCACCTATTCCTCGCTCTCCTGGAGCTCCCTGCTCTCCAGGTAAGCCTTGGTCTCCCTGGAAACACAAAAAAGGATGCAAACACAGAACCTTACAACAAATAAAATGACAGAATATTACAAAAAAAGGTCTATATTCCAGTTATGAACTTTTTTTTTTTTTAAATTTTGGCAATCCTGCAGTAAAAATTACTATTTTGGGTCTAGGCAAAGTACAGATAAACCTAATGTCATTATACAGTGCAAAATGAATAATAGCTACTGGCTATGTTTGATGGAAAGAAAAAACACTAAGATGACATAAAGGAGCATTTGATTCTCCTTGGGTACCACTGTTTCAAGTTTTTCTAAGTTTTATTTAGTATTTTTAAGGCTAAAAACTAGTCAAGTTTCAGCATCAATGCTGAGTAAATCTAGACATTAACAAAAAGATCAAATTTAGAGTGCACCCTTCATAATGTTGCACATAAAAAAATCCACTATGTTCATACATTTCAAATTGGGATTAGAACAGGTTTTTTTTATGTCTTTAATATTGAAGGGATGTCCTGCAAAACATTTATTTCAACAGCATGTTCATTAAAATCATGACATTTTGTTCTGTGGTTTTTAGCATAAAATCAGAACATAAAGTATTCTAGCTTTGACAGCACCTTTTAATATGACAGTGCTTTATTTGTAAATTCTAAATTTATATATTTTTGTCGCTTTGTCATGCTTTCTGTCCTCTATTTTGTATCAAAGAAAAAGAAAACTTTATTGCTAAAAAGGTAGAGAACAATTTAAAATTACAATTACAGATCAACCTGGAATCAAACTCTTACAAAAGATGACCATTATCTGGTTTTAACAATAATTTTGTCTTTTTCAACAAACCTTAGGTCCAGGTAAGCCTTCTCCTGGAAGCCCTCTGACACCTGGTGGACCCCTTGGTCCCTCAGTTCCCTGCACAATTGAATTGATTAGAGGTTTAACAGTGCAGTACATGTTACTATAGCCTATTTATATTTCAACTTGTGTGTCACAGAAATGAAACAATATTTATTTAAAAGTATCAGATTAACCTTTTCTCCCTGTATCCCCGCGCCAATTGGTCCAACTGGCCCTGGACGACCTGGGGCCCCCAAATCCCCCTGAAGGTAAAACACCACAACAAGTTTAAAACCACCACTGTCTGTTTTGAAACACAGTTTGCTATTTAGATGTGCATGCACATTCAGCACACACTAATAACCCACTTAAATAAATGCATATAAACAGCTGCAATGCAGAATCAAATTCCTCATTTGTTTGCACAAGATAAAAAGATTCATTTGATCAAACAGCACCTGGGTTCTCTGGGTTCTTCTGTCCAGTCAAGCCTCAGAAACTTGAGTGTTGTATTTGACCAATCAATGTCTCTTGACTGTCACTCAAGACAGTTGGTCAATAATTTATTTTATTCTGAATTGAGGAATATTTCAAAGCTGAGAAAAAAATGCTGATCTGGAACTGATTATTGATTCTTTTATTTTTTTTTAGGTTTGACTATTGTAATTCTATTTTTTCTTTTTTTTTTTAATAGGTCTACTCTTTATCGGCTCCAGATCATTCAAAATGCTCCAGCAAGACTTTTAACAGGAACCTCTAGAAGAGCTCACATCACTCCAGTTTTATCTTCACTTCACTGGTTACCTGTCAAGTTTAGATTTGATTTTAAATTTTGGTGTTAACACTTAGAGCATATTATGGTCAGGCCGTTTGGCACATTACAGACCTCTTGACTTATTGTAGTTGATTTTATTTTCATCGTATCTTTTGTATTCATTATATGCTTCTTTATTATGTTACTGTTTTCAGCTGTGTTGCTGCCCTTTGTGAAGCACTTTGTGACTTTATCTGTGAAAAGTGCTATATAAATAAACTTTACTTGTTTACTTACTTACTTAGAAACCTGGCGGGTAAAGCTCATTCTGATTCTGACAGAGGAGCAATCAATAGCTTTAAACTGTGCAAGTAGATGCAGGGGTGGAGAAGGACAATGAGGACAATACTCAACACAAGCAGCTTCCAAAATAAGTTTAAAGGCAATGTAACAGATTTCATATACAATATGTCTGTATAAAGTGAATTACCTTTAAAAAACAAGTAATAGGGCATAAAGTGTAAGCTTGTGCATTTCCTTTTATTTTCTCACAGTAACCAGATGTTTTATTTACGATTGTCCCCTAGAGACTCATGATAGAGACATCAGTATAATTATAGCTCAGAGGAACATTTGGTTTTTATAAGACCCTTTCTTGTTTACATCTTGCTGTGAATTCTGCCTATTAAATGAATTTAATGCACACCTTGTCTCCTTTAATGCCTACACCCTGCTGTCCTCTCATCCCCCTCAGCCCTGGGAGCCCCCGGTCCCCCTGTGGAAAACAAACAAACAAAGAAAAAACAGTTTAACTCTGTTATTCGCAGTATTTCACAGCTGCTTGAGATGAGATCAGAGCCAGATCCGTATTGTTCACAGAAAAGTCAGTATGAAGAAAAAACATGTTGGCTCCTGTTGCTCTTCATACAAAATGATCCTATGCAATAGGAATGACATTGTGTATTTTGATTTCATGGCTCTTCTTGAGTTGATCAATTTTTAAACCTTCAGCACATTATTAAATGAAGGCACTGGAAGGGTTTGGTCATGTCTGACAGATTCCATTTAGAAGTGCTAGGACATCTGGCACAGGTTAAACAGATGTGAAGTTGCCTGAGGAAATCAGATTACATTTCTTTACAAAGAGGCTTCATCAAACATGAATATATGCTACTATTATTACAAAATTTACCCTTAAGTTCTGCAATAACCATCAACAGAAGGAAGGTAGTAATGCAGCGTTTCCCACTTTCGTCGTGTTAGACGGCCTCTTCTCTGCTGCACAGTGAAACCAGCCTTGTGGCCAGTCATGCATGTCTTGATTGAATCCCAGTTCAGTCTTCTGTGTCTTTCATGGGGCAACATGTTGCAACTTGGGGAGTTTTTATCACCGCTTGAGTGAACACCTGAGTTGTGAGTCACTGAGCTGGAACAGAGGCTGATTTTGATGGACTGAACTGTTTCATGGGCCAGCGTAGGCATATTCAGACAAAAATATATTTATCAGCAGTGGAACCTCCACATCTTAACTGTAATTAGTAGATCACCCTTTGGATCTATTTAGTTTCATGCAATATTTATTTGAGCAAAGTTTTGTGGTAAAAGTAGTTAGTTGAAGTCTATTTTGGATTAAGGACTGAAATACAATGTTGACATATACAACATCAATTACAAAGAAATTACGGTGTTGTGTAAAATGTAAATAAAAATAGAATGCAATGATTTAAAAATTTGAATAAACCCATATTTCATATTTTATTCCCAATACCACATAACATACAGTATCAACTGAAACTGAGGCCTTTTGCCATTTTATGGAAAATATGTGGTCTTTTTGAATTTGTTGGCAGCACCATATGTCCAAAACGTTAATACGGAGTTATGTTTACCATTGTGTAGTATTCCCTCTTGTTTTAACAACTGTCTGTAAACATCTGGGAGGTGAGGAGACCAGTTTTAGGAGAGGAATGTTGTCCCCTTCTTTTCTGCAGGATTTTTTGTTTTATAATGGGCTAAATGTTTTGGGTGAAAGGTCTAGACTTCAGGCAGGACTCGTTTCTTGTGAAGCCATGCTTCACATGCAGCTTGTGTTTTAGCATTGTCTTGCTGAAATAACTAAGTGCTGAGAATCATGCTTGTTTTTAATACAGTGCTGATTTGGCCTTTTCCTGTGCACACAGAGATTCCTCCTGATTCTGTAAACATTTTAATGAAATTATACACTACAGATGGTTTTTGAAATTTTACACTGAGGAATATTTTTCTGAACTTTTCACAGATCTGTTGCAGAACGTTGAACCTCCTAGAGTTCATATATTCAGGTATTTCTAAACTAACCTTTGGTCCAGGAAATCCTTCACCTTGGGGTCCTTTTTCTCCTTGGACACCTTGTTGTCCTTGAGGTCCCTGTTATAAAAAAAAAAAGAGGGTACAAAAAATATTGGCCCTTAGTTGATCAAAGTGACCCAAAAGCACAGCCTCCGATGCTTCATAACTTACAGGAGGGCCAGGTTCGCCCACTCCTGGAGGACCAGGAGGACCTGGTCGACCCTGGAATCCTATGTCACCCTGCAGTTTAAAAAAGAGGCTCCTCATTAACTTTAGAATGCAAAATAAATTAATTAACAATTGATTATTTCAAACAACAGTAAGTTATTTTAAATCCATTTCAGGATGTGACTTACCTTTGGTCCTGGAAGTCCAATACCAGTTTCCCCCTGAATTCCTGGAGGGCCAGTTGGGCCCCTTTCACCCTGTAATCACACACATAATCACACACAAATAACTTGCATTGTGCTTGTTTACATGTTCATGATGTTATTTTGGAGTTTCATTCTAAGAGTTTACATGCCTTCATTTTGAAAAACATTATTTGTCTCATACTGTACACAGGTCTTTGTACATTGCTGCAGAACCTTTTAAAACTGCTCTAATTTCGAAGCCCAGCAGGGGGCGACACCTATGTTTGGAAATATAATGAAACTGTATAAATGTCCATGAGCTGCTTATTCATGGATTTCTCACATCATCAAACACTCTACCCTGTGACAAACAAGTTGTTACCCTGTGTGCGTGCATTATTCTGACCCACCACAGGGTAGTTTAAAAAAAAAAACTTCTAAGAAGACCACAAACCAACAGGTGGCACAATGACTTGGTGGGTCTTTTACAGTCTTGTACATAAGTGCTTCTCATGGTTGAGGCTTTCTGTTAGTCTTGGTTTTCCTGTTTGTTTATTTATTTATTTTTTTGTATAACCTCGATTCTGAGTTTTATCATTTTGATATAGTGGTTTCTGGGGTAATATTTTGTTGATCTTCTGGATTTTGTGAGGAATTTTTGTCTTTTTGTTTTGTTCTTTGTAAGAGTTTCAGTTCTGTGTTCAGTTTCATCTTTCCCTGTCTCTTTCTCTTGCTGTCTTTCTTAATTTATTGTCACCTGTGTCTTGTTGTTGTCCCTGATTTTTGGTATTGTCATGTGTTTCTTCCTGTTGTTGTCAATCCATTTGTCCTACTCTCTATCTTGCCCATCAATCTCCTTCCTGCTTTGGCCTAATTACATTATTTTTGCTTACATTTTACATCTCTATTTAGATTTTAAAAATTAAAACAAAAAGACACCATAAATAATCTCATTATTTAGCCATTTTAGGAAACCAAAGTTAAATGGAATTTGTTTCCACTTTTACCTAGTATTTTATTTGTATAAATATAAATTTATTTGTTATATAAATAAATATGCTAGGGCTCATTTTATGGAAATAATCTTTTTTTTTTTTTAGAAAGAGTTAACATAAATTATATGACAAAAGGACCACCAAGACTCCAGTTAGCTTTTCCATAAATACTGCCTGCAGGTCCTGGCATGATGAAACACTGCACACAGACTTTCCATGTATGTTATTAACTGCAAGTCTTGTTTGACACGTTGACAATGCTGGAGGGCACTTCTTGGTATGTATTTAGATACAGGATGCAGGTCATTAGGAGAAACACTTGTGAGAAATTTTACTTTAAATGAATAATAGTAAGGATGCACCAGACTTTGGCTCATGGCCCGCTCCTCACACAGGGGTCTATTAACCGACAGGTTTCAGTGCTGTAGGGCTGATGTGGAGGTGGTGAAGCTCCAGCCTCTTGTTTAAACTTATCATAAAAGGAAATGTAAAGATCATAGCAGATGTGCAAGATAACTTAAGTAAAAGTTTCCAAAATAGGGCTGACCTGCTTCCCCTGGGGGCCCTCTGGTCCAATGTCGCCCTGTGGTCCTGGTAAACCCTGGGCAGGAAAATTATACAGTCACTTATACAGAAATAGGTATAAACATCCAGAAAAGCATGTGTGGTGTAAGAAAAACTTATAGATTCCAGTTTGTTTATGTGAACGAGGAGTCCTCCTCACATACCAGAGCTAGTCATTGTGCTCCACAAGGTCCTGTACTTGGACCTAACAGTTTTCACTTCTATTAGGCAGCATGGTATAAACTCTTATTTTATACAGATAATACTCATCTATACCTGTCTATGATGCTAGACAAAACCAATCAGTTACCAGCATGATGGCTTTAATGACTTCTAATTTTCTACAAGTAGCCTTCTGTGTGAGAGAGATGCAGAAAAACTAGTCCATGTATTTTTCACTTTAAGAGTGGCTTATTGTAATTTCTTCTTATTAAGATGTTTCAACATTTCTCTGGTAGAGTTCTTTTAAAGGTTGGCAGGAAGTGATCAGGTTTCTTCAGTTTTAGACTAAAATTCTTCTCACCGCATATGAACAACGCATGCATGCCCACGAAGAGGATTAAAAGGTACGTTGGTTAACTTAGCTAGACTGCAAACGCATGAACAGAACTATTTTAACAGGAATGTTGTCAAGGCTGTGTTTGATGACTATGACCACAAATGCTTGAACTATTACTGACCTGCAGGCCTCTCAGTCCTCTTGTTCCAGCTGAACCCTCTGGACCCTGATGCACAATACACAGAAAAGAGACAAATCATCCATCTGTCACGTAATTAAATAATCAAATACAGCGTGGACACTGTGAAGGAATCACCGAGCAGTACATGCAACAGTAATAAGTGTGTAGCATCAGCGTTGCTGTCGTACCCTGTCTCCTTTGATTCCTGGAGTGCCACAATCCCCCCTCTCACCCTGTGCACAAAATAAAATAGAAGTATTGACCAGGTTTGAATTGTCTCCAACGAAACAACAACGTCTTAATCTGTTAACAATCCAAATACCTTTTCTCCTTTGTAACCTGGTCTTCCCTGCAAATGAAACAAAAAGGAGGAAATGTCACGTGTTGACAACCACCTGAAATAACATTGAACATTCTGACAATTTAAATAATAAGTAATTATTTACCTCAGCACCCTCTCGCCCAGGTATTCCACTTAATCCTGCTTCACCCTAGAATGACACAATAATGCTGACAGATTACATTTGCTAATATGGGTTTAGAAAGTATAAACATGTTTAAAACAAAAGCAACACATGTTGCATACATGAAAAATGCTGAATAATTAGTTAAGAGGGTGATGAGGGAGGTGGGAAATATATATATATATAATAGAAAAGGTGAAAACATGGATGATGGAACCTAAAAATACCTAGAATGATGTGTACAATAATAATATACAATAATAAGAAGTAGCCTACATCTATGAGAAAGGTAAATTACAGAGTAGCACTTAATTTCATAGGCGACGTTGAAGTGCCTTAACCCTGCATTCTCTTAAATGACCAGCAGAGGGAGACTTCTAACTGGTCAGGTTGTATAGGGATCTGTGTATTTATATTTGATCTATGGACTCATTAAGCATTTAATCCTGAATATATATTACCAGTCATGATTTTAATTGTTTAATACAGAATAATATTAGTTACTTAAATACAGCTCCTAAATGAGACATATAGATCATACAATGCACGGCGTTCTTCAAAGCGTAGCTACATTTGGTCGACAGAAACATCACTCTTTGTTCTTGCACATTGTCATCTTGTTTTCAGTCAGAGCCTCAACTCACTCCAGTGTCAACAAAACAAGACATGAATAGCTAAACTTGAAGCACTAAAGTTTGACGATATGGGTTCTGTGTTTTGCAGGTTTTCTTAACTTAAAATACAACATTTAACTGATATAGTTAACTATTTTTTGTAATACAAATTTCAGGTATTTCAGGTATTTAATTATCATCGTGTATCATGAGTTGAACCAAATAACTCATGGGAAGTTTCATGTAAAGTTTTTAACGACAAGAATTTAAAGAATTTGTTTGCGAGACGCTCGGGTAGTATTGGATAACATCCAAGCCGAGAGTTTCCAAGCTTGCATGCCCATTAAAGACACAAACCTTTTGCCCTTTAGGCCCTGGAGCTCCATCGTCACCAGGACGACCTTTCTTCCCCTGGAGAGTGAAACAATATCTGGGTTAAGTTTTGATTCATTTCTGTGTTTGACATTTTGTTCTCTTGTCGATGAGCAGTAAAATGACATCAACAAACGCCTTTATGACCCACAACCTGTAAATCAAAGCTCGTCTTGAACAAGTCTCGGCAAAGTGGAGGTTTTTCTTTTTCTTGACAGGTATTGTTGGAGACTGACAATCGCGAAAGAGGTCAGGGGCCTGGTGTCTGACGGTGCTGTGCAACTGATGCAGCTACGAGACATGAGGTATCTTGCCCACATGGCCAGGAGTCACTGCTCTGAGCTGCACCTGGACAGAAAGCATCAGTCGCTATCCACCACAAATCCCCAGTTTGTGGCCATTAAAGTAATGAGAGCAATTATGCGAGCCCCCTCAGACGGAGTGTAAAAATCTGAAGAATCTCTCTGAGGTGAAAGCACCTGGTCACACAGCTGTCTGTCAGAACGGTTCCCCGTAACGGGGATATCTGTTATCTGAGGAGAGGAGGGCAATAAATACAGGTTTGATTACGAGCATAAAAACGTCTGGATGGGTGTCTGAAACATCACAAAGGGCTTTCCTGAACGCAGTCCCTGCGGCTAAGGTTGTATATGAGATTTATGACTGACAAAGTATCAGGTCTAAACATAAAACCTCTAGTTTCAATGGATGAAGAGTCATGAGTAATATAGCTCTCTGCAAACAAGAATCGCAGTCTCCGGCTAACCTTTTGTGTTGCCACAGATGTGCTTCTAGACATATGTAGCAACAAGACCACCTATACTTGTCAAATGCCTGTAAGCTAAACTGAAAAAAGAAAACCGATGATCTTGTCAGAAAAAAGTTCCACATGAACCCTTTTTGAAATAACAAGACCATTTTAAGACTTTAGTGGTCCTGCAGTCTTGTAGAGAACTGTGACACTTCAAAGGAAACAACTCTTTGGTGGCAGTATTTTGAGAAAACTTAAAATAAAATTACTTACCGCGGGCCCGCTGGGACCTCTCTCTCCTTTGTCACAAGCACATCTCTGAGCCAAAGGGCACTCCAGAAAAAAGGGAAACAATTTTTAAACCTAAAGATATTGTATAAAATGTCAAATGTCTGCATGTGAGATAATTGTATGACTACTTACTCCTTCATCCGCTAAGGCAGACTGCAGAAAAAAAATGTATATAAATATTATTTACAGACCCTTATCAGATTTCTTCAACTACTGAAATACATGTAACATCATGATTTAGTAATGAGGTATGTCAAGTGAAAGAATGACAAGTATTATAAACCCAAGTTTGCTCAGACAGGATTACAAGCAGATTTTAAAAGACTGTGGAGTTCAGCTTAAATCCATATATGCAAGGCACATTCTTTCATTTGTTTTTCTTGAGTATTGTCATCACTCCATCCCTATACAAATACCTGAACATGTCTGTCCATGACTACGCTCTAAAGAGACCCAGATTTAGAGCAAACACTCCACTTTTCTTCTGTGTCTTGCCTGCTGAACGACAAGGTGTGATACTCACAACTTCAGTGAAGATTTTTTCAACAATGTCTTCGTCCTGGAGATTGTGCAGGAAGCGGGAGACTGGGGAGCTGGCGAGCAGACGGAGCTCGGCCACGTTAGCTGGCTCATTGGCTGCCCGGGTGATGCCCAGAGTGAAGAATTTGATGCCCTGGTTCTTGGCATCGGCAACAGCAGAGAAAATGTCTGGGTTTCTCGGGTGGGAAACGCCATCTGTGAGCAGCACCACGACTCTGATGCTCCCAGGCCTGGATTCGTCCTGGTAGATCTTGGTCATGTTGGTGATGGCATAAGTGGTGAAAGTGCCATGCCCTATGTAGACTATGGGGGCTATCTGCTTCTTGAAGTTCTCCGCTCCCCTCCAGTCTCTGAAGGTTTGCTCTGTGATCACATGGCTGCTGTACTGCAGCAGAGCCACTTTTGAATGCAAGCTGCGCCCGGTTTTCAGTCGTGCACCTTGGAGCCGGTCCACCATGTCCATAGCAAACTGCTTCTCCTGCTCGTGGTTGTCTTTTGCACTCTCAGAACTGTCCAAGAGGAAGGAGAGCTCCAAGCTGCAGTCTTCATCAAGGATGGCTGAGTGGACAAATAAAAAGTCTCAGAGTCAGGATGAACTTCACACATATTTCCCAATAAATAACCAACAAATGGAAAAATTCCCATGCAGCATTAAAAAAGGTGGTTACAATAACAATTTGGTGTCTTCTTCATTCATCTTCTCACCTTGTCCATCATGAATGCTTGTAGCCGGAGGTCTGGCCTTGGCTTTCTTGTAAATTTTTCTTTCTTCATAAAATTCTTGGGCCCAGATGCTGGACACTGATGTGACCAGCAATACCAACAAAATACAAGGGAACATCTTCTCCCCTGTAAAAAAAAAAAAAAAAAAAAAAAAGTCACAGCAATTAAAAATCAATGTCGCAACCCACAAAAGTGTTTGTAATGTTAAATCAAAGTGATACAGACACTTATGTTCAAAATAAGCTAAAGTATGGTCGTGTTTCCTCAGAAAAATGGTTGAGACATTGACTTTGAGTTGACTCACAGTTGAAAATCCTTCCTTTTTTGGTGTTTTAGAGTCCTGTTTTCAATGCCTGCCAAAGTGCAGACCTGAAAAAAACAAAAAAACAAACAAACAAAAAAACATAAAAGAGCATCGATGGTGGGCTCCAGAGTCTGCACTGACTGGCTGCAAGAGCAGCAAAAGGAAAAGTGAGGGAAATACTCTGAGATGCTCACTCCTCCTTCATAAGGAGGCAGATCCAGTGGAACCGTGCCAAAACTCCCGATTTTTGCCTCAGGGCAGGGGGAAGGTTGCTAGGATAGGTTTACAACACTGAAACAACATTATGTCTGTGTTTGTTTGCAGAGAATGGTATTTTAATAACTACAAGCTCAACAAGCTGCAGATGTACAAGTTTACAGTGAATAACACATTTTTAAACACCACAAGATTACAGTCATCATCTAATTGAATGTTAGTGTATTTGTCGCCTTTGTAGTTACAGAGCTTAATGAACAGCCAGGAGTCTTTTTTTTTTCTTAAACTTGTACAGTTAAACAGAGAGAGAGTCATTTCCACAGTTATTGAACAAACATCCAACAATGAAGCCCTGATACCAGCAAAAACTCCACAGACAGAGGGTTTTAAAGTTCTGAGGCCTTAATGGCAAAGGCCTGGCCATGTTTGGTTTCAGCCCAGGACTTTGGGAAGAAGGGAAGAGGGACAAGATTTTTACATTAATTCTGAAATACCAAGCTATGACAAGTAGAGTGCTAAAAATGGGGTCTGTCTTTGTTTTATTTGAAAAGCATTTGGGGATTACAATTTTCTGAAAAGCAACATCAAATAGAACGATAAAAAAAAAAATTAATTACTATACTATCAGAAACATCAAACGGCATTATGTCTTCTAATTATGAGACATTTTTAAAATCTAAACATTTTGGAGCACAATCAAGTCCATGCACTTTTACTCTCATTTGCATCAATTTTTGTGTATTTTTTCTTTCTCTTTTCAAATTTAAAAGAAGTTTGACAACGGAAGGTGACTGTCATGCGATATATATTCTTTTAAGAACATAAATTACTGGAGGCTGCAGGCGGCACTTCACCTTCGACACCCTGAAAAATGAACATTTGACCACCGAGTGCCCGGGGTGACCTTTCAGTGGTCTGCTCCCAGTGTGGTTTAAAGATGGGGTTGGTCCTGTGCGAACTGGCAGAGAATTCACGGAGCTTTCTGCCTGCTGTGATTGAGGTGAAGAGGCTTTGTATTGCAGAGCTCCAGGCGAGAAGTAATTAGAGGAGACTTTCTGACACAAAGGAATGTTGCACTTAATGATAGTTTGGGAATATTCATCTTTGCTCCGGTAACAACCATCCAAAATGTACTGATAGTCGAAGTTGTGAAAATGATTATAAAGCTCTGCTGTCTTTCATGTATGTTCATCAGGTATTTTTGTTTGTCATTCTTATGTTGTCTTTTTTTAGCCATTTCAGAAACGGCAAGCTGTTTGTAAAAGCCAGGTAACAAAAGATAAAGGAAGTTGATCTAAATAAACTGACTGAATGAAACTTTCAAATGCACAAATGCATGGAGGATAAGATTCATTTTAATAAATGTTTTTAATACAAAGAAATTGTTGGCGATCTTATAGTCTTAACCATATAACGGGCCTGTATTAAGTAAACGGTATATACAGTGAACCCTGTATTTTGTTAGGATATTTAGAAACAAGAATGAGGAATCACACTTTTATTGCATTTCAACCTAAAAACTTTCATCATGAAACACAGAGCCGATATTCTGTCTTCACCATCATTATCATCTCACTTTTTTAAATTCCTTTTTTTCTTTGAAAAATGTTGTTTGCATTTGCTTTTCTTCATTGTTGTTCTGTGTCTAATTTAGTAAATTCTGAATCAGACTTTGCTCCTTTTATTGTGGTGCTGTATCTCCTTGTGTTTATACTATTTAACTTTGAGACCACCCTTATAAAATTGCAGGTTTTCAAAATATAAGACAAAGATAGCTACAACATAAACATTAGAAACGTTATAACTTTAATAGAATATTCCAACAACAGAAAAGAGAAAAAAAGTTTAAGAAATGGGGACTATTTTGATTTTTTTTTAAAATGACAGAAAACTATCATAGCTTGATTGTGTAAATGACAAAAAACCCAGCTACTTTGTGACGCACCTTTTGCATTTATTACAGCACCAAGTCTTTATGAATAAGTCTCTATTACCTTCATGTGTCTAGACTATGAAATTTTACATCATTCTTCTTTGCAAAAAACTAAAGTACCTTTAAATTGCAAAGGATTCCTCCATGTACAGCTTTTTCTTTGGTCATTCTTTAGATGGGATTGAGATCTGGGCTCTGACTGGGTTATTCCAAGACTTTGAACTTCTTTTCTGAAGCTATCTCTTTACAGAATGAATCTTTTTTTTTTTTTTTTTTTGTAAGAACCAGGCAGTCTTAACGCCTAACCCCACAGCCCAGACTTGTGCAGAATACTAGAGATGGTCACATTTAAGGTGTTAACAGTACCTTCCAGAAATTCCTGTAGCTCCTTCAGCATTGCTGTTGGCCTCCTATAAGCTGCCTGAGGGTTTTCTCCTCATCTTTTCATCCACTTTCAGTCCCTAGATTGATAGATTGATATATAAATGAATTATTAATGCATGTTTCTGGAGTGGTGCAGCTCAAGTGGCAGTCTGTTGTATCAGCTTCAGATTTTCAATCGTTTTTGTCTGCTAAAACTATGGCTTTTAAAACTTGGAATACATAAAAATACATAAAACATGCATACACATAAAATACACTGAGTACATAAAACAAAGGGCACATAAAACATGCATGGAAGCACTCTGGATACTAAAATCAACATCATTGGTTAGTCTTGCAGGAAGATGTAAAACCCTAATAATAAAAGGTCAGGAGCAATAAATAAAAGTGAATAACAACAATAAACAAATAGGTATATAGCCTAAAGTGCTTAAATTCCTGAGTTGTAACCTGTGGCCACAGAACTCCACCAGTCGAGGCTTTGCTTACTTCCACTTGTGTGCATTTAAAATGGTGATGGCTGTAGGGATAAAGGAGTATTTATATCTGTTGCTCCTTACCACTGGAAACCTGAACCTGGAGCCAGAAGGCAAAGACTGAAATTAGTTAAATAGGAGTTAGGCAGCATCTGACAGGATGCTATGACGCAATCAGCTCCAGAGACTCCAGAACAGAGCCAGTCTTCTGATCAGTTTGATCAGTTTTTTTTTACGTCACTGGCTCCGATGCAGCCCCACCCACAGGTGACAGATGTGATTGCACTCTCCACAACAAACCTATACAAGGTATATTTATATATTTATGTAACTTTACATATCGTACGTCTCATGTTAAAACCCCTGAAACGTCATCATGAGGTCCTTGTAGAAAATTCATGGCTGAGCTTTGCTGCCCTCATGTGGTAGATCATAGTATTTAAAAAACCCACACCGCGCATGCTCAGACAGTTGAAGCAGAGGTAGCGGACAGTGCCCTCACCACCTAGTGCAACTTTCAGTTTATTAACATGTCTAAAGTGAACAACAAACAATTATTGGTAATCTATTCTACTCAGCTTCAGACATTTCTGGATATTTCTTTTCAAGACCTTAACTAAATAATCCGAGTAACTTGGTGTAAAATATGTCTCCTGAAGCTTTGATCTGACAGGCTGTCACTGTTAACAAGCAGAGGAGTTAAAACTAGAAATTGCATTTTAGTTTTCATCACCTCCAAAATGCAAATTGTACTTAATATAGTGTATATCTTATTTCAGTTGTAGTAGTTGTCATATTCTTCAACCGTTTAAAAATTCTTCTGATGTCACTGTCCTCGCAGGTCGGGGTTCGGCTGCTCCTTTGGCAGCACTGGCCAATGGCCGCCATTGTGTCTGTGATTGGTGCTGTGGTGGATGTACAGTTCGATGAAAGTCTCCCTCCCATTCTCGGTGCTCTGGAGGTGGTTGGCGGAGAGAGCAATCTGGTTCTGGAGCTGGCACACCACCCGGGTGAGGGTGCTGAGGGGGTCAGAGTAGAAGCACCACCCAGAACATTGCTGATGACTTAACCTGTCTGTATTTTTTAACCTTTACAATCAAAGGCTCCAAGAACTTTCTGGCAGGTAAACATGTTGCATTTGAGATGAAAGTGTTGTAAAATGGGGTAAACTTTGTGAACTGTTAATGGTAACTGTTTTGCCTCTCTTAAAGGTGAATACGATTCTCTGCCAGAGGAAGTTTTCTACATGGTGGGTCCCATCGAAGAAGTGGTCCAGAAGGCTGACAAACTGACAGAGGAACATTCACAAATGTCTTTTCTGTGAAACTGGAAGGTTTTCAGAAACTTTTGTACAGTATTTCTATTTCAGGGACTTTTAATGTCTCATGCTAAGTATGTGCTTGTAGTTCCACTTCCCAGGAGTTACAAGATTAAATAAAAAGTAATCAAGTAAACATTCTTGCTGAAATACACTTGTTTTTATTAGAAATTGGTAAGAAAGGTTTCTATGGCACATGTAGATGATTAAAGTTTAAATTTTGATGTGGCGAAGTTTCTTATTCAGACCTCTTTCCTGTGCAAGGAGATTGGCACTGTGTTCCTTGAAAGCTTCAAAATCCTGTAAAATAAAAACAACACATTCAGCATGCTCTCATTTTAAATTGTTGGTTATAGATCGTTTAATACTCCAGATAAAAAGATGACCCTAGTAAATTGCTGAAACTTTGCCGCAGACTCATCGAGAGCAGATTGTAGGGACTTGACTCTTGAATCTACATTTACAGCTTCTGCTTCCACTTCAAACCTGAAGAAAATAAAGAATAAATATATTTTGGGTACATTAGTGTGGGAAATATTATAACCGGGTTTCATTACCAGCCAGTGTCAATACGATTAAAATTAAGTAACATTATTCTATTATTGTTGATATTGTTGGGAAAAAAATAAAGCATATATTATTAAAAATAACCCCAGGAAGATATGAATAAACATCATTACACTGCCTTCATGTTTTATGGATGATGTTGAGGACAGTTTTGAGGAAGTACCAAACTTATAATTGACCACTTTTAGTATTCTCACTATCTTATCTTATTGATTTGTTCTGCTGTTGCAGCCTTCAGTGACTTCCTTGAATCATGTACTAAGAGTTTAAAATAACAAACAGCTCTAGACTATTTACTTTACTGGTGACAATATAAATAAATCATCTAGTTTCCACTGTTTTTCTTCAAAAAAAGATGGTTCTTCATATTTAAGAACTCTAATTCCTAAACCTTTCCTCCAATTTGGGTTTGAGTAATATTTTTAAAGAAAGGCTGAAAATTTGAACTTTAAGATCAGACACAACTATCAAATACCAATGTTTAATCAACATGTGGGCACTAAATATTGATCTTCTTATTGTGTAATACAAACTTATGGCCTTGCAGTAAATTTATTATTAATATTACCCGACGGGATTCATGCAGGAGGTGCATCACTAATAAACAATACCTTTCCTCTGCCTCAATCCGTGATTTTTTTTCATCTCTCCACTTTACTTCCAGCTGCTGAATTTCTTTTTGTTTCTCCTGTAGGGAATAAAAATGTGGATGTAATTGCACCAGTTGTTTCTGTTCATGAAATGTGAGATGCTAGTGTGGACAACAAATATGCTTCATTCACCTGAATCACTTTGCCTCTTTCCATTGTCAGACACATTAATTTGTCATTTTCTCTGGTGAGGTTTGTTATGCTTTCCTTCAAGCTGAGTTTCTCCAAAGCATGCTGTTCTTTTGCCTCTTCTAGCTTAAGCCTAAAATCTGAAAGTGAAAATGGGCCCAAAAGATTAAGGCTTTATTCGAAGCAACATGACATGACTGCTCACTTACTAAACGTACCTTTACACATTTCCGCAGCATCTGCCTGCTGGTGACGAGCATCGTACAACTGACTGAAAAGCGACGTCTCCTTGATGTTGTGCTGAGCTGCTTGTTCTTGGAGTTTTAATTCAGATTCAGATAATTTCTCCCTTTAGTATTAACACAAAAAGATGTGACTAATCTTAAAGTGCTTAAACTTTCAATTTTTCAACAGTCATAAGAGATTTAAAAAACAGAAAAAAAAACAGTTATAAATTCCCAGAGCCCCAGATGACATTTTAGCTTTTTTTTTTCACAATAGTCACAAAAACAATAACATAGTAACATGAAAATATAAATTAAAAGGTATGAATTTACATTTTATAATCTCGAACTGTAAATGCTTGTCTGTTAATGTTTGACATGGCTGATAAAGGAGTTTGAGAAATTTACCTGTGTTCATTTTCATTGCTAATAATTTTATCTCTCAGTATCCTGTTTTCTTCTTTGAGTTTTTGGATTAATAGTTTACTGCTATGCAGTTTGTGTGAAAAAAGTGAATCGTTCTCAGACTGTAGAAGTTTGTTTTCCTCCTTTAACTGGGCATTCTGCTTTTTGTGCTCTTCCATGAAAGAAATTATTCCTTGATTGTTTGCTGCTAAAGCTGTGAATCTGTCTTCTAATAATGCTGCTCTCTCTCTTTCGCTGTCCAGTTCTTTGGTGCAGAGTTCTACTTTGTCCTCAAGCTCAGTGTTGATTTTTCGCAGGGCTTGATATCGTAGAATCAGCTCATCCGCTCTCTGCTTCAGTATGTAGACCAGGTTTTTATCTTCGCCTAGCCTGGGCTGCAGCATCATCCCGTCTGACACGTCGTCTAGAAGAAGGGTTTGGGAATCCTCAGGTGGCTTCTCAATGCTGTCAATATCCTGTAATAAAAGCAAGCACTGTGTTTAAAAATGCCATTAATTGTTTTCCCTTTCAATCCAACTACTGGAGACAGTTACTCATCCTGATTTTGGTGCTGTGAAGAGATACCTTCCTGGAAAGGCCTGCAGTATGTATGTATGTATGAATGTATCATATATACATACATATGTGTATACATACATACATACATATATTTATATATATATATATATATATATATAT
>JAOWBL010000014.1:10317667-10349995 GCA_028564865.1 Zenarchopterus dispar | reverse complement strand
AAGCGTCCGGAACTGCACCCGGGACGGGGAGAGGCAGAAACATACCCTGAACCACCTCGGGACCACTGGGCTGCGGCCGGAGCCGCCTCTGGAGCTGAGACTTGGCGGAGGAGCGCGGCCGGAGCCGCCTCGAGAGCAGGAAGATGGGCCGGAGCCGGGGAAACCGTCCCTTTTCCCCACGCACGTCTCAACTGTTCCATGGCTTCCTCGAGAGCTCGCAGGCTTGCTTCCCAATCTATGGCCGGGCCCCCCGGGGGAACCCCGAGGGGAGCCTGGCTCCTGACAACTTCCGCTGGGTTCATAATTGGCCAGTTCGTTCTGTTACGATATCGCTGGTGGTAAGGCAGAACCCAGATGCGGAAGTTCAGAACAAAACACAGGTTTATTGCTTAAGGGCTGGAGGGACAAAAACCAAGAGATCCACCCAGACCGGGAACAAGGAGAAAACGTAAAACGAGCAGGATCATAAACACATCGAGAGAGAGAGAACGAAACTAGCCCGGAGCAGGGGGAAAGACAAAGCAAGATATACAATCAACTTAATACAGCACAGGTGCAACATAATCATGGCAGGGGAAGTCCAACTTGGAAACCAGGAAGATCCTTCAAAATAAAGGACATGAACCAACCGAAACTAAACTCATAACACTGAAGTTCCAACAATAAGATAAAACTAAGTCCTGCATAGGAGAGGCTGGTTAAATAGCCTTAGATCCTTCTTCTTTTTGATCTTAGCTGGCAGGACATGCATCAGTGGACAGTTCAGCTGCAGTAACGGGGCCTGCATCCCGGGAGAATACCGATGTGACCACCTGGCAGACTGCTCAGATGGATCTGATGAGAGAAATTGTCGTAAGTCTTCTTTACTTTTTTCTTTTTTATCTTGGGCTCCTGTGGCATTTTAATCAATTTGTTAAGATTAAGAGGCTCGCTGACTGACAGAACAGGCCACAATATGCTTCTTGTTGTTAGAGGTTGATTGCAGATTCTTTGGTGGATTAGTCAAGCTGAGGTTCAGCTACTATTCCATTATTGTGCCGACATGGTAGACTCACGGCACTGCACAGTGTGGTAATCTCAACATTGCATAAAGAATGCTGTGGCAACTGCTGCTGTTATGGTGCTGCTTTTAAATTTTGGCCTGTTATCCTTGGCATTCACGGGACTTTTCACATGTTGAAAGCTGAAAAGAGCACAGTTGTCAGGCTGATTTGAGTGGACAACACAGGACTGGGGATGTTTTAATCTTACAGATTACCCAGAGTGCACAGAGCTGAGGTGCGCCAACGGAGCCTGCTACAACCGGACACAGCAGTGTGATCACATACTTGATTGCCGTGATGGCTCTGATGAGGCAAACTGCAGTAAGCAGCTAGTTAATTTTAATAAGACACTCTTCACACTTGCTCGGTGTGACCAAAAGCATGACATCATCACTGAATTAATCCCCTTTGGTCCCTTTCTGCTCTCTTTTATTTAGCACAGCACTGCAATTCGGGTCTGTTTCAGTGTCATAATGGATTGTGTGTTCCTCAACGCTACGTCTGTGACCATGATGATGACTGTGGAGACAGAAGTGATGAAATAAACTGCAGTATGCTGTCCTTTTCACTTTACTTCACTATTAGACTAATGACCTATCTTTGCCCATATGGGAAAACAAATAAAGCATTATTGCTTTCACCTGCAGCATACCCCACCTGCAGAGGGAACTACTTCACTTGTCCTAGTGGTCGTTGTATCCACCAAGTTTGGCTTTGCGATGGAGAGGATGATTGTGAGGACAACGCAGATGAAAAGGGCTGTGGTAAGGATACAGTAGTTGAAATGTTATCCTTTTGGGAACAAAAGCCTTTGAAGATTTAACTGGGTAAATATTCTTAAATGAATTAAAACTGGAGCTGTGGAAACCTGATTCATTTTTGGTCTCCATGGTCGGTTTGGGCCAGCAAAACACTATGCCTGCACTCCTTTAAGTGTGTTATTCAAATGCCTCTTTGTGGCACAAGATTCTGTAGCCCCCCCAAAGGGCTTTAGAATTCCTCCACATGGCTGTGAAGAGTTTGTGTGTTTTTTAAAGGATGGGCTGCAGGAGCCCTCTAAGCCCCCTCCACTGCTTCACTCCCCTGCATCACTTTAAAGTGACATTGTCCTAGTTGCAATTTTCTTAAGATTGGGGTCCCTTTGGGAACAAGTTCGCCTTGTCTTAAGACTCCGTTTACACACTGACTGTGTTTTATATCCAATAGTAGACAGAAAAAAATCACATGAAAAGCATTCCTGGTGTTTTGTAATACTTGTATTCCCTTCGCTATTTTTGAGCCTGAAAAGATAATTCATTTATCTTGTTTGCAGATAACGTACAACGGGAGTGCTACCCAGGCGAATGGCCCTGTCCTTCCTCTGGTCTGTGCATCCCCATGGATAAACTGTGTGATGGGAAGGCTGACTGTCCTGAGGGAGAGGATGAAACCAACACCACAGCTGGACGCAACTGCAGTTAGTTGGGCTATATCAAGTTCTTATATCTTACATAATCCTACAGAAAACTGTGCCACTGCAAAATATTCATCACAGATCTGGTTTCGCTGTTGGTCAGGTATCTGGAAATGTGCATCTCTGAGCTGTGAGCATCACTGTCATGCTTCTCCAGATGGAGGAACTTGTTCCTGTCCTTCTGGATACATTGTCAACAGCAACGATAGTCGCTCGTGTACAGGTCAGGCCCATCTGTACTCTCTCTCCAGTATTCCCTTCCCTCCAACTTAATGTTACAACTTAATGATACATTAGAGGTGTTTGTTGACTGTTTAGGTGCATAAACGTGGTATACTAGAAAAATGACTGAAATTTAGCTCATGTAACCACAAACTGCAACCAGATTCTGACACTTGTTTTTGGGATTTTGATTCCATCCCTCTGAAGATTTTGATGACTGCTCCATGTGGGGAGTGTGCGACCAGCTCTGTGAGGACCGCATAGGCTCGCATCGCTGCAGCTGTCTGGACGGCTACGTTCTGGAGCAGCACAGATACTGTAGAGCTGACGCCTCGAGTGAGTGTGACTTCCACAGTTTGCCTTGTATGCAATATGTTTAGATTGTGAGCGTGTGAGATATCTGTTAAGTGACACGCATTAGCATCGACCCCTCTCCTTTTTGGCAACTACTGTATGCTTCTTTCTTGTGCATTGTTGCATGCTGAATGTTGTTTTTAGTTAGTCTCTTGCCTTTGTTGCACACAGAAAGAGTGTTGACTGACCTTTCTGCCTTTAGCTTCAGTGTGGAAAGTGTGTGGTGATAGCGACTTCAAAGTGTCCACCTTCATTAGTCTGAGTCAGGAATCTGATTTAAGGGCTGCATTCTGTAAATTTCCATTGATCTTTTAGAAAGAAAATGCACAATCAAAGATCATGCTTTTTTATGCTATGCTTTCTAAACTTTTGTATGTTGTGTCTCTTTGTAGCTGGAGCTCCTTCCTTGATATTTTCTAATGGCAGAGACCTGCTAATAGGCGACATCCATGGCAACAGTCTACGTACTTTAGTAAATTCACAGAACAGAGGGATTGCAGTGGGGGTAGACTTCCATTATAATCTCAGTATGATCTTCTGGACAGATACCATCCAAAATAAGGTATTTTAAAATTCTATTTCTATTTTCAGCATTTTATTACTTTTTTTAAAATACTATGTCAGTTATAGGGCACTCCCTGGCCTTAGACTGGTGCTGGGCAAGACCAAATTCTTTCAGTTATCCTTTGAAATATCAGCAATGTTGATACTATAATAATGGGATAGCTTTTGGCCCCTTAGTGGCTGGCTCATAATGAAGGGAAATAGATATGTAATAGAATCCAGAGGGCTTAATCTTGAAACCTGTCTGATAGGCAGGTATGATGTTCACATACCAGGGTGCAATTTTTGTAACTTGATCTTGTCTGAACTAATCATGGCGTATTTATCTTCAGTGGCGCTGTCCATTTATATGCATACTTTAAAAAAAAATCTTTGTTCAGCTAATGTCTGGTGCTTCTCATTGGTTTAATTTCCAGCCACTTAGCTGATAGGCTAGAACATGCCTCTTACTGGGTATCAGTGCCCATTAGCCACCTCTATGGCAGTATGTCAGATTAAAAGTAAGGAGAGCACAAACAGGGCATGTGAATGCAACCGGAAAGGTTAAACTATCAGGCTATTTCCATGTCTTCAGTTTCTCTTTAAACAGGTCAGCTGAAAATCCTGCTTTTTAGATGTCTGGATCTGGTTTCAAAAGAAGCAGAGTTACTAAAAGCAGTTCTCGTCTCGCAGCCAGCTGCATGGTGCCCAGGTTTCCAGTCTTAGAAGCTAGACGCATCATGGTAGTGTGGTGTCAGTTTCGAATGCTTCAAATTAAATTTACATGCTTTCAAAATATTATATGGCACAAAATTTAAGCATGCAACAGGTAAACACAATCTCTTTATATTCCATAATGGTTCTGGTGGTTTTTCTTTTTTTTTTTTGTAGTTTCTTGCACTTTCCTGCATTTATAGCTGCTGACTACTTTAGACTATCCTTAAGTAACATTTTATGATGCCAATGTCAATCCCCCCCCAAAATCTCCAGTAATAGTTGGTATGCATGCTTATCCTGTCCACATGTAAAATACTCATCTAAAATAAAAGGACACTTTTCAAAACACAAACAAAACACAAAAAAAATAAACAGAGAATTTTTAATTTTTGCCAAAAAATGATGTTTTTGGTTTTTTAAAAAATATATATGCAACTTTGAGCATCATTTCCAGGATTTTCCTATATATCTGATTAAGAGTGACCACCTGAGCACTAACGTCTTGACAATAATGGCATCTTTTGTGTACAGGTGTTTTCTGTGCATATGGATGGCTCCAATGTGCAGGTGGTTTTAAATGTATCGGTTGACTACCCTGAGAATCTGGCAGTGGACTGGGTGAACAATAAACTGTATGTAGTGGAGGCAAGCGTCAACAGGATTGACATGGTGGACTTTGATGGAAGCAACCGGGTCACACTCATCACTGAAAACCTTGGTAACCCTAGAGGACTGGCGGTGGACCCCACTGTCGGGTAAGCACATGTCCTACTTGCATGCTTTCATCTATCCACTCAGTCCCAGTCTCCACCTCCAGTGTGTGTTGTGCTTCACTGGCATGGAATAATGGGGAGGGGATGTTTGAGATTAACAGATTGCCTTAGGTAGATTAGTGAGGAGCAATGTAAGTGATGACCCTCATTGTAATCCAATAGTATAGTTCAAGAGAGCTGGACAGCCAGGTGGCTATACAGAAATTGCTAATCGTAGATTAATGTATGGCTCTCTTGATGGGATACTCAGCCATCCATATGGAAACATCGTGTGCAGACACAGCTGCAGATGCTATACTTAATTAAAAAGGCAAAGGCCTTGAACTCTTTCTCTTAGGATCAGTTGTAGCCATGGAGCTGCGTGGTCACCTGAGCAGCCCTACAGCAGTCCTAATGTTAGGATCCCCTTCAGCAAAAAACTATAAGCTTAATATCCTTTTTTTCCTTACACAGGTATATGTTTTTCTCAGATTGGGAAGCGGCAAATGGACAACCGGGCCTCGAGCGGGCCTTCATGGATGGTACTAACCGCTATGGGATTATTAGGACGAAACTAGGATGGCCTGCTGGTATCACACTAGACATAGAAGCCAAGCGCATCTACTGGGTTGACAGTCGCTATGACTACATTGAAACTGCAACATATGATGGTCTGCATAGGTACATATTTTTTGTTTTGGTGTATTAGAAACTTATTTTTTAAGTTCAGCATTTGCAGAGAGTAACACTCATGACATTTTTAAACATTCTAACAACTTAATGTCCTCAAAATTTTCTAACAGAAAAACCGTTGTCCACGGAGGCGCTGTAATCCCACACCCGTTTGGTATCAGTCTGTTTGAGCACAGCGTCTATTTCACGGACTGGACCAAGATGGCTGTGATGAAAGCTAATAAGTTCACTGACAGCAGTCCTCAAGAAGTTTACAGAACATCTCAGACTCCACATGGTGTAGCAGTGATACACCAGCTGAAACAGCCTCAAGGTGAGATTATCAGAGAGTCACATTTTTAGGGTGCTCCTGAACCTGCTTGCAGTTCTCACACCTGTACATTTTACCTAGAAGTTTTTTAAAACTGAGAGTATGTTTAAAGCTCAGAATTCATCCCACATATGTTTTCTGGTTCCTTGGGTGGTTGTTTTGTGTCTCCAGTGCCAAATCCATGCAGTGTAGACAGAGGTGGATGTGAGCAAATCTGCGTTCTGAGTCATAGGAGCGATAACGGAGGACTTGGTTACCGCTGCAAGTGTCGCATGGGATATGATCTCCATGCTGATGGCAAACGATGTTTAGGTAAAAGAAAATGTTACTTTTTTTTTACCAGCATCATTATGTCATTTGAAATGTCTTGTCATATTTTTAAATGGGTGTTTTGATCTATGCCAACCCCTGCAGCCGTGAGGCAGTTTCTGCTGTTCTCCAGCCAGCTGGCCATCAGAGGGATCCCCTTTAACCTCTCATCTCAGGAGGATGTCATCCTACCTATCACTGGATCACCTTCATACTTTGTTGGAGTGGATTTCAGTGCCGAAGATGATGCAATTTTCTTCTCAGATACAGCCAAAGATATTATCTACAAGCAAAAAGTGGATGGGACAGGTGAGTACCTTGTGTGCTGCTTGAGCTGGATGGTTTGAAAAATTCTAATTACTGTACAGATTCACAACATGGCAGTAGTATAGTAATACTGGGAAACCCATAGACTGGAGTCTCTTATACCATGGTATATTACTAGAGCAAATGAAGAATTG
The DNA here is from genome assembly GCA_028564865.1 of Zenarchopterus dispar. Classification (NCBI taxonomy): domain Eukaryota; kingdom Metazoa; phylum Chordata; class Actinopteri; order Beloniformes; family Zenarchopteridae; genus Zenarchopterus; species Zenarchopterus dispar. Next base: position 10,343,138 of record JAOWBL010000014.1, on the reverse strand, counting down.
GGTTGGACTTTCTGGCGCCGTACTTGACTGGTTTGAATCTTACTTAAAGGACAGGGACTACTTCGTGTCAATATGTAACATTACATCAGAATCAACAAAAATTACACATGGAGTTCCCCAAGGTTCTATTCTAGGACCCCTCCTATTTAACATCTACATGCCTCCACTAGCTCAGGTAATAATAAACAACAAGATAAGTTACCATAACTATGGAGATGATATACAACTTTGGGATTGGCTCCAGCAGACCCCCATGACCCAGTAATTGGATTCAGTGAGTGTAGGAAATGGATGGATGGTTGAGGACCAAAATACATCAGAGACTTTTTGTTGCCATATCAACCATATAGGTGTCTCAGGTCTCCGGTTCATTTGTTTGCAGCTGCCTTTTGTTTAATTATTTAAACCATTCTGAATTTAAATGTAAACAATGTCAATTTTAGTACTACACTGTAACTCGAGCTTAAGGCTGACTTTTTTTTTATTATGCCACTGCAGTGTAACTCACCTTTTTTCTCTTTACTTTTCATGTTTTGATTATGTAAAGCACATTGAATTGCCTTGTTGCTGAATTGTGCTGTAAAAATAAACTTGCCTTGCCTTTTAGTTTTCTCTTTGCTTTGCTTATTCTTGGATGATATCGTTCTAAGCAAATCATACAGGGAGTTTAGAGAGTGTATGATAGGGCCAGCTTGTACTATGGAGGACAGAATAGACCAGAATATGGAATGTACCAAACTTTGAAAATTAAAGCAATAATTTATAGTGTTGCGCAAACATTTTGGTTATTTCATTTCTAAAAGATCACCCTAGCTGTGGAAGTAGCATTGTGAGGTAATCCAGAAGTAGTCACACCACACAAGAATAGAAACACCACGGCTCTGATCAGTGATGTTGTTTTTGGAGTTGCTCTAGTTTTTTCTGTCTGGTCCACCAGAGGAAAATGGAAGCTGACAGCTTATTTGCTTAAATGTGTTCCTATTTCATCTGTGAGTTAAATGGTGCTCTGACTTCTTTGATGTGCACAGGAAGAGAGGTACTGGCAGCCAACAGAGTGGATGGAGTTGAAGACCTGGCTTACGACTGGATTTCAAAAAACCTATACTGGACTGACCCTCGATACCGGAGTATATCTGTCATGAAGCTTGCTGATAAGTCCAGGAGAGCCATTATACGTAACCTCAACAACCCAAGGGCCATTGTTGTACATCCTCTCATTGGGTAAATCAGTATTAACGCTTAAAAAAACATCTATATTCTTGCAACTGTTGCTCCTTGAAGCAAAAATGTCCACTTTGCTTGCCACAACTTGTTTAAGGAATTTCTGTAGTGCATTTAAAAAGTAAAAAAGAAGTTACATCTAACATTTGCTGGTTTGTAGGGAATCACTATGATTCAAATTTTGCTTACTCTCTTTTGATGTGATTAGGAAGGGTAATATTCCTACTCACATGTATATATGTACAGTATATGAGCTTCAGAGCTTTCAGCCAGTGTACCACCCATGTGTACTAGATTTTTAACATATTTAATCACCTTAAAAACATACAAAAACTATTCAGAATACAGTATGCCTACTGCTTTATAGACCAGAGGTGGGCAATCCTGGTCCTCGAGGGCAGGTGTCTAGCTTGATTTAGATGTTTCCCTGATTTTCCACGCCTGATTCTCACTAAAGGTCATCATTACTATATCATCAAGGTCTGCAGAAGTTTATTAATAATACAGACATTTCTATCAGGGTGTGGTGGAGCAGGGATACATCTAAAATTTGCAGGAGAGTGGCCCCTGAGGACCAGGATCGCCCACTCCTGTTATAGACCATCTAACCTTTATCAGTCAAAGGGTTTCTGCAAAATATAACCACGTATTTTCAGCTACACGATTCTCACCCATTCATAAACTATCCACATACAACCCCCCACCTGATAAAAGGAACTGTTTTTCAGAACAGGCTGTTATTTCCAATAGCCTCAAAGTCATAAGGTCTCTGTTTCCAACGGTTGAGATTAGCTCAATGTGAAGGGCAGTATTGTAGTTACACTAAGAAGTTGGCTTAAACAGAAAAGCTCTACATTGCAGAAATATTCAAAATAAACTTGACATAAAATCATTACACAGAATGCTGTTTATTTGTACTCAAGCTGGAACATTTTTTAATCAAATATGAGATTGAGTCTCTGTTCATTTTGACTCAACAGGTATATTTTTTGGACTGACTGGTACAGACCGGCGAAGATCATGAGGGCTTGGGGGGACGGGTCACATGCCGTGTCTATTGTAAACACAACTCTTGGCTGGCCAAATGGCCTAGCCATCGACTGGAGGTGAGCCAAATGACTTACATCTAAGTGCCAAGCAAAACAGTCCCCAATTGTCTTTCACCCTTGCTTCAATTTTCAAGGGATTCAAGAATGATTTTCCTCGTAAATCACTGTATTTATAATAGTAATAATCTTTTTTATCCTCCCTGGGATGTCTCTGTGTTTATTTTAACCCTCATGTCCTCCTGCTTTGATCTCCACCTAGCTCAATGCGTCTGTATTGGGTGGATGCTTTCTTTGACAAAATTGAGCACAGCAACTTTCATGGGCAAAACAGGCTCTCTTTGGACCGGATAACCCAAATCTCCCATCCATTTGGTCTCACCATTTTTGAAGGTAAAGCTTTTACTCTAACTCACTCAAATGGGCAGTTTAAGAACATTTATTCTAAATAAAGAGGGGTTTCATTTCACGTGATATTGACTGTGGTGTGTTGGTTCTGTTTTAATTACCATCATGTCAAAAGAGCAGTTACTGTTGGCATGAGGTGGTGAAAGATAAAGTAAGACATGTTGTGCTCTGTTGCTCCTGTCACATGAAGGATATGCATATTTTACTGACTGGCGTCTGGGTGGCATTGTGCGTGTGCGCAAAACTGACGGTGGGGAGATGGTCACTATCAGAAGAGGAATCAGCCACATCATGCATGTAAAGTCTTTCAACTCCAACGCTCAGATTGGTCAGTATTCTTTCACCGCTCATGTAAAGCTGCAGCTCATACCTGTCAGGTACATACCTGTTAATTACCCTTCCGTGCCCTTCTCAGGTTCCAACTTCTGCAACAGGCAGACGAATCCCAACGGAGACTGCAGCCACTTCTGCTTCCCAGCCCCAGACTCGCAGAGGGTGTGTGGCTGCCCATACGGCATGAAGCTGTCTCCTAACCAGCAAACATGTGTCGAGGACCCTTCCAATGAGCCCCCCACACTGCAGTGTGGAGCCAATTCCTTCTCCTGTGGCAACGGCAAATGTATCCCAAACAGCTACAGATGCGATGGTGTTGACGACTGCCATGACAACAGTGATGAAGTCAACTGTGGAATTAACAGTAATTCCTTTTATTTTATTTAGTTTTTATAGACTAGATTATACATCTTTTTCAGTTTGTCCAGGTAATGCTGATGTGGTATATAATAAAGACCTTCATCACTTTTTTTCTTCATAGACACCACTTGTTCCCCTTCTGCCTTCACCTGCGCCAATCAGCGCTGTGTGCCTGCAGGGTGGCGCTGTGATGGCCACAACGACTGCTTTGATAACAGTGATGAGATCAACTGTCCGACAAATGTCCCTGGAACGTGCCCCTCCAATCAGTTTACATGTGCCAACCACCGGTGCATCCCACATACCTGGCGGTGTGACACTGATAATGACTGTGGGGACAGTTCAGATGAAGCCAACTGCCGTGAGTGTCTATAGAAAGCTCCAAGCTAAAAAAAAAAAAAAAAAGTTTTGTTTTGTTCATTATAAATGCAAAGCATGCAGAAAAGTATCTTTATATTCATTAAATTGACAGAACTATTCTTCATAAAGCAGATACTTTGGTGAAGGAACACCATTTATCTATAAAAATCTTTTGAGAAAGACAGTTCTTCATGGTTTAAAAAAGTAAAAACATGACTTGCATGTTATATACTGATAAAACTGATTGGTATATATGGATTTGTGCTGATAGATCTGGGAAGTACATGCCATCCAGGACAGTTTCAGTGTCCTGACCACCGCTGTATAGACCCCAACTACGTTTGTGATGGGGACAGGGACTGTGTGGATGGAGCAGATGAACAGGGATGCAGTAAGTGGTTTTCTAGTTTAGACATTCATGCAAAGTATTTGTTGATGTAATTTTGTGTTTACTTATAATACATCAAGTTTTCTTGAAGTCGGCATGACCATACTCTTCTGTTTTGGTTTTTTTTAGTATACAACTGCAGTGTGAGTGAATTCAAATGTGTCAGTGGCCACCAGTGTATCAACTCCTTTTACCGATGTGATGGCGTCTTCGATTGTAGTGATCGATCAGATGAGCAAAACTGTCGTAAGTATTATAAATCCTGTCTGTGTCAGGTTTGAATGGGTCTCAAGTAGGACTATGCAAGATTGGCAGTATATTTGAAATTTTGGACTGATCCATCTGTGGTGTCTCCTAACTCATCTCAGCTACCAGGCCCCCAGGGATGTGCCACCATGAGACCGAGTTTCAGTGCCAGTCAGATGGGAGTTGTGTCCCATCTACATGGGAGTGTGATGGTCATTCAGACTGTGAGGATGGCAGCGATGAACACCATGCCTGCCCACCTCGCACCTGCCCTTCCACACTCTTCCGCTGCGATAATGGAAACTGTGTGCTGCGCAGCTGGCTTTGTGATGGAGACAATGACTGCAGGGACATGAGTGATGAGAGGGACTGTCCCACGCCACCTTTCCGATGCCCAAGTTGGCAGTGGCAGTGCCCTGGTCACAGCGTTTGCATCAACCTCACCACAGTGTGTGACAACACTCCCGACTGCCCCAACGGTGCTGACGAGTCTCCTCTTTGCAGTAAGTCTGCATTCTTCAGCATAGAACATGAGTTCTTTGTCCGTCTACTTTTGAGGTGATTTTGGGAAAGAATTTTCACATCACATGACAAACAGGATCATTCACTGAACTGCTTATGATTAATTTTTGTTCTTGTATTGTATAAACAAGAATTTCACAGTGAATTTGTGTTAAATGTCATCTGTCTTTGGATTCTTGTGTTTAAATCAAGCATGTGAGTGATTTGTCCTGTATTAACCTGACAATGATCTGTGATTTTCCTTTCTTGCCTTTCTCACAACTTTCAGATGAGCCTTTACCAGGTAGGAACAAACTCTCAATCATTGTTAGAAGTGTCGCCAGTAGCTTTGATTTTTTTTAACAGTTGCTATATCCCCATTAACTGCTTTGTCATAGTCAAGTCATTATGAACCCTAAAATAAGGATGAAGATAGTTGTGGCACAGAACAGCAACTCTAAGAACAAGAAATGAAAGTAGTTTGTGCTTTGCTGTTCATCGTCATCATCAGAGTACAGCATACATATTGAAAGTATTATTCAAAATGTCACTTCTAAATTGTTCTTTTTCTGCTTTGAACTCAGATCAGGAGAGCTGCTCTGACAACAATGCTGGCTGTACACATGGTTGTATCCAAGGGCCGTTTGGGGCCCAGTGCACGTGCCCTGTGGGTTATCAACTAAGCAATGACTCCAAAACCTGTGAGGATATAGACGAGTGTCATCCCCCGGGACTATGTAGCCAGCACTGCTTTAACGAGAGAGGCTCTTTCCGCTGCCATTGCCAGGATGGTTACACTCTTGAAGCAGACCAGCGTACCTGCAAGGCCTCAGGTGAGGAGAAACATGGATTAACCCTTCTGTGCATAGAATAAATTGGTCCCGTCTGAGGCTTAAATAACAGATGATAATGCCACACTGGAGTCAAAAGCTTTTATTATGAGCCCTTCAGTGTTTTCAGCTGAAACAAATTTTGCTCATGAAGCATATCTCTGTTATTTCTACTCCACCAGCTGTTGGGAAGGAGCCACAATAAGGGGGGAGCTTGGGCTCCAGACTGCAAGACTGACACACAGTCTTTCTTCTCCCTTGTCTTTCCTTGCTGCTCTGATTTCATAAGATAAGACAAATAACATATATGTCACTAACTGGCCATCACCAGCGTAATTAGGACATAATTGCAAACAAAGGCCTGTTTATGGGGAGTGTGCCTGACATGAGCTCCTCTTCCTTACAGATAACGCGCTGAAAGGCTTTGCAGTACAATAGGACATTATTTGGACTAAAGTGCATTCCCAAAGGATTGCCATTTGAGTAGGACCTATTTAAAAGTCTTGTTGCATGGCTGGGCTCAACACACGCAAAAAAAGAAAACGGAGCTTTTATTAGCATGAAAATTGACGTGGAAATAAAGTAACAGAGGTTTGATGTTTGTTTACAGATTCTCGTCAGGCGTTCTTGCTCGTGGCCAGTCGAAATCAGATTGTGCAAGATGACATAACTGCTCATCCTAATGTAGTCCGGTCTGTGGTTCGAGACGGACGCAACATTGTAGCCCTAGACTTTGACTCTGTCACTGACCGGGTGTATTGGTCCGACACGAGCCAGGACAGAATCTGGAGTTCTCACAAGAATGGCAGTGACAGAACTGTGGTAAGACATAGTGGACTAAAATGTGTTGTGTTTTACACTGAGATTGATATTTTCCATTATTTTTTACTCGTAAACAAATTAAACTATGAGTCAGCATGTTGCAAACAGATATTCGAGAGTGGAGTGACCGTGACAGAGAGCCTCGCCGTGGACTGGGTGGGCAGGAACTTGTACTGGACTGACTACGTGCTGGAGACAATTGAAGTGTCTAAACTAGATGGGACCCACCGGACTGTATTAGTCAGTGAAAATGTGACCAACCCTCGAGGCCTTGTGCTGGACCCAAGAGACAGGTCAGAAACAAGTACAGTTTCACCCTGATTGCTGCTTAGTGTCATGTATTATATCCTCTCTACTTTTCAGCAAAAACAAAAATAGTTAGTGTTTCTTTTTTTTCTTTTTTTTTTCAGCGCTCATCTGATGTTTTGGACTGACTGGGGCAGAAACCCTCGCATTGAAAGGGCAAGCATGGATGGCAAATTGCGGACCGTCATTGTTAGCAGCAAACTTTACTGGCCCAACGGTCTGACCATAGACTATCCAAATAATTTACTTTACTTTGCTGATGCCTACTTGGATTTCATTGACTACTGCGATTACAATGGCAACAACAGGAAACAAGTCTTGGCCAGCGACCTGGTAAGTGTATGACAAAGTAGAATTTATCTTTGAGATACTATTTACGTTCATATTCTAGAGATGAACATGAACAGACAGTTTTTTTTTTTTTGAATAGCATGTGTGAGACACACCTTTTTTTCTTTTGCTACTCTCTATGAAAAGGTACTGCAACACCCCCACGCAATTACCATTTTTGAGGATTTTGTCTATTGGACCGACAGATACATCAACCGAGTGATGCGAGCTCATAAGTGGCACGGGGAGAACCAGACAGTGATGCTGTTCAACCTTCCACAGCCTATGGGTCTGGTGGCAGTGCACCCAGCCAGGCAGCCAGCAGGTACGGCAGATGCAACGAATATAAAGGAACCTCTCATGCATCACTACTAGCTGGGGTTTCTGAATGTTGTAAATGTGCAGCAAAATTCCTTTTTTGGAAGTGCAAACATGTGAAGTGTGCTTGTATGATTTGAAAATTTGAAGGGGAAAATTACTGCTTGAGGAGTCCCTGCACTCACATCTGCCTGCTCTCTGCTGTTGGACCAAGATACTACTCATGTGCTTGCCCTTCAGGCTGGACACTGGCAACGGACCAGTTCACATGCACCAGAGGTATGCATGCTGCCAAATGGGTGACAACACTCAAAACTTTGATTAAAAAAGGAAGTCAGGTCGGAAGTATACGTTGATGTACTTGTCAGGTATGAATCTTAACAGTGGTCATAGTCATAAAAATAACTCCTATTGTGGGAAGGATCATTCTTGCATGCTATAAGCACAGAAAGCTTTCTCAATGTTGCTAAGAGAAAAAATCATCAAAATCAGCATCTTTGTTTTAGAAAATGATCCAGGTTCTTGTCAACGGCCTCCCATTTAAACTCTCTTGTAAACTGCAGTTCCAGTCATAAATAATAAGAATCATGTAAGCGTGTCTTTCATGGTCTCAAGAAGACAAGGGACCTTTAATTCAGTGTCCAGGGAGTCTGCCTTAGGTCAGCAGGTGAACCCGTCTCAGGTTTCAGCTCATTCAAACCAAGCAGAACACAATCTTCCCCTGAAGCCAATGATTTTCCAAGAATGAAAATGCCCTGCAACCATTCACTGACTCTAATCTCCGATGACAAAGGAAATCAGATTGTGGAACCAGCTTTCACCAGTCAATCCTTTTTATAGATAAAGGACTTTTAGGATGGGTTTCTTTATTTGCACCAGATATCACGCAAAAGAAGAAATTGTTTTTGATTGCCATGGGATATATCATAATCCACTGAACATTCCTTCTTAACTGTTTCAGACTTTCTTTTTTGTCATTTTTAACAAATTAAGTAGTTCTTGTTTTATCTTCTTTTTTTAAGTTGAGGATCCTTTCCTCATCGTTGTGAGAGACAGCATCATTTATGGGATTCCTCTGAATCCTGAGGACAAGAGCAACGATGCGATGGTTCCTGTTGCTGGTCTTCAGAACGGCTATGATGTGGACTTTGACGACAGTGAACAGACCATCTACTGGGTGGAGCATCCAGTAAGTCTCCCTTTCTGAGCTTTTCCAACGTGCTAAAATGGATGAGGAAGATGTCTATGTGGTGCAGAGACACAGTCAAGTCATGCTGTTTTTTTTAACTTGTCTCCTGGGTTTATCCTTAAGTAATGCTGGAAAAACATGCCACTAGATTCACTCCACACATAGATTTTTAGCAGTACTTTTATTTTTCACACCTAGGGTGAGATCCACAGGGTGAAGTCAGATGGTACGAACAGGACCGAGTTTGCCCCCGCAGCCATTCTTGGCTCGCCTGTTGGTCTGGCTTTAGACTGGATAACAGAGAACCTTTATTACACCAATCCAGCTGCGCAGTCTATTGAGGTGAGACCATTGATGAAATAGGAAATTAGAAAAAAATAAAGGCAGTACAGTTTAACAGCACAAAAACTGCACCTGTTCTGTGTTGTGTTTGACCAGGTTTTAAAGTTGAGAGGGGAGCTACAGTACCGGAAAACTCTAATCACAAACAACGGCTCGCCAGCTGGTGTTGGCAGTCCTGTTGGCATCGCGGTGGATCCAGCACGTGGGTAAGTCCCATTTAACACTGTCCTGGCACAGCCTCTCAAATCCACAGCTACTGGGCTGTAACAGCCTCCGCGTCACCATCTGGTCTGCCTCTAAAGAGATCGCAACCTGTTAGACTGAATATCTCGCTGGCAGCTCCATCAGAAGTAAAGATTCTTAAACAGCTATCTCATCATGGTTGGCTATGACATTTTAAACTATTAAAAACTAACAAACCTTCACTGTATATACCTACCTATGTTATTTTGAAACACAAACACTGAATGAAATCTTGTTTTTTGATTAAGCAAACTGTATTGGACGGACCAGGGAACAGAGAGCGGTATCCCTGCCAAGGTGGCATCTGCAGACATGGATGGCCTAAATCCTGTCACCCTGTTCACCAACAACCTGGATCATATCGAGTTCCTCACTGTGGACATCCAAGAGAACAAGCTGTACTGGGCTGTCACAAGCACTGGCAAGGTGCGTTTTACTCTCACACTTTTTCATACAAAGTTCTAATAAGTTTGATCCCCTTTTTGTACTGTAAGTTGGCTTTTGATTCCGATTCAAAATATGAAATTGCCACAGATTGAACGCGGTGATACAGACGGAAGTAACCGCATCACCATAGTGACTGGCCTGTCTCACCCATGGGGTGTGGCCATCTACCAGAACTTCCTCTACTTCACGGACCGCGACTTTGAGGTCATCGAGCGTGTGGACAAGTCCACAGGTGCCAACAAGGTTGTGCTGCGAGACAATGTGTCTGGACTTAGAGTCCTGAAAATTCATTTTCGACAGAGTGAGTAGCTCATGTACTCATTATATGTAAAATTACACTGATCTCACGCACAGCTTTAATGCTTGTTGTTTGTTTTTTTTCTTCTGTTTTTCACGCTGTGTTGTCTTGACAAACTCAGCATCTGCAGGTACATCTAATGGCTGCACGGACAACGTGGGGGCATGTGAACAGCTATGTCTGCCGCGACCACAGGGCCTTTATACGTGTGCATGTGCGACAGGTTTTAAACTTAACGTTGACAACAGGACCTGTGCACCTTACCAGTCCTACGTTGTCATTTCTACTCTATCTGCTATTAAAGGCTTCAGTCTAGAAGGGTCAGATCACTCTGAGGCCATGGTCCCTGTAGCTGGGAGAGGTCAGTGACTCTCATGCTAGTTTTCTTATGCTACATGAAATAAATGCAATAAATAAAATAAAATAAAATATTGATACCATAACAAACATGGACTTAATAACTGAATATTAAAATATTCTCTTCCAGGCCGTAATGCTTTACATATAGATGTGCACGTGGCCTCCGGTTTCATTTACTGGTGTGACTTCAGCAGTACTATGGGAACACAGAATGGGGTCAGACGTATAAAGCCGGATGGCTCTGGATTACACAGTGTAGTAACATCTGGAATAGGACGCAATGGGATACGAGGCATCGCGGTGGACTGGGCTGCAGGTAAGCTACTGTGTTTATTTGTGGATGATATACGGTGGTGTGCAGAAATTTGGGCACCCAGAGTTGTTTCTTTGGGTTCTTTGAATAATCTGAACAGCCGATGAGCTGATTTCCAGAAAAAAACATTTCTAATGCTTTAGGAAAGTTGATACATTAGTCTTGTTTAGTGAAACTTTAAAGTGAGAGAATGACCAGTGCAAAAAGTGCAGAAATGGTCAGCTCTGTAGTTGTTGGGACTGTGGTTTACCATCGATCAAAAGACCAAGTTTTGCCAGCTTTAAAGTTTTATTAAAGGAAAATTATTTCTTAATTTCTTTACCTATCACTTCTGTTTCAATATGCTGGTTGTTGGATGTTTTGTAACAACACAGATAAATCCACAGTCCAAGAGACTTTTGTCTAATGACTTTTTTTCTTCATATTCAAGTGTTGCTGGTGTTTTGAATTTCTCAGAGTTAAAAAAAAGTTACTTTTTGGTCTTAAACAGTTCTCAAAGTTCACAATGACCTATCTCAAAGATCACTACTGTTTCCCTGATTAAAACATCAACGCAAATTTGTAGTTAGACTTTCAAAGAGCAGTGGCTGCAACAAGGTCATAGATTCTCACAGATTTAGAAAGAATGAACAAAAATGCCTGCAAAGATAATTGAGATAAGTTGCATAGCTATAAAAAAACGTTTTGCAAGCCAACACTTAACAGTATTTCTTTAAAAGTGTGCTTTTGAAATGAGTTCACCCCAACTCTCTACACTGTTCATAGAAACAGAAGTACTGCAGAGAACCAAAACTTTTCCAAATCATTTTAAAATTAGGGCTAAATACAACAAACTAAGTGCAGTTTTTGAGATGATTGCACAGTATCCATTCACTAATGCACTTAGTATAATCAAGTAGGGTTTTATCTTTGTGCTTTACCAGCAGCTAAGTTCATGATGTTTAACGCAACAGAAATTTATGGACCGTGAAACTGATGCAGATGAAATTCAACACAAATTAAAAGAATTAACAATTATACTGAAGCATTGACTTTTCTGCATTGCCAACAGAGACTTTACTGCTGTTTTAGCCATCACACTTACTGTGTTTAGTCAGTATTATTTTTTAAATCAATAATTACTCAATCCCCTATTTTCAAATGCTCACTTAACTTTTTGCAAATGTATTGCAGTAGTATTTTTTGTAATAGATAGCTTCTGAACTTAAAATTTTTACTATTAACTGACTCTTGTCTTTCCTGAAATCCATGTCTTTCAAAAGTGGAATAAAACTTACTGTTACCTTAAAAAAAACAAGGTAGGACACCTACTTTGAACTTACCTGAAATGAAAAAAAAGATAGGGGGAAAAAACCCAGACTTTGGGCTACAAAATCCAAATTCAGAAGTTTAGTCAGAGCAGAGACAGCTCCCCCACAGACCTGAGAAAAATCCATTATTTTAGAGAAGTAAATGGGAGAGTTCCTTTCTGTCCAGCTTCATTTCCAAATCATCTTGATGTTTTTTTCCTGGGGAACTCCATGTCTGACTATTTTGTACGACACCAAGTTAATTGCAGATTTTGTGTGGTTCTGCCCTCAGGTAATTTGTATTTCACCAACGCTTTTCTGACTGAGACATATGTCGAGGTACTTCACCTGGACACGACCTTCCGCAGGGTGCTGCTGAAGACCCAGGTTGATATGCCACGCCACCTGGTTGTAGACCCTAGAAACAGATACTTGTTTTGGGCTGATTATGGCCAGAATCCCAAAATTGAACGAGCCCTACTGGATGGAACCAACCGCACAGTTTTAGTGTCTTCTGGGATCATTACTCCGCGAGGCCTGGCTTTGGACTGGGAAACTGGCTACATTTACTGGGTAGATGACTCTCTGGATATGATTGCTCGCATCAGCCCCCAAGGAGGGGAAACAGAGATTGTTAGGTACGGCAGCCGCTACCCAACCCCTTATGGAATAACAGTGTTTGAGCACAGCATAATTTGGGTGGACAGAAACCTGAAGAAGGTGTTCCAAGCAAGCAAAGAGCCTGGCAACACGGAGCTGCCTGCTGTAATTAGAGACAATATCAACATGCTGAGAGATGTTACTGTCTTTGACCAGCGTACCCAGCCCACCAGCATCCAAGAACTGAACCACAACCCCTGTATGGAAGCCAATGGAGGCTGTTCCCACTTCTGCTTCGCCCTTCCTGGTTCTAACGGAGGCACCCAGAACATGAAGTGCAGCTGTGCTTTTGGGAATCTTGCAGAAGATGAAAAGACCTGTGTAATGTCTAGAGATGATTACCTCATCTACACTACCGAGAGCACGGTGCGCAGCTTGCGACTCGATCCCGAGGACCATGCAGTGCCTTTTCCTCTCGTCAATGTTCCTCGTACCTCAGTGGCTTTGGATTTTGACCTCACAGACAACAGGATCTATTTTACACAGAGCTCAGGCGCAGGATCAAGCAAGATCAGCTACATCAGTTTGTCCTCTCCCCCTTCAGCTCCTGTTTTAGTGGCTTCAGGTATGTTTTGCACTCGCACTCTTTAGCTTTAATTGTTAATAGGTAAAAGAGAAGTAAGTTTGCTCTGTGGGGTTTGACAGATCTTGGGGCTCCTGATGGCATTGCATATGACTGGATTAACAAAAGGATATACTACAGCGATTATGTCAACCAAAGCATCAGCTCTATGTCGGTGGATGGCTCTCAGAGAACTGTTATCGCTCATGTGTCCAGACCTAGAGCCATCATGTTGGATCCCTGCAGGGGGTAAGGGTTACAAAACAAAGCTTCTTGGTTTGGGTTATTAAAGTGGACGTTTATAAATGACTCTTTTCTTTGTTTAAATATAGATACATGTACTGGACGGATTGGGGGACTCATGCAAAAATTGAGCGAGCCACTTTGGGTGGAAACTTCAGAACAGAGATTGTGAACAGCAGTCTGGTGTGGCCCAACGGCCTGACGCTGGACTATGAGGAGGAAAGGCTCTACTGGGCAGATGCCAGCTTGTAAGATCTTTAAAAGAAACTCACAGATGAAAATATTATGTCATTATATCTAGTAAGTTTTCTTTTTGCTCTGAAATTTCTGTAATTATTTCACTGTGCCACCAGACAGAAGATCGAGCGATCCTCTCTCACGGGGTCCAACCGTGAGGTCATTGTTGGTACAGCTATCTACCCGTTTGCTATGACCATGTTTGGCCAGTTTATCTACTGGACTGACTGGAACACCCGCAGCATCTATCGGGCCAACAAACATGATGGTTCCGACCAGAGGGTCATGATTCAGAACCTCCCATCTCGACCCATGGACATCCACGTCTTGGCCAGCAGGAAGCAGCAGCAGTGTGACAGTCCCTGCCAGCAGTTCAATGGAGGCTGCAGCCACATCTGCACACCAGGTAAATGCTGTGACATTGTACTAGTGCAATAATTGGAAAAAATGCAGAAACTGTCCAACAATTTTGTCTCGTTAGGACCTAATGGTGCTGAGTGCCAGTGTCCATCAGAGGGCCGCTGGTACCTGGCCGACAACAAGTACTGCATCTCTGATAATGGGACTCGCTGCCAGCCTGGCCAGTTCACCTGTATGAATGGTCGCTGTATTCGAGCTCAGTGGAAATGTGACAATGACGACGACTGCGGAGATGGAAGCGATGAACTGGAGAGAGTCTGTGGTAGGATGTTCCTAGAAGAGCTTGGATGACTTAGTTCCACATTTGGGTTTCACCCTTCACTGTGTCATAAAAAAATGATAGATGAGAGCTTAAAGGAGCTTTAAGTCTTCCAGCATGAAACAGTTGTTTTTCTTCTCTGCCTCTGCAGAACCCATTTCTTTGTCTGTACTAACATGATACTTTCTTGCTCTGCTTTACAATTTCTTTCTTAGGACATAAACCAATCTTAAGCTTTGCTGGTGTGTATACTAACACTTTGTGATTTAATCTTCTCTTTCCTAAGTAATAACAAAAATCAACACTAACATTTGCGTCAATGTACTTCTCTTTTGCATGCAGTCCCACAGTTGCTATCCTCCTTTATTGCCTTGTCAGGTAAAAAGAAGCCACTAGTACCTGAGTGCACCGAAATTCTTTCAATGGCACTTTCTGCTCCTCATCAAAGCTCTGACTTTGCCTCATTTCTTTTTGGCAGCCTTTCACACCTGTGAGCCCACGGTGTTTACTTGTGGCAACGGCCGATGTGTCCCCTACCACTACCGCTGTGACCACTACGATGACTGCGGAGACAATAGTGATGAAGTTGGCTGTCTGTTCAGACCCTGTGACCTCAATACAGAGTTCAGCTGCAACAACGGCCGCTGTATTGCGAAGGACTACGTTTGCAATGGTGTCAACAACTGCTACGACAATGGGACCTCTGATGAGCAAAACTGCCGTGAGTATCCTCAGCTGGTCAGAGAAGTTAACCACAGGTAAATACCCATACTAGTTATTACCTATGGCGCGTATGTTCTAATTTATAATTGTTTCAGCGGAGAGAACGTGTCAACCAGAACAAACAAAATGCCAGTCTACTAACATCTGCATCCCACGTTCATACCTGTGTGATGGAGACAACGATTGTGGGGACATGAGTGATGAGAGCCCTACTCACTGTGGTAGGTTTATTCACAGCTTTAAAATACAATATCCAGTTGGGTTTTGCTGCAAATTAATGTTTGTTTTGTTTTGGTTTTTTTTGTATGAATCTCCTAAGACTCAGTGCAATGTTTTTTTTTGTTGTTGTTACTTTTGGGCTCCAGTTAAGAAATTAACCCTTTAATGCGTGACAAATGAAATAACACAAAAAATGAATTATTTTTTCATTTGAAGTGTTTATTATATATTGAAATCAAAATTACTTCCAATTTTGTATTTAACAATTTTTAAATAATTTTAAAAAATCATAAGTACAGGTAGGTTTGTGTATTTTTTATTTATGTGATTTATTTTTTTAACATAACTTATTTGTTTCTTATGTAACTTGTTTTTCCTATTTTGATTATTGGGGTGGCACAAAGGTCTGGCATTATAGGGTTAAATATTATAATACAGACAAAAACTGTGTCATGTCCACATATGTATGTGTATGCCAGATTGTAGGAGATTAATTTTATAATCTTATTTTATTGTCACTCAAATGGCTCTGTGAAACCATAGATCACATTTACTTGGATATTTGAAAAAAAAAATGGAATAAAATAAACGTTAGAGTCAAATAATTTCTTGCAAAATTGTCTTAAAGTGTCTCACTCATTCCTAATCCCTACGTGAATCCTCAGTAGATTATTATGTATTGAAAATAAATAAATAAATTAAAAAGAGATGGCAGTCATTTGCAGTAACTTGAAAATAATCATCACTGACAGGCTGATATTTACAGTGTTTGCAGAATTTCCTTTTTATTGTTATGCAGAGTAACAAGAATACCCCCAGTGTTGCACTGTTGCACACATTATACATGTCTATGAAATAAAGCTAATATGTTTTTTTTTGTTTGAATTATTTATGTTTGTACTGTATGTCGTTAAATAGGAGAATTGTGTTTTATGATGACAATCATAAAGTATTATGAGTACTTTTTTAAAAAAGTACTCATAATATTGCTGAGATATTGCTGTGAAACTTAATTTTTATGATGATGATGATTGTGATGATCGTCATCATTCTGAATTTGTTTAATCTTTCCAGGTTGGAGCTTTTACATTTTGTCGTATAATTTATTGTTAGGGATTAAAAAAAAAAGCCATATCATTTCTTTTGTAGCATGTACACTCTTTTTTAGTTTTAGCTTTGAAATGTTGCTTCTTTTTTTCTCTCGGGGCTCCTGACCATCTACGTCTCCCACACAGCTGCATCCACTTGTTCCCAGAGCGAGTTCCGTTGCTCCAGTGGCCGCTGCATCCCCGCCCACTGGTACTGTGACGGAGGGTCTGACTGCTCCGACGGCTCTGATGAACCCCTCTCCTGCAGTGAGTGTTGCACAACTCTCTCACACGCACCCCCCAAAAATAGGCCTTTTAGGTTTTTGTGTTGCTGCCCCCACCCCATTATCAGCTGCGTGGTCATTGTGTGAAGGTGTCTGCCCGCCAATCTGCGCCTGAGTGCTATGTGAGAGACTGCTATGAGTGATGTAGCGGAGAGTGTGAGTCAGTGGTGTATTTCTTTGTGGACGATGTGGTCAGTCAGGCCTCCCATTGTGTGCTGCATTCCTCTGTGGTGACGCCCATCAATGTCCTCCGACAAACAGCACCTCCCCCTCTCTTTGTCCGCCAGGGGTTACAGAGCCTCACTTTGGCTTTTGTTTAGATAGCTCACCATGCATGGGAATGTGGAGTTGCCATGACTATTTTGAAAGCTTTGCTAGTGTTGTATTGTGCCTTCCTTGTTCGCTGAAAAGCAGTGGGGGGAAGTACCTGAGATAATTAGCAATTACAAATCAGGAAAAAATGTCATAAAACAAATGACCATTAACATTAGATGTAAGTTAGCTGGAAGATTGGTACATTTTACATGCATGCCTTTACATTTATTGTTGTGTTCCCTGCAGTCTAATGTGCTTGTCTCTGCAGCTACACAGGTCAGAACCTGCAACACCGATCAGTTCCGTTGCGATGATGGCAGGTGCATTGCCTCATCTTGGATCTGTGATGGGGACAATGACTGTGGTGACATGAGTGATGAAGACCAGAGACATAATTGTGGTGTGCATCCTTTATTACTTTTCCTTGCTCAGTTTTCCATTGACTTATGTTTGTTTTTCTTTAAAGTCTTGCGAAAATAATCATTATCATTGTTATTATTTATGTACTGAATCTGCATCTTCACACCCAACCACAGTTCCCTTGAAGAATGTGTTCTTATTGTCCACAATATCTTGACCTTACCTCCCTCAGTCTCCACCTGCTGTTATTATTGAGGGTGCTAAATCTTTTAGACACTCCACTAGGGGATTGTTTCAGGGGAGACCCTGGCAGTCAGTGAACAGCATCTTAGTCTCCTGCAGAAGGTCTTCTGTTTAAGGAGCTGACATTCCTGATTTCTCCTGCCTCACTCGTTACTTTGTCCACGTCTCCTTTCTCTGGCTTCCTGGCTTAGGGGTGGATCAAGATTCTTATGTCTCAACAGTGCATGCTCCAAAAACAAGATGCCTGAAGCTAAATACTTCAGCACAGCCAGAGCCTCTGTAGGAGACAGACTTCAGATAGTGTGAATCAATCACCATAGATGGAAGAATTTCCAATCATGACTGCATGGTTTGAGATTCAGATTGTTTGTTTTGCCAAAAGGCGCCACTGTCATTAATGTTTTTGCAAATGCTTGTCTGTTTTTTCAGCCAATCGTACATGTTCAAGTACAGAATTCACTTGCGTGAACAACCAACCACCTCAGCGTAAATGCATTCCACGTGACTGGGTGTGTGACGGAGATGCCGACTGTGCAGATGCTTTAGATGAGCATCAGAACTGCACGCACAGATCCTGCGGCGTCAATGAGTTCACATGCAGTAATGGCCTCTGCATACGAAGCTCCTACAGGTCGGATATAAAATATCACAAATCACATACGCGAGTCCGTCTAGAAATGGGGGTTTGATTCCAGTGGTCTTTTAAAATCAGGTGTGATCGCCGCAACGACTGCGGGGACAGCAGTGATGAGCAGGGCTGCACGTACCAGCCCTGCCAAACGCACCAGTTCACCTGCCAGAACGGCCGTTGTGTGTCCCATGACTTTGTTTGTGATGGTGACAATGACTGCGGGGATGAGTCTGATGAGCTGGAGCACATGTGTCACACACCGGCACCCACCTGCCCCCCTGGCGACTTCAGGTGTGAAAATGGGCACTGCGTTCCCCTGAACCAGGTGTGCAACAGGAACGACGACTGCTCCGACAACAGCGACGAGAAAGGATGTGGTGAGTGTAAAGACATTTTGGCAATAATTAAAAAGTAATCAGAATGTCAGGTGATTGATTTTTCTTTTTCTTTAGCAGTTCAGACACCCTCTAAAAAATCTTTTGTATACTGGAATTAAAGAGTGGAAAAAAAACAATCATCCTTTTTTTCACAGGCTGTTAGAAGCATTGCTCAAGTCAGTAGTAGAGAAAGGTTAAACTTTTTCATGTATTGATGCACACGTCAGCCAATCAAGTTGTGGCTACACAGCTTAATAATAGTCACTGAAATTGTACATGATGTTGGACCAGTAGCAGCTAAAAGATCGTGTGTATTAGAGGAAAGATCTGATTATTGCCATGTGCAACTGGCCCACCTTGTATGATCAGGCTTTCTGTTTATTTTTTCACATTTTACATATATTACAAAACAAGGTAACTCTAACTGTGTATACTTTGTGGCCATAGACTGAAACCTGGCTTTCTCATGTACCTAGCAGGAATAAATTAGATTTTTTTTTTTTTTTACTGGTATGACGAAGCGAGGGATAACTCAAAAAGTATCAGACACACCCACTTTTTGTGTGTGTAGAGACACTGAAACATCTGAGAAATGGTTTGGTCAAAATACCACAGAGATACAGCTTACAGTGTCTTTAAAATAAACAGATTACACTCAATAACCCTTGTACTATGTCATTACTGTATTATTCTGTATCCATCTACAAATCTAAAACAAACACAACAACTTAAGCTTTAAGCAGCACACCATGTGAATAAAAAATATAAGTGACAGTTTCATGGCAGCTGCGTCTTTTAGGCCCGGTCTCGTTGTGAATCATGTGTTGAACTGGCCTTGATTGTTAAAACTCTCCAGATGGGAAATACCAAAATAACTTTAAGTGAGAACAACATATGGAATTGCAGTAAATATGCAATCAATGTTAGGAATTGGTGCAATCGATCTGTATCAAAGTAAAATGCCAATTAGGTCTGTGACAAAATTCGGAAAGGTTATTCCACCAAGGTGATAGTCTGGATGGGTCCTCACAGAGAAACTGAAGTAGTGCACAAGAAAGTGTATTGTATTGTCAAAAGACCAAAAGGAGAACAGTTTATAGCCTCTGCTTTCAGACAATGGGGTCATTACTTAGATATGTATAACAAAATAAATAGGCAAGTGTTAAAAGCACAGGCCATGAACTCTCCTTTTGTGTCTAATTCAGTCCACTTCATTAGGATGGTATTTACATAAGAGTGACTCATAAAAAGTATTCTACTTGTGTTTGGTCTCCTATGTGGTCACTTTGTCATTTCTTTCTTTCGTTTGTTACTTTCTTGAGCTTCTTAATCACCTCTGTCGTGATTTCCACTGTATCTCCGTGAGCTGGTTTTGTTGATGTATGACAGTGCTGTAAATGATACGCAGTTATTGCAAGAGACACTTTGGCTGGTTTTTGCCGATAGTAATGACGGACACCCAGCTAGATGACACTTTAAGTGAAATTGATAGTGATATTTTTAAAGTTATAAAAAAATTTGTGCCACTTCAACAAGAGTAGAATTGGACAGGGTGACATCTCCCTCAACTGGTTTGAGGGGCACAGGACAGGATATAGACAATACCGCACACAAACACCCAAGATCAGGGATCAGGTGGCTAACACCTGCTGTGGGAAAGAAAAAGAAAAATCACAATGAATGATGACCATATCGGTTTAAACGTGCATGGAGAGTTAGAGCAGCACAGGAAAAGGAGTCCAAGTGCATCATGGGGGATCCTACTGCAGTTTAGGCCTAAAACAGCATAACTGAAGAGATAGGTTAAGAGCACCTGAGCCATCTCCGACTATTAGCTTTATCTAAGAGGAACAGTTTAAGGCTTATCTTAAAGATAGAGCATGTGTGCATCCTAAACACAAACTGGGAGCTGATACCAAATACAGGACGCTGATAAGTGAAGCCTCCACCTCCCATTCTCCTTTTAAATATCTCAGTAAGCTTGTGGTCAGACAACATAGTGCTCTGTTGGAATAATATGGAGCCATGAGATCTCCAAGATAACCCAGACGTTGGTCTTAAGGTCTTCATATAAAAGGAGAATGCTTTTAAATTATAAAGAGAAATTTCTCTGAGAGCCTAATGATAACAGATGGCAGTGCTCTTGCTTTAAAAGAAGCTTTAAGTAGTTTTATATGTCTGTGTGAGACAGAATATTTCTAATTTTGGTAATATTACATACCTGTAAGTGTCGTTTCATTCACCTGTGTTTTGTTCTGGTCTTTAGAGGGAGATGATAAGAACTGTTGCATATCTTAACAACCTTTCACTACTGTTCTCTTTTGACGTATTCACTTATTTTAAACTTTTTTTTGTCATGGTGGTGCCACTGCTGATGCGCAAATGGGAACTCAAAATCTTTATCTTCCTCTTTGGAAAAACAAAAGAAATAAAATCATTTAGAAACTACATCTCCTACTTGGGAGTAAACAAAGTACTTGCAGACCTTCATGAGCTCGTTTCTGTCTTAATTTAAGTAAAACCACGCAACAGCTGATGCGTATTTCCTGTAAATAAGAAATACTTCTAAATCTGGTTTGACAAACTAGTGAGCCACGAGTTATATTTAGTTTTGTACAAAGTGTTTCTGCATTTTTGTGAAATAAATGTTGACGCAGTGGAGTTTTCATAAAAAGTCAGTTTGAAGAATGTTTCACCTTTTTTCCGACTGCAGGTATCAATGAATGCACAGACCCGTCCATTCACCACTGTGACCACAACTGCACCGACACACTGACCAGCTTCATTTGCACCTGTCGCCCCGGCTACCGCCTCATGTCTGACTTCAAAACGTGTGACGACGTCGACGAGTGCGCAGAGACACCCAGCGTGTGCAGTCAGATCTGTGAAAACACAGTTGGTTCCTACGTTTGCAAATGCGCCCCGGGATACCTTCGAGAACCCGATGGGCACAGCTGCCGCCAGAACAGCAACATCTCGCCTTACCTCATCTTCAGCAACCGCTATTATCTGAGGAATCTTTCCACCGATGGACAGGCCTACTCGCTCATCATGCAGGGCCTGACCAGTGTGGTTGCCTTGGACTTCGACCGCGTCGACAGGCGCCTGTATTGGATCGATGTGAGTCGCAGAGTGATAGAGAGGATGTCTTTTAACGGCAGTAACAGAGAGGTGGTGGTGAACGGCGTTCTGCATGGTGAGGGCCTCGCCGTGGACTGGATAGCCAGGAAGCTCTACTGGGTGGACAGCTTCTTGGACTGTCTCAAAGTGTCTGAACTGGATGGCCGCTTTGTCAAAAAGCTAGCCGAACACTGTGTGGATGCCAACAACACCTACTGCTTCGGAAATCCCAGAGGCATTGTCGTACATCCAAAATATGGGTGAGAGACTAGGTTGTATGTCATTCCTGATGTGTCTATCATTAGCATATTGACTCAGATTACAAGAGTAAACACATATTAGTATTCATTTATTTATTTATTCTAGATTTCTATTGTCTGATTTCTAAATGTACTGTTTCCCCAGTGATGGAGACAAAATTTTTCATTAGTCTCTCTACTTGTCATGCTGAATATAAACAGCTAGACAGATGTGTTTTGAGCTGTAGATGCACTCATATCAGACATATGTAAAACTAGTCTAAAGGGATGTTTTCGTTTGCTCCTTTTTAGATACGTATACTGGACAGACTGGGCAGACAAGGCTTACATAGGTCGCGTTGGAACGGATGGAACCAACAAAACAGCCATCATCACCACAAAGCTGGAGTGGCCCAACGGCATCACAATCGACTACACCAGTGACAAGCTCTACTGGTCCGACGCCCATCTCAACTACATCGAGTGAGTCTGTGTGAGAACGCGGTTGCTCTCTTTTAACTTACGTTAAAAGGAAACTGGGAGCCGTCTGACATTTTACGTCCTTTTGTAGATACTCCAACTTGGATGGTCAGCACAGGCACACGGTTTATGATGGAAATCTGCCACACCCATTTGCGCTGACTGTGTTTGAGGACACCGTTTACTGGACTGACTGGAACACACGCACGGTGGAGAAAGGCAACAAATATGACGGCTCTGGCCGTGAAGCCCTTGTTAATACCACACACAGACCGTTTGACATTCACGTGTGCCATCCGTACAGACAGCCTATTGGTGAGTTTAAAATCCTCAACGCTTTACTAGAAGCACACTAAACAATAGATGTCCCGTGTTTGCCCAGCTGTGGTGAGCTGATTTTACTTGACTGTGGTTCTTCCTTTGATAGTAAACAATCCCTGCGCTGTGAACAATGGCGGCTGTTCACACCTGTGCTTGATCCATCACGGGGGCCGAGGACATACCTGCGAGTGCCCCGACCATTTCCTGACCGTTCAAATAGGAGGCGTGAGCCGATGCCTGCCCATGTGCACCAGCACCCAATACCGATGTGCTAACAATGAACGGTTTGTCATGCATTTTTTTCTTTTGTTTCATTTTAGAGGTTTAGTTTTAGATTTTTTGTTCTAAAACGTCTGTCTCTTTTTCATCAGTTGCATTCCTATCTGGTGGAAATGCGATGGTCAGCGGGACTGCAGAGATGGCTCAGATGAGCCCTCCACCTGCCCGATTCGCCACTGCAGACTCGGCCAGTTTCAGTGCAGCGACGGGAACTGCACCAGTCCACACTTCCTGTGTAACAGCAACCACGACTGTCCAGACGGGTCAGATGAAGATGCTGTTCTGTGTGGTGGGTTCATGAGTTGTTCTTTGAGGCTTCCAGCGTTTGTCATTTTATTTCAGGATATAGTTTTGTCAGCTAAGAGGCTTGTTTTCCTTCCAGCCACGCACCAGTGTGAAAGCCATCAGTGGCAGTGCACGAACAAGCGGTGCATCCCAGAATCGTGGCAGTGCGACGGCGAGGATGACTGCGGGGATCAGTCTGATGAGGACCCTGCCCACTGCTCCACCAGGACCTGCCGCCCTGGAGAATTCAAGTGTCGCAACGGTCGCTGCATCCCGCAAAACTGGAAATGTGACGTTGATGATGATTGTGGTGATAATTCAGACGAACCACTAGAGGAATGCAGTAAGTCATATATAGTGTCTTTCTTTCCATTTTATTGATGTTTCTTTGCAAGAGTCAAGAGTAATTTGTACTCAATCTTTTGAAGTCCATCTTTTCAATACTCTATGAATATTTAAGAAATTCACTTGCCTTTGTATTTTTTTTATTTGACTGTTGTTTTTTTGTTTTGTCCCTAGTGGGTCCAACATATCGATGTGACAACCACACAGAGTTTACCTGTAAGACCAACTATCGCTGTGTGCCCCTGTGGTCTGTTTGCAATGGACATAATGACTGTAGAGACAACAGTGATGAGCAGGGCTGTGGTAAGTCTTCAACTATGTCTTTAAAACAAGCAAATGTTTAATTTCATGGTAGAATCAGTTTGAGGTTCATATATTAGTAGGACTCATGACAATTAGGCCCAGATTTAGTAAATCAGGTGAATTAGAATGATTATAAATGTCATGTGAGGACATCTGATCCACTTGGTAACATTTTATTCCTCTGTACTTGGACATCCCAACATCACATGTTGCAGTGATGAGAAAACAAATACAAATAGAGCCTAATGAAATGCTTTCTCAGCAATGAATAAAGGTGCAAGGTTAAGTGAATTGCAAGTACAAAGCTTAATAAAACTTTCCAGAATGATTAATCTAAAAAAAAAAAAAAAATCTCTCCCAGAATTTGGTACTTTTAAAGGGAAACTCCCATAAATAAATGTGCAGCAGGGTCAGGCACAAAGAGCACTGTAACCATGACTTACCACTGGGCTTCTTCGGTAAACATAAGCAGTAGATTTTGAATGCCAAAACAGAGTTTGTGACAGATGCAATAGTATATTCAGGCCTTAACTTCAACTATTGATCAATGCAGTGCTTGATCTCTCTTGATCCGTTTACATTTTTCTTGATCTCAGACTAATCCAGAGAATATATAATCACAGACGTGTTTTTAGGAGTAAATGAAAAGCAATTATCCAGTATCTCAGCCTCCTGTGGAACATTACACACTGTGGTATTGGGAGGTGCTGATGGAGAGCGTCTCACCACTCACCCTCCCCCAACATTCACCCCTCCCTGGGAGCTCCTGAGATTTATGAGCTGTCCATTGGTATGAGTCCGCATATATCCGTGCATGTGTCTGTGTTGTTGCTCTGTCCTTGGCTGGGGGGCAGGGTTCACATGGGTCTCTTTGTACTTGCTATGATCCAAACACACCCGGCCTCGGCCCTCCCGTCTCTTATCAGGGGCCCTCGCTCCATTAGTGCCGTGCCTGCGCAGGAGGGGAGATCTGTGCTAATCTTCCTGTAAGAATGTAGCAGACGGGCCAGGTGGAGGGCTAGGAGGGCAGGACTGGCTAACACTGCGCTATCTTTGACCCCCCAGCACCGTGTGGTAGAGACAGCTCAGACCAGCTCTGCTCCACTCCTCTTCTGTGCTTCTCATCTCCCGCGGCCTTATCCTCTTCAGGCACACAATATACTGCCATGAATGGAGCTCACACATCTGTCTCTGGCAGAACACTTTCCTCTCATAATGACTTTTGCATTTTAATTTAAAAAAAAGACAGAATGTCCTTTATTTCAAAACTGATATGCTCATTATTTAATTAAAATGAGTATATCTAGTAGTAGGTAAGACAGGATAAAGGGTGCACCATGACCGCAAGGTGATTAGGGCTACCGGTTCACAGCATGGACAAACCCTGACTAAGGCCTCTCTGTCTGGAGTTTGCATGTTCTCTCTGCGTTCTCTGAGCATCCTGGTTTCCTTTAACAGTCTAGAAATACATGTAAGCTTAATTAATTCATCTCTATTAAATTTAAGTGTGAACTTGCACAGTTGTCTA
>JAOWBL010000014.1:10283834-10295691 GCA_028564865.1 Zenarchopterus dispar | reverse complement strand
TATATATAAATGTCTCAGCTAATACTGAAAGAGCTGTCCTGTTTATGGGGTAGCCCCCCTGCCCCTTGGCTGATTTTAGTCTGGATAGGTTCTGTCTTTAGTTAATTTAATTTAATCGTCTTCACCATCCTCACCTCTATCAGCACGTCGGCTGCGTCGTGGAGACACATGACCAGAGTTCCCACTCGTGCCATGTTGTTCACATACGAAAATATGATGAGAGAGATTGTTGCCACATGGTGCAGGAACATGATCAGAAAATCCTGCGGAGACAGTTGCCAAGGAAATGTCACACAGCTACAGAAAGCACTTAAAAAACGTCACTGCATGCGCCATGTATCATGACTTGGACAAATAAAAAGTAGCATATACACCATCTGTGTCCGAGCATTCATGGACATTTGTGGTGTAACGTTGTTGAAAAAAGGCCATGTGTTTTACTCTTCATCCATTTTAAAATTCATCTATCTCAAAAACATCTCTAAAGCCTCTTAACTTTAAGGGTTCTTTTTTCATTACTTATTTAGTCACTGCTGGGACTTAATAACTTTGGGAAAGTTTTAGGATCCCCGTAACTCAAGATGCAGACAGGGACACGGGGAAACGGCCGTCTACTAAATCTTTACCCAGTTAGACGTCTGGATGGCAGCTCGGAGCACTAAGAACCATTTCAGCAAGGCGAGTGAATGAAAAGGAGAATGACGAGGAAGAGTAATGACACAGGAAACAGAGTGAAAGTGAGGCAAGAGTGTGCAGGGAGGAACATACTGGAACTGGCAGGGGATGCAGAGGACCTCCTCAGTGTAGTGCTGTGCATGAAAAAAACTGAAAGGAGAAACAAAAACAGACAACATGCCAACAGTCAACAGAGAGATGACAGAGTGAAGGCTCACGGCGAGGCATCGTGGGGCCTGCTGTGAGTGCAGCGTGTGGTTGTGGAGAGGGCAGAGCTGGGGATGGACCAGATGCAGAAGTCAGAACATGGTTCCGGTCAAATAGTCATTTCAAGAGGGTTCCTAACCGAGTAAAATGATCCAGAAGTGAAAACTAAGGAAAGCTCTCTTAGCTGCTTAGGAAAGGAGGTTTAATGCTTACTTTATTATCACTGGAGCATCCTTTCTGAACAGTCAAAATTCTGTCCTCTTAAACAGGAGTTTTTCTAAACTGTTTTATGTAAATAAGTATGATTTAAGGAAAGTGATTTTTTTCTCGTTTTCTACTCTGAGTTACCTACTTTAAAGATTATGGAATAATTCATAATCCTTTTTTGCTATGCTTTCTCACTGTAGCTCGATCATCTTTTCTTAAGTCCTGACAAAAATAATTCTCTTCCATAAATTTGTGCTTTCCAACAGTTTTAAGGGAAATTGCCAAGTAGAAAAAACCCCAAAACAAAACAAAAGAAAAACACACACCTTTTTTTGTGTCTATTCGACCGGAGCCCATGACTGGAAGGCATGCAAATTAATACTAAACGAACAAAAAATTGTGGCAATTTACATAAAAACGGATGAAGTGGAATGAAGTTGGTTGGTGACCAGAACAAACAAATTTGTGTGGACTCGAAATTTCACTTCTTACAAACACCGGCAAACTTGAACCTTTAAAATCACCTTAAAAGTTCAGCATTTACAAGGTAGGAAGTGAAAGTTGTCATATTTATTTTACTTAAATAATATATAGTTAACAGCATATCCAGTAAAATACATCAGACATGAGAAAATAAACAGTAGCAGTCAAAAAAAAAATGTAAAAACTTGTCATATCTGTGTTGTTTTTTTTCAGTTTTATCAGTGTGTCAATCTATCTTTTAGTTAACTATAAATAGCTGATATTTTGACGTGCAAAGGAAAGGAAAGAACAACTGCAGTGAAAAGCCTTTAAAACTACTGGATTCCACTGAACTGAAGGTCATCATGTTTTGCATAACGGCTCTCTTGAAACAACTCAGCTACTGCTGGTAGAAATGTTTCACCTGTTTCTCCTGCTGGGACGCATCAAAATAATTGCTGTGAAATAGCTCTATTATCCCGCCGCTATTCCCCGGAGGGCTAAAGTGCAGCTGATGTAGTTATTACTGTAGTTATTATGATAAACAAATTAAAAGCTGAGACAAGCAGTTTTTTTTTTTTCGAACTGTGCAAAACAGTAACTTGTTAGGACGTCTTAAGTGATCGAGTGAGCGCCTCGTTCGCCTCCCTGTTGCTATTTCACAACATCAGTGAGGCAGAAACATCCGTTTTAGACAAAGCGGGCTAAAAATGACCCGGTCTTGGTGGAGATGGGCAGCCGAACAATGATAATGACATCTTTTGGGTGATAATTCTTCTTGTAATGGTTTCAACATGTGATGCATAATGCGTATTCCTTGCGTGCCTCTCAGGCAGTCTTACCTTCCTCCTGATGTCAGTGAATTTGGAAAAGAGCAACGACAAGTAGAAAGACAGTTCCAGTATGTAATAATAGTGGATGTCCACGGTCAGTGGCTGCGCACAGACACAAAGCAAACATTACAAAACAGCATTTTACGAGGTGTGTTACTGTCCTCTCAAGGGTATGGTGTGAACTTTTACCTGGTAAGGGTAGTTGTACCAACATTCTTTAGTGTTCCATAACCATGGGGTCTGCAAAAATGAAGAGGAACTTTAAATCAGTATTTGTAATCTGTGACAAACAAAACTGCATTATTATATAGAATGCAAAACAACATAAAAGTATGAACAATTTCTTAAAGAAAGACAGCACTGTAGTACTGAATTTTGCAGTGAAACTTGTGGGAAAGGGAATGTTGTCATAAGCAATACATTATATTGCACAAGTTGGACTACCAAGGAGCCAAGAGGGTTTATACTTGTATTAAAATCATAAGCAAACAGTGACTCACCACTGCCTGAGTTTACGCCTATTGCACTCCTCTCCAGACCTGCTCTATATTAATAAATCCTACAGAGGCTGGAGGCTGGCGCCTGCAGCGACGACTCCCAGGGAGCGAACTATTTCTGCAAAATGCTTTGTCATGCAACTTTTGTCTCTGTGAATTCTCCCACTCTATTTCAGCAGCTGCTCTGGTGGCTATAAAACCGGTACATTCATGAATATAGAGTACGCATGAAATATATCAAACTGTCTCAGCCACATATTTTAGTATTATTTAGCTAAGTCGCTTCCATTCATTAAGTTCTGCTTATCCTGGCAGTCTCAGCAGAGAGGCTCTGATCTCCCTCTCCTCAGCCACCTCACTTCACACCAGCTCTTCTGGGAGGACACTGCAGCGCTTCCTGGTCAGCTGGGAGATGTAATCTCTCCAGTGTGTCCTGGTTCTGCCTTGGGGCTTTATCCCAGTTGAACATGTCTGAAACACTTCCCCAGGGAGGCATCCTAACAGATGCTCTCAATGTGGAGGAGCAGTGAGTCTACTCCAAGTCTTTCTTGGATATCTGAACTTCTCATTCTATCTCCGAGAAGGACTCAACCTGATCTTTTTTTCAGCTGCTTGTATTTGTGATCGCTTTCTCTCAGTCACTACATAGATTCTTGACCATAGGTGAGACAAGGGGCATACATCAGCTGGCAAACAGAGTTCTGCCTTTTGGCTTAGCTCTCTCTTTACCACAACAGACCAGCACAGAGTCGGCACTATCTCAGGTGCTTCACTGATCTGTCTGTTGATCTTCAGCTCCATTCAACCTTCAGTCATGAACAAGACTCCAAAATACTTTATCTCCTCCACTGGAGGCAGCACCTCACTCCCAACATGGAGAGGAGATTAGTACTAATGGATGCCCTCCACCCTTTGGATGACTCTAGAAGTTTTGCCCATAAAAACTGTGACAAAGGGCAGCCCTGACAGAGTCCAGCTCTCACCTGGAACAAAGACAACTCACTACAAGCAATAAGGACCAAACTCACTGCATTTGTACAGGAACTGAATGGCCTACTGGGGTGCACTCATCACCATTCAGTTTGTGCTTTGCTTCTTTGGTCAAGGTGCTTCTGCTATCATTAGCCACCAAAACTAAAGCACTTAGTTGGTGTCAATGAAAGCCCACACGGAGGACCATTGAGTACTGAAAGCTCTTGCTAAATAGATGTATTATATACAGTTTCATATCATTAGAATACCATACTTAAACACTTGACAGCTCATAGCATCTTTCAGAGGTGGCTCAGCAGTTACAGCACCACAGCAGATAAATCGCTTCAAAAAGAATGACAGAATGAATATCATTACAAGAAAGGTGTTATCATTTCAGCTGGCATTAAAAAAAAAACTTTTATCTATTACCAGTAATGTTTTTTTTTTTTTTACCCATCCTGCATGAGTTACCATCCATAGATTTAATTTATTTACCAGGAAACAATTTAATTAGTAAGATTCCTTGTTTTGCTTGAAAAATCCCTAGGAACTATAATTGATAACCAATGTCCTTTATAAAACCAGGTACATCTGTACAGTCAAAATACTGTTGCTTCAAACCTTTTGGATAAAATTTATCATTTATATTAGGAGGCTAATAAGTAAGACTTACCTTTTTCAGGAAACGCACTCCATAGGTAAATATGTATAGGTAGAACGTAAATCTCCACCTAAAGTAAATAAAAGGAACACATTCAGTATGAGATTCAGTATTTTACTCATTAATCTGGTTTAATTTAGGTAATCTAGAGGTAACAGTGTCTGACAGCCTTTGGTTATTAGTTTCTCTCTTTTTTTATTTTCAGTTTGTGGAAATGTTTTTGTTTTTTTTCTCTTTTAGTTGCTAAATATAACATAAGAGACTAACATGTAAGCATGTAAAAGCCTTATTTAACTGAAAACACCTAAATGACACCAACTATGTTCCTGAATCTCCTGAGTCTGGTTCTACCAGAGGTTCCTTCCTGTTAAAGGGGAGTTTTCCTTTCCCACAGTCGCCTGGTGCTTGATCAGGATGGAGGATTGTATCAACGAAAAATTTTAATACAATCAGTTAATTCTCTTTGCAAAGCAGTAATTATTATTGTTATTTTATTGACTTTTTGGAATAATTGGGCTAATTTAGAAGGAGTTGAACTGTATTGTTGAAGAGCCTTGAGAGGACATTTGTTGTGATTTTCTGCTATATAAATAAAGTTGATTTAAATTCAATTATGTAGTAAATTAGTATGTTAATATAAGACAAAGTTTTTTAATGTGTAGATTGTGAAGTATGCTACTGATGAACACACTGGTATATCATAAGAACGAGGTCCTCTTACTTTGCCTTTCTCTCTACAGCGCAGACTTAATCACTGGAAGTGGGACATCACTGACTACTTCACGGTGAGGTCCATTTACTACCATTACTGCACCCTGCTTTACATAACCTGGCACATCATTTATAGCAACTGCAGCGAGATAGTTCCAGAGATCATGATGTCTGATTCTGAGTTTTACAGCAAAACTATAAAAAAGTGTAAGGAACTGAAATGACATCAGTGTCACCGTGCAGGCACACAAGGCAGAACCGGTGCTTTTACGTTGGTGTTAGTTCAAGATATTCAGCTGGAACTCTGAAATAAATACCAAAAAAAAAAAAAACCAACCAAACAAACA
Source organism: Zenarchopterus dispar (assembly GCA_028564865.1). NCBI lineage: Eukaryota > Metazoa > Chordata > Actinopteri > Beloniformes > Zenarchopteridae > Zenarchopterus > Zenarchopterus dispar. The sequence continues at coordinate 10,290,116 of JAOWBL010000014.1, read as the reverse complement.
AAAAAAACTATTACCCAGCTGACGTGTGAAATCTGGGAGCCATTATTACCAACTTCTTCTGCTTGATCAAAAGTAGTTTAAAACCAAATCAAATGGACAAATGTACCTGGCACAAAGTAAAGGCTGTTGCATAGCAACTGGTTGAATGACTCTTTTTCTTTGCTATGTATATACAATCACATCGACTCACAACTGACTCCCAAAAATAGACTTTCTCTCTGAAGTCAGGCTCCGAAGCATTTTGTCATTTATCTGTCACACTTTTACATACGGCGTAGATGATAAAAGAATCGAGACATATTTGTCTGTTTGTTATCCAAGAGCTGCTCTCTCTTTGCTCCACCTTATTTAATGGCAGCTTACCAGTTACACATTTGATTAATTAGTAATCTGTAATGTTAATAATGTGTATGCTTAAAAGAATTGAGTACATGTGCTGCTTCAGTATTGTTCCCCTTAAACAACTTGCAAACTACAGCTTATATGACTAAATATGACTTGATGTTTTTTAGTGTTTCATCCACTGTGGTTTTATAAAAACTTTATCTTCAGTAATAAATTGTTACCAATGTGTGATGAAACACTGGACTTAGTTTTCTGATTAGTTATGAAGTTAAACAATGGATTGTGTAACTGAAATTTGTCCTTTTTCCAGGTGGACAGTCTGAGCACCAGCTTGCTCCAAATGTTTCCATTCACAGGTTTGACATAGCAACTGCGAGGAAGCCCCGCATTGTCTCTCTGTTCCTTCTCCCTTTTGCGTATTCGTCTCCTTTGATTTAGAAAGCTGGGATTTCAGACAGCCCAAATGAAAAAGCTTAAAAATGCCGAGTTTTTTCAACCCGGTGCAACAAAACGGTGAGTAATTTCAGGACAAATGGGTCACACTGTCCTCTCCCAAGACCATATGTGCATTACTCATCCCTCAGCATCTGCTGAGCATAAACATGGCTGTTACATGTCAATCTGGTGTCTGGCGACCGGCTTCTGGGGAGATGTGTTGGTTTAAAGGTAGAAATAATCACACGCCTAAGTGTCAGTTAGAAGAAGAGCTGTAATGGGGACGGTGGTTATCTCAGCTGCTATTAATGCCGTGTTCTGAGTCACTTGTCAAATCAAATGTATATTAAAAGGGTGATTGATAGATTTTAGCATTAAGGAGCAAAAAACTGTTTGTTTACCTGCATTTGTGTTGCAAGATTACATGAAAATGTCAGGCCAAGTGGAGCAGGCAGACAGGAAGAAGGCTGAACATTTTTAAGCAGATCTAAAAAAAATACCTTTTTTTATTTTAAAATTAAACGCTGATTGACTTCAGAAGATATTGCTATTTTCATGCTCCCCTTCAGTTTTGTTCTATATTTGACAGTATCTATGAGATGGTGAGTAACTGCTAAGACAACCAACCTCAAAAACAATAGAAAAAAGTTAAATGTTGGCATAACAGCCATTTTCTTTTCATTCTAAAAGAGGATGGGCCACTTTTATGTTTGTAAAGTCAAAATATCCTAGCAGGCATACCTGGATTAACTCCTAACGAATCTTTTGAGACTTTGTGTCAAATCTCAGTTTCGCTTTCCTGGTACTGTGGCTCAGTTTTCCAGAGGTGTGGTGATCCTTTTTTTTTGTTGGTTTTTTTTTGGATTAAGGAGAAGTGGTCATCAAACCTTTCAAATCTTCCCAAAGGTGCTAATTAAACAGCCAGATGACCACTTCCTACTGATCCCCAAAACAAAAGCAACATCTTATCCCTATAAAACAGAGAGCTAGGATGAAGTGATGAGGCCAACTGAGACTAGGGGCTTTAAGTAAATTAATCTCACCAACAAATGGTGATGGCATACGAATAAGGTACGTTCATTCACATCTTATTTATATGAAAAAGAACAGAATGTATAACCCCTGAAAACTGCATAGTCTATGTCAGCTATTGCAAAGTGAAAATTATAACTATGGTAGATAGCATTTAATCCTGTACCATGAAAAAAAATATAGGAGTAAGTTGCATTAGTCGGCTTTTGATCATTTGTTCCCAGTAACAGCGAAGAGGAAGGAGAGAAATGAGATCAGACAACTAGGACTGCTGAGGATATCAGAGCAAAGTCGTTTCTCAGTGTGTCCTAACTAAAAAGAGCTGAAAACAAAGGAATCTATGACACAAGAACGCTGCAAAAACTACTAGTTTAATTTATTATTTAGTTTTCTATCTTATCACAGTGGAAAAGTGAAACTTGTCAGTGTAAAGAGTTTGTGATTTTTTAAAATAGATGCACTTAACCAGAGGTTTTGTTTTTTGTTTTGTTTTTTTGCATAAGAAGAAGGTTTGAATGTTTGAATTGAGAGTATAGCAAAAGCTTGTAAAAAACCAAACAAACCTCCGAGCAGAAACTTCATTATTTCCTACTAAATGTGCCTGTTACATACTCTCTGTCTGCGTACTGAAAAAAAGAGACAACAGATCAGCCATCCAGACAACTACGAGACAAACAATCTTATCAGTCTGCAACAGCTGGGCACGAGGCCCTAATTATAGCACAATCCCTGCTGAAAGGACCAAACCCTGCTTCGTATGGTGACCTGCACCAACCGAGCCAAAAAACCTGGACTAAACCATTGACAAAGCCCAGTGGCATCTGCTGTTAATTACAGTGGAGGCAGATTGCCGCTTTTGCACAGTTGCTGCTTAAAAGGACTGAATGACAGTCAGGCACGCTCAAAAAGCCCACACACGTGCCAGGGGAGCATAAATCTAGTTTTTTTGTTTTTTTTTTTTCATGCAGGGAAAAACATCCTCTGTAAAGGCTGTAACGGCAGTCCAGCGGCCTAATCAGCCGAATGTTTTCTCCTGCGTGAACAGCAGCCTCGGGCGAATCAGAGGACGTGAAGCTCCCTGTGTCTCAAACTGTCAGATTTGCTCCTGCGGTGTCAGACATGACTGTGCTCTGACAGTGAAACGTGCTCTCTGGCCTTTAACATCACACCGATAAGTGATGCTATTCTCCCGATGACAAAAGCTTTACTGAACATTAGCCTTCTCTCTAAGCGGGGTCGCTGGTTTGCACCGGGGCACGTTTATTAACACACAACAGTGTTTATTCATTTATGAGCTTTTTATGAAGCCACAGAAGCGACAGAACTGGTTAATTAAAACCTAGATGGCATCATATTGTCATGTTTGTCCACAGATCTAAGGTGATTTTGACTGGTGAAATAATTAAAATCTTTTAGCCAATATATTGATACATCAATAACTGTTTCAACAGAAATGGCACAAAACTGCATCCTTTATTCTAAATAAGGTGATGCAGTGTTGGCAAGTCAGTTCTTGTTGTGTTTTCTATACTTTTGCTTCTCCTTAGTTTTTCTTTTTTATTATTGTGTTTTCTGAAATGTTGTGTTCTGGGCGATGCTCGAGCTTTTTTTTCTCCTGTCTGGGATGGTGTGTTGTTATCTTTCATCTGATGCGCTTCTGGGCTGTTGCATCTTGTTCATTTACTTCTCAAGCTCTAACAGACATTTTAAGCTCTGAAAAACAAATGTCTTTGCCTTCATTTGTCTAAGTTGGCTCTTTAAGTGTTCAAAACAACGCAGAACTGAGCTCTGCTTCCGTCCAGTATCATAATGAACTCCCAGAAACATGAAACTCGCTCAGATGAAGTTATCAATCATCCCTGCTTTTACTACAGTCAGTCTGTTATTGTTGCAAGGTGATGCACTGTACCCAATTCAAATTAAAGTCTTCGGTCCCATCAACTTTGCTGCCAAGCCAGAAAGGAAGCACCGATGCATTTATAAACTTTAAGCAGATACGATGGTCACTGTAATGGCTTTTCTTAGAATAACAAACGAGAGTGATTTGTTTTTATACAAATTTGGCTGTTATTTCATGCATGGAAAAAAAAAATCCTCCAGCTTTGTCAGGATTGATATGCTGTCTCACATGCTTTCGCAGAATCTGGCGAGAGTGCTCGGCTTCTCTTGGTTGCGCCGTTGCCTGAACCAACGCTGGATGGTTCGCACATCCCAATCTAACTGTTTGGACAGGCCCTCCAGCCTCTTCTCATCTGGGTGCTGGCAATAAAAATGGAAAATGTGTTAGTTTCATCTTATGTTACAGATCTAATTATGACAGTGTAAGAAACAGAAGGAAAACACAAGTAGCACCTTGGTAATAGCTGTGAAAACCTTCTCCAGGATAGCGTTAGGCTGTGCTTTTTGTGGCCCGTTGGCTTGGATCTTCAGGCCCACGGCACATGGTCTTGCAATGAACCTGAAATTAATGGACATTGTTTTACATAAAAACAGATACAATCTCTTTTTTTTAGATGTCTGACATGTGGCATATATTGATGCATGAATGTGTTTTAGGTCATTCTTGGTCAGGACATAAACATATGTTTTTAACTCTAGCCAAAGAGTTCAATATTTTGACCACAAACATTTTTGTTGAACTATTGGTATGATATACTTACGTAGGATGAAAGACAAAGTTTCCATCTTGCCCTGTGCCTGTTTTTTTTTTTTTTGTTTGTTTTTTTGTAATGGCACACTGTTAAAACAACTTAAACCTCACACCTGAAATCAGTTCCCATGCACAATATCACAATATCACATCATTTTCACCTGGCACCTTTATTTTGCACTTTGATGCACCTCATGCAAGTTAAGAGACCTGTTTTTTTTTGTTTTTTGTTTTTATGTTTGTATGTGTATTTATTGAACGCAACACATAAGAACTCCTAATTTGACTGCACTACCAGATATGAACAATGACAATAAAGGCTTTCTAATTCTAACAGTGACCTGAAAACTTGTGAAATGGTGATACCTCCAGCAAGTAAACATTTAACCACTTAATATTCTGTTTACACGTGTATATATTGTAGTTTTTTTTCTCCTAAACTTATTCGGAGTATTTTATTTTGATTTATTTTGCTCATTCACATGCATTTATTTTTATTCTATCCTGCACCTTTGCATCAAAGCAATTTCCTAGTCTGTAAACCTGTTTACTGGCAATGACAATAAAGTGATTCTGATTCTGATTCTGTGAATAAAAACATGAGGAAACGTCACTAAATGCTCCCCAAATTGCTCCTATGACGATCATTGTTGTGATCATTATGACTGTGTGTCAAGTTGATGACAATAACAGTCCAAGATATGGTGATGCAGCATGCACCACGACACAAATGAAGCACCGGTGTGAATTAAAAAAAACAAAAACTCTTAAGGTTTGTCAGAGGAGCCTGCTTTGCAATACTGAAATTTCGGTTTGGGGTCACGGGCACAGGTAAGTTGCACAGTGTGAACAGACAGATGCATGAAAGACAAGAAAGGCTGCAGGCCTGCAGAAGAAGGATGATCAACCGTGGTGATTTGTGGGCTAAGCAGATGAGATGCCATTGTTCAGGAAACAGGCTGGCAGACATGAACGGCGGCGCGTGCCGCACCACTCACACGAGCAACCGCATCATCACAGCCCCCTCGGTTTCACTGTTCAGACCCACCTTTCGAAGATCAGCCGGATCATAAAGATGCAGAATGCTAAAGGACACGCCAGATAGAGGTCCTCGGCTTGCGGGAACGTCGCCTCATCTGTGTTTTTTAAGTCAGCCCAGGTTACGTTGTGGGGGAGCCAGAACCTCTCATTCCAAAACCACGCCAGAATACCGGCCATCTCCCTGCAGAGGACGCGGACGACGAAAGGATGGCTGGCTGATGACTCGGAGTCCCTCAGAGGCGATCCGACTCCACGGATGATGAGGACGAGATAGATCTGTGTGCGTCCGCCGTCCGTGCTTTCCCCCCTCAGCTTTCCCAGCGCAGGGAAGTCGACTCAATCAGCTCCTCAGCAACTGATTGGTGCGTTGAAATGTCATGTAGGACGGTCAGTGAACGTTACACCGGCGGTACTACTGCCTTATCAGGAGAAACACATTTTTTTTTTTTTTATAACGAGCTGGATGATATAGAGCAACACTAAATCTAACCCAGTGTGGGGTCCGTTTTGAATAGGAAAAAATTGAAAGATTTAGTTTTCTTTGTCACATCTATTTTTATATTTACCTTATAAGTACTGGGATCTTACAATGACCTGCCTGCCGACTCAGGTGTCACCTTCGACACATTATCACAGCCAAACTCACACTTACCACTTTTGAGCACAAATAGGACAAAAAAACCCCCACACCATGTTGAATAAACTCTGCCACCTACTGACAGATGAGATGTCACAATGACCATGTCAGCGAATTCCAAGAAAAAAAAAACAAAAAAAAA
>JAOWBL010000014.1:10266695-10280438 GCA_028564865.1 Zenarchopterus dispar | reverse complement strand
AAAAAAAAAGAAAAGCAGCCCACGGTGGCTTATCAAGTGACGCGGAGGGCCTACCGGCTTTTTCATATGCAGTAGCTTCTTTCAGTACTTGGCAATGCGGATGTAAAGAGACACGGAGAGGGATTACCGGTACGAGGCAGATGTGTTCATACCAGGCGGAACCACGTTTGCTTTGGTCTAAATGTCACATTGAGTTCTTTTTTGTTTTTGTTTCTGTTTTTTTTTCTTTTCTCAACCAGCTCGCTTTGTAGACATTTCTCCAGCTTTACTAATTCATGGCACGTGTCCAGTTTACTAGTTATTAACTGAAATCACAGATGCTGTGGCTCAGCTGTGCTGTCAGCCCACAAAAACTGCTGAGGATGGTGCTAATATTGGGTTAAAGCCCAGGTAAAAGCACCCTAAGCGTCCTAAGCATCACTGTTAACCTGCAAACCCAACATTTTTTTCTTCTAAGAGCATGGTCTTAAAATGTATCATTCTTTTATTCAATTTACAGATTATTCACTTGATTGGCTGGACGGATTCATAAATTTTGTCTTTCAGAGGAATGGATTATTGACCCTTATTCATTAACAACAAAAGCAAATTAAAAAAAAGCAAAGACAGTGGCAACATTTTGTTTACATATGTGTGATTATGTAAACAAAACTTTGATTTTTTTAGTTTTTTTTTCTTTTACAGTTAAGTTTAACTTCACTACTTCAAAATATCTTGTTTGTTCCACATGTTATATCAGTTTGTTAGTATGGAACATTATGGTAGATTCATAGTGAAAAGTAATATGGTAATAACTATTTTATAAGTACAAGCAGCATGATTTTATGGGATCATAGCTCTAGATCACATTTCTTAACTATGTTTAAAGTTGCATTGCCCCCCCTCCCCAAAAAAAGGATGGATAAAGAAAAAAGGCACCCACATGCAATGCTTAGTTCAGTTATAGACATTTATAGCAAACTACATAAAAAAGAAAAATGCAGAAAGAAAGTTCTGATGATGTCTGAGGGTCAAGGCTGCTTTCCTTGAATTTCATCGGGGCCCCGCTGATGACTTGTTACATCACTGACTGTTTATGAAACAAATGGACTCTCAGTGTATTATGCTTATTGTTGTGATGCTATGATGAATTAATGTGATTGATTCACTGAAGATTTTTTTTTTGTTTCTAAAGTCATCTAAAAAAAAATATACCTTTTACTGTATTCACTCAAATGAACCACACTGTGGTTCATTTTAGTATTTTGTTGTGTTAAATTATTAGCAAAAGAAAAGAAAAAAGGAGGTTGTGTGGATATTTTTGGCAAATGCATCAAGCATGCAGATGTGCTGACAAGTCATATAATTTGTGATAAGAAATAGTGGCACAGCTGTGTGTGTTTGACTGTAATGATGAGTGAGACCACCTGTTTCTGTTCTGGCAGTGAGCTGGGAAGCAGCCAGATCTCACGTGTTATCGTGTAAGCTTTATCTATAACCAGCAGTTGGCAAGCGGTATGCCGTTTGTCACAGCATGAAGAGGACCACTCCTCTACAGTATTTGTAGTCAGCTGTCAGAAAAAAAAAAGATGTACTCTAAGTCCAGTGTTTAAGCACATCAGAGACAAAAGTTATACAACTGTATAGCAAAGCTGATGTGGACGAGAAGGCAAGACGAATACATGAATCTGCAGAGTGACACTGAATTTTAGAGTCTTCCAGTTCTGTGTTTGTTTATGTGTTTGTGATGTGGGTCCCTCTTGGCTCATGTCTACTTGGTCATTGCTATGTTGTTGCTGTGATTCCAGGCAGCGGGGCCACAGCTGTGGTGCAGGCAGCCCTCTGTACCCCCAGACAGGAGCGCGTGGCCATAAAAAGAATCAACCTGGAAAAATGCCAGACCAGCATGGATGAGCTATTGGTGAGTACAACAAACTCACTGTTTTTCTTTTTTTCCCCCCTTTTCTAATACTTTGTTACAGCTTTACCCCTAGCTATAGTTCTCTTTTATTTGAAAATTAATGCACATTGTGGTTTATAATACAAGACTATTTGTGGCGAAGCTTCCTATAAATTTACAGGATTTCCTGTCATTAACACTGCTTTGTTTTGAAGAAGTAAAAATTCTGATCGAAAGTCTGATGTCCTGTTATTTGTCTCTACAAATAGAAAGAAATCCATGCCATGAGTCAGTGCAACCATCCAAACATTGTCACCTACTACACTTCCTTTGTTGTAAAGGATGAACTTTGGTTAGTCATGAAACTTCTGAGCGGAGGTAAGTTCACTTCTGCCTTAATAACAGGTTAATTCACCTGTTTTATAACTATTGTAGACTGTAGACACACTTCCACATGCTTGAACACATCTGTATTATAATCTGTGGCAAGTAACTCAAATAAAAGAAGTGATTGTAAAGTATCTACCCATTGTGCATTGACTTTAGTTGCACAAAGTTAACCTGTCTACATTTATAATAAAAAAAAGGGCAACAGTTTCGTATTTCCAGTTTTCTAAAAGGTCAGTTCAGTTTCCGTATTTGCTGATTCTGAGTTTTGACGATTTTGATTTTCATTGGAATAACTACAAGTAATCAATGCAGTTATATAACAGAGGCTGGCTGTGTGCTCTACCAGCGTTAGTTTTGCTAGGTGTGCTCAGGATCATGTTTTCCACGGTGATCTGTGTTGGATTTATTTTCTTTTTCCCAAACATTGTGGTTGTTGTCCCTCCATGGGTTTTCTTTACCTTACAGTTTGTACAAATTGATATCTTTTGAATAAATTCAAAGTATAAAGCCTTTCACCTCAAAGACATGATTCGCAGCGACTGTGTTGCCATGAGACGCTTGCTAAAAAATGAAGTAGAAAAAAGGTAACTTCTCATCACTGTTTTTTCACTTCCTTCCAAAAACTGAATTTATATGTAATATACATATGTATCGAGCATGAACGGTTAAAAAAAACAACAAAATAAAAAAAAACAAAACATATAACACCAATAATTCCAGGTCATGATTTAAATTAAACAGAAAAAAACTGCAGCAAATGATGCGAGCTTTGCTTTCTGCATCCAGTACTTCTGTCATATGTTTATTTGAATAAACTGACAATAAATAATAATTTATTGTCAGATGGTTTGTATTTTGTGAATAAAAAATGAAGTGACTGTTTTTGGTTTCTGTGATCTGGTTTTAGGTTCTATGCTGGATATAATTAAGCACACAAGTAAAGACGAGGATAAAAATCGAGCTTTAGATGAGCCTATCATTGCCACAATATTAAACGAAGTTCTGGAGGGCCTGGACTACCTGCACAGAAATGGACAGATTCACAGGTAACACTTTCTAATGTTTACCTTTTTCATTAAAAAAAGAAAAAAAAGAGAGACTTCAGTAACAAATAGAATAATGTCATTAAAGTACATTTTCTAACAGGTGACTAAAATGTCATCACTCATTCACTGTGACACTGTATAAAAAAGATAAACAAATAGGTAAAGTATCTCTTCAAAGCGAGTTAAAGCATATCCAGCTCAGTTGTACGCTTCCTGGATTTCAAGGTCGTTGAAAGTCAGGATTAAAACCTCTGTCACTCCCTTGGGCAGAGGCCTAGATTCTGGTCAGTGGGACTTGTTAACACGATTGGAAAAATCAATGCTGCTCCACGTGACTTTGATGTTTCACTCTATTGTTTTGTTGACCTCAGGGACGTGAAAGCTGGGAACATACTGCTGGGAGAAGATGGCTCTGTTCAGATTGCAGGTTTGTTGAACTATGCTTTTTCCCCATTATATGTCTCTTTTGTTTTAAAGAGCTTATATGATGCTGACTTTTAGGGTTATGTTTTTATTTTGAGGACCAAGTACAATGTACTCACATGCTGTAACATTAAAGTCACGATTTCTGATCTTGGTTTCTAGTTTTTCAGCACCTTTTCTATTCTTCCTTTCAAACACTCCAGTTTTAGTACCATATCTTCGAGCTCAATCTTGAAAAGGATAAGGATAATCCATATATTGTCAGTACATATTTTAGGTACTGACAATATATATGAAACTTGTCCTCTGCTTTTAACCCATCACTAGTTAGACTAGGAGCAGTGGGCTGCTGAAGCCCACTGCTTCACTAGTAGCCCACTGCTCCTAGTGGGCTTCAGCAGCCCACTGCTCACTGCTGAAGCGCCCACTGCTCACTGCTGAAGCCCACTGCTGAAGCGCCCGGGGAGCAGGTTAAGGGCCTTGCTCAGGGGCCCACAGTGGCCTGCCTTGGTTAACCCAGGGGATTGAACCTGGGTCCTCCACGCCCAAACCCACCTCTGTAACCACTAGGCTACCACTCCCCTAGTGGTAAAAAGACCACTCCTGCTCTGATTGGTCGTCTGATTTATAGTCCTGTGAAGTCCTACTTTAATCCTCCTCTAAACTTCTTTTGTTGTCTCTATTTCTGTGGGTAAAGCTAGCTAAGCACTAGAACTGGTGCCACAGTGGGGCCCACAGGCGGTTTTAATAAACCACATTCCACGTACTACACTTACAACATAGTGTACAGTCTGTACTGTATGCTGGTCTGGGGCTTGTTACTGTGTAGTATTCCACCATAGAAAACGTTACGCTATGGCCAAAGTAGAAGCTGGTCACGTGACTTCTCCAAATAGCTTCTGCTATAGTGGCACATTGCATCATGGGATATGGTGTATAAAGTTGACTGGTTAGGTGCACATTTTGAAATTTTCCCGAAAGTAAGAAACTACATAGGTATGTCTTGGATACTACGGGTTGCAGGGTTGTTTGTAAACTGCATACTGTGTACTACGTTTTTAAGAAATTGTGTGTACCAGTACTATAGTCTGTAGTTTCAAAAATAGTTGTAGTCATATAATTTTCATCAGGTTCCCATTCCTAAAGCAGCCCTCCACTTCACATCTCTTTACTCCACTTTACATCTTTGTTTATTGTCGTAGATTTTAAGGTGTATTGAGGCTTTTGACTGGACTTAACCACTCTTTTCCACAAAGGTTCCCTCTTATGAGATAAGTTTAAAATAAGGTTACCAAAGTTTAAGCGCTAGTAATGCATTATCGCAAATTGTGGTCAGTGTCACAATTTTTTTAAACAAGTGATTAAAACAAAAAGCAAGGCAGCTATAATAGACTATAAAATACAGTGCACCAGGTATCATCACATGACCTGTTGGTTTTCTGAATAGCAGTTTTATATGAAGCCTATTTTTCTATAAATGAAAAAAAAAAAAAGAATAAAAAGACTATTACACTATGATGATTAAATATCTTCCTAAGGTAAACAGAATGTAAAAACAATTATTTGTATGTGTCATTGGAAAATAAATGTGGAAATCTATTTGTTAATCTTGATTAAAAAGATTGATCAATTCACAGCACTAGTTTAAAGCTTTTCATTTAAATTCAAATTAATTTTGGGCACAAATTTAACTGTATGACCCTTGAAGCATCTCATACCGTATGAGAGAACGTACTAAGCTACACAAAACAAACTGAAATCAAGCTTGCAATCACACAACTGTCTGGAAATTCTGGTTTGCAGTTTGGCTTTAAAGAGTTGATACTGATCATTTTTTAATCTTGTCGTGAGTCGTGTTCAACAAGACGTCATTGTTAAAACACTCAGTGGAAATAGGAACACTGAAGTAATGTAAAATGCAGATGCAGATGATTAATTCCTTCATAAAAATTTTGTTGTTTTGTTAAATCTTTTGGAGACTATCACTTTTGTTTATATAGGCAACATCTCACAGGTATTTACACATTTGTTTTATAATTGAAGCTACTATGAATGTGCTACCGATGCTGCATTCAAGGACATGTAGGAACTCAGAGTTTCCTGTTAAAACTGGGAAAATCAAACTGAAAATTAAGAAAAAGACCAACAAGAACTAAGATTTCCATTAAGGACATAAAATATTTGACAAAGTACTCTTAGAGAATATTTAGTTCATTATTCTGTTAATTTAAGTGACCGATGTAACTTCTGATAAGAAAGTCCTGTTAATAGCAAATCATAAAAGTAAAGAAAATGCGTTTTATCTTCCCCCTTCTGAAGTACAGCAAGATTGATTTGACTTTGTAGTGTATTCAGATACTAATAAAAATGTTCTCAAGCACAGAAAACATGTTTCTTTTGTTGTAATATGCCCTCTTTAAGCTTTGTGACTTTACAGACCTAAAAGCCTTAAATTATAACTTAAATCATGTTGGCTGTCAGGGAGGATTCTTTTTTTTTTTTTTTTTTTGCATTTGTAGTAATGAGAAAGAAAATATTTTTAGTTGATCCAATTGAAAGAGCATAGTTATTATGCTGTCACTGGTAGCTAATATTTTATTAATGATAAACTTTGCATGATTGGATATTCATTTAAAAAAAGCTAATATGTCAAAGAACAGTTAATTGTTCTGATTATTCACTATCCATCCTGCAGTGGTCCTAGTGGCACTTTTACCACAGAATTTTAAATAGGAGAATGACTAGAATGACAAAACAGGGTGAAAACATCCAGTCTAACACATCTGTTTGCTGTGAACAATTTGTGCTGTTTTTATAGATTTTGGAGTAAGTGGGTTCTTAGCAACAGGAGGCGACATGACGAGAAACAAAGTTCGGAAGACTTTTGTCGGCACGCCATGCTGGATGGCTCCAGAAGTGATGGAGCAGGTTAGTTTATTCAGTTGGATTTTTATTGAAATAAGTCAAAATAAGTTTGCCTGTTTGGTATTAAGATAACCCTTTACTGATCGCCAGAGGGTTCATTCAAGAAAAGGTTTTGACATCTTGTTTGCCTCAGTAATGCATCATCAAAAAGCCTCTGAATGTTTTCCATTCGTGTTAAACTGAACTGTTTTTCCACATCCACAGGTTCGAGGCTACGATTTCAAAGCAGATATATGGAGTTTTGGAATTACAGCCATAGAGTTGGCGACAGGCTCTGCCCCCTATCACCGCTATCCTCCTATGAAGGTGACTTTTAGATGAATCATCCAGTGTTTTTCAGTTGTTATTACATCATATTCCTGTCACACAAAGGAAAACATTAGAGGAAAACATTGTCTGTACACATTTGGATTAGTAAGCTTTCTTGTACACGTGTCTTTGAAGTTTGATCATTATCAAGAAAAAAAGAGGAAAGAGCCCTTTTAAACTTGCTGCTTTTGTGAGCCAGACATCTAATAAGAATACTTGCTTGTTTTACTTTCCACCACCCCCCTAACCCCCCAGCATTTCCTCCTTTTAGTTTTATTTCCTCTTCTGGTTTGTTTATTTTTCCTGCTGAAACGTTAGCTCAATTGGAACTATTTTCCTTGTTTATTTTTTCCAGGTTTTAATGCTGACCCTGCAGAATGATCCACCCACCCTGGAGACGGGCATCGAGGACAAGGAAATGCTCAAAAAATATGGCAAATCATTTAGAAAGCTAATAACAATGTGCCTTCAGAAGGATCCTGCCAAAAGGTCAGAGCAACATTTCACATATGAGGGAAATACTGAGAGAAACCGATGCAGGTTCTGTTGCATGTTCCTGGTTGTTTTTCAGTGAGTTCTTTGTTCTGATGTCTTCTAAACAATTTGTGTGTGTGTGTGTGTGTGTGTGTGTGTGTGTGTGTGTGTTTGTTTTATCTCTAGGCCTACAGCTGCCGAGCTTTTGAAATGTAAATTCTTCCAGAAGGCCAAGGTATTTGTTTCATCTCAAATATTTGACGCTCTGTTATTATTGTTATCCTCATGGCTTTGTGCCGGCTTCCACAGTGACTCGACTCTGTATTCCAGAGACTTTGTATTGGTTTTTATCATGGTAAGATGTAGTTTGAGTATTAAAAACAAAACTTTAAAACTTAGTACAATATCTATAATAATTAATGAAAAAATAGCAGACTGCACTGCAGATTGTGATTTTTTTTTTTATTAATGTGAGCATCCACCTACCCTCCTGTGATATGCATTTACATTTACAAAACCAACTTGCATGACATGGAGAAATGAAAATCTGCAATTTCAACACTACAGAAAACCCCAACAAACACCATCACCCCATCAAAAATAAATAAAGGATTTCTTTAATTAAACTTTTAGCTTCACTTTAGGTCTTCCTGATTCATTATTACTCATTTTGATGAATGAAAAATTTCTCTTCACTCCCTGTTTATTACTTTTGTCTTGCAGAACAAAGAATATCTGGTTGAAAAGCTTATGAGTCGTGCACCAAAGATTTCACAGAGAGCGAAGAAGGTATGTTTACATAAACAGTTGCCGTAAAACAACTCACTTGTTGGTTAAACACGAATAAATTGTGGCTGGGATCCACTGAAGTGTCTGTGTCCACCAGAGTGACGCATTTACAGACAACACATGCCACGCACTCTGTCTTTCCCCTGCACCTTAAACACTTTGTGCCCTGGTGCGTAGATTATGTAAAAATATGGGCCAGTGTCATATTAGTGTCCCGCTGCACAGACGCACAGAGAGTTGCACCTGTGACTCCGAGTGCAGCTCCCTTTGTGTGTCAAGACAAACAGGGATAAATGGATTGTTAACATAAGGCTACAGAAAGGAGCAGATTTGTGTTTGGTTTGCTTGCTCTGTTGCTCAGCGGTCACGGCGGTCTGGGAGGAAGTACAGTTTTCAGACACCGCTGATACTGGCTTAATTAACCGCCTGGATGGCGAGGGCAGAAGCGGGATCAGGGGACCAGAAGGCGGAGTGGCCCGCTGGATGAGTGGAAATTCACTGACAAGGTTGAGAGTAAATGGAGGGCATAGTAGTCGGCGCGGGCACCGCTGTGTATGACGTTATAATTACGCACAAACGGCGTAGAGTGGCTTGATGTTGTTGATGGTTTATGTGGGAACTGCAAGCTTGTAGCAGTAATGACAAAGAGAGGGATAAATATTTGGAAATCTTTTACAAAGCACAGCCACCTCCCTCGTGTTTAGAATTTATTTGCAGTCACTCAAATTATACAAAATTAGACCTGAAATGAGTTTTAGTATTTTGGATGTGCACAGTAACGCCTTTACCAGTCATAAATAGTGCATTTCAAGCAGATGACAGTCACAAAACACTTACTGTAATAAATTTACTTTTTTATGTGGAATTGTGTTATAAGTACAACACAGAAAACTGCATGCAGAGTAGGTGCAGGCCCTGATGATGGCTTCGGTCGTGGAAGTTTGTGAGCAGTAGAGCCAGTGTGCAGTGTTTTGTACCGATGTGACCTGCAGAGTCATGTACATTATAAACTCAGCAGCATTACCTAACGCTTCCAGAGTCGAGCACTGTCATCACTCGACGTTGTGACCTTGGTTGCTCCCACTTCTCCTTATTCAGCTCCCCTCTCCTCTCAAGTGTCTCTGATCTGCAATTTTGTCCCTCCGCTTTAGCGCACCTCTGTTTCTAGACATTATTTTTCCTTGTTTTTGTCCTGTGTGGTATTCTGTTGCCATGGTGAATACATGCAGTTGGTTTGACTTGTAGGAAAATAGCATTGATGGGGGTTAACAGAAACGTCTAAAGCCGAACAGCTTTTATTCACTAACGGGGACCTTACGTCTCCTGTTACATACCTGAGTGAATGAAAAGGAGACGGCAGATTCTGTCACCAGTATAGTAATTATACATATTACCTCATGACTAAAAGGGCGATTTTTCAGGATGTATTTATCTTTGTAATTAAAAATAAGGGTATGGAAAAAAAGGAAACTGTTTCTGTTGGACCTAAAAAAAAAGAAAAAAAAAGAATTCATAAACGAGATTAGTCGTTGATTAGTCGTTGTCGTTCAGGTACATAACCAGCAGAGGGCACCCTGGCACAAACAATAGAGCCTCCACATGAGAAAAATCCACAGTTTGTAAACGTTAGACATTACAACCCATCTGGATTTAAATTATTAATGTCTTACATAATAAAAATAAATATAAAATGAATTGATATTCAGTTTGAATGTCTTGTCTACTTCCTAAATGATAAAGGGAAACTGACTAAGCTCTGGATTCAAACTGAACCTTGATTTAAAGAAAAAAACAGATTATTGTACTTCAGTTTTAGCCTCAAAGAACCTTGAATTCATTCTTAAACGTTCTGATCTTGAAATGCACCTGTCTACACTTAAATATATATGTTTCTTTTTTTTAGTGTATTTTTGTTGGGTGGTCATAAACCACTGCTGAGGGCATTCATCTGTGCCTGTTTGGCTCAAGGACCTTGTGCAGAACTGGGGGAGCCTTTGTTCTCTGTCAGGTTTGGAAAGTAAACCTGACACCAACAGACGGGTAGTGCTCCTTTAACTCTTACCTCCGTTAGTGCCGGGGGGTTGCAGGTGGAGGAGTGGTTAAAATGCTGGCAGCCTGTAGTTTTGCATGCCTTTGTAAAACTGCAGAACTCATCCTGACTCACATTACTAGACTGTAATGTATTCTCCTACATGCTTTTGCAAAACTGCAATAAACTGCGTGCTTTTGCCAAAGTCTTTTCTGTATTTACTGTGTCAGATTTGTTACTATTGTGGTTTTACCATATTCGATTTATACAGAACTGATTTCTGTCTGCTAACTCATTTCCGTATAAGTCAGTCGACAACTCAGTTCCTCACTCTAATGGAAATGATTTCAGCAGTTTTAGCCTCACTATTACATATTCTTTATGCCTGTAAAATAAATAACTCAGCTTACTACAGCAGGTAATTATAACAACATTTTATTGTTAGTGATCCAGACCACAACAGCTGGATTTGACGCCCCCCCCTCCGTTCCAACTGCAGGAACCTTTGAGCAACATACTTTAACAGACTTAATTTGTCTAATCTACTCTCTGCCTGAGACCCCAGTGGAAATGCTAAAGAGAGTGAGCTGAAATAATTTGTCAGCACCTTTAAAAAAAAAAGTAGAATCATTGGAGAGTTTAGGTTCTGGGTTGGTTGAAATGCAGTCGATTTTATATTGTTTTGATCTTTTTCTCATTGTTGTTGTGTTGGTCCAGGTGAGGAGAGTCCCGGGTTCCAGTGGCCACTTGCACAAGACAGAAGACGGAGATTGGGAGTGGAGTGATGACGAGCTGGATGAAGGCAGTGAGGAAGGCAAGGCAGCGGTGAATCAAGGCAGAGTAAGTCCACAAAACAAGTATCAAGAGAGTTTATTCTTTAACTACCACCAAATGCTTATAACACTTTGAAAATACATTTTAATGCATGCTGCCTTTGGAGCAAAACCATAGATTGCATGGAGTTTGAGTTATTTAGACGTTGCATGCCATGTCTTGCGCAGTTGATCAAACCGTAATGAAACTTACCCCTCTGTCTTAGACACTGTACATTCCTGCCTTCGAGGTGGTTGAGAGAGTCTGTCATGAGGTCGCTGTAATGAACTGGAAGATAGCTGTAAGGATTTGAGGCAGGAGAAAGTAGACTGCAATGATCAAAGAGCCCTTTGATAAAGATGCCCAGCTTTAATGTATGATAAAATAAATAATATTTGATGAGTTATTTTGAAAAATAAGTTGCTGCTGATGGAATGGCATTTCAGTTTTCTTTTTTCGATGTCGGGCTTGCTAATTACCAGAATTTGTATGTTTGTTTTTTCTTTTCAAACAGTTTAAAAAGTAGGTTTGAATGGACGTGTGAATATGTAGGTGGCGAAATTTAAATGGAGTGTGCAACTTTTGGAAAATGTATTAAGTGCGTGAATTACACATTTTAGGCTCTGAGAGAAGAAAAAAAACATTTAATTCCTGCAGAATGCCTGACTAAGAAAGTCAACATGTGTTATATTTTTTCCCCCAGTCACGAAGGGTCAAAGATGAGGCCAAAGAAGTAAGTTTGCTTCTCATCTTATTCGTACACTGTAACATGCAAAGCTATAGATATTTTTGTTTTTGGTGGACCTGCAGTGAGCCACTTCCTCACTGCAGCTGCGCAGGTCTTTCTTTTTTTTTTTGCAGATGCTTGCCTAAGAGTCGTGAATTCAGTTATTTTTCAGATTTATTAAAGCAACCAACAACCTGAGTCTTTCAAGGCCAGCTTTTTTTTCTTTTCTTCCAGTGCTTTATTGGCTTGAATTAGCTTTTCTCTGTTGCCATTATGAGATAAGGTCTAATTTAATATTTACTGTGGCTGCAATTGCATTTGGACAATTATGCCTCTCATTTTGTTCCTCCTAGAATGAGGAGGATGCCAACAATGTCCCAATAGAAGGCTTGTCTATTCAGCATCCCCAGGTGAGGGATTCAGCATAAGCAGCACTAATTTGTCATGATTCAGTGACCTTGATGCAGTTGCGTGCGTGTGTGTGTGTGTACATGTGGGAGTGTTGGTCTCCAGGTGGGATGCTCTCACCAGGAATAGCTCACAGTAAAAGGTTGTCTGCCTGACAGAGCCATCTCAGTGGCTGATGTATCTCGTATGAAAACTCACTGCCATTGTAACCCATTTTGTTATCATCCCAGTGAAGGTGAGCCAGAGCTGTCTGAGGTGTGGCCTTGCGTCCTACTCTAGAATTAACTCTTACAGCCACTCAGCAGTCATTTCTTATCAATAACATCACTCATTTGCCACATAAAGAGAATATGGAGCATCAGTAACTGTGTCAGACCATTAAACAATGCACCTTTCTGGCTGTCCTGTTCCTTTTCTTTTCCCTTATGACTTCCCCTGCTGCTGTAATATGTGAATGACATTTTCTCAGGACAAAGTGTGGATTCACTGCTATTCACTTGTGGTTCAGGCTGTTTGTCTCCCTAAGTAGAACATGCGTTGTCTGTCTTTGTTATGTCCATCTGATCTCTCTTAAAAACGTCTTCATCACCAAGTATTTTCTAACGCAGGTTGAACCATATGAGAATACACCCTTCATTCAAGGTGCTGTGAACATGGTACTACGGTTAAGGTGAGACTGAAGATAGTTTACTCACACATGGCAAAAAAACCCAAAACAAAACAGAAAATCTTTCATTAAATCTGTGAATCCCAGTGAAGGTTTTTAAAGAACACATAAATTTGTGGCTCTGTCATCCTTTTGCCTTGATCAGAAAATGCAGGCTACCAAAAACACCCACTTATCTTCCCCTGCAACAGAAGGGATCTCCCATTATCCTCTTGGATCCTTCATTTTACTCGGTCTTAGCGGTGAAATTGTAAGGAATAGTCACATGTTTGCTGGCTTTTCTTTGCAGTCTTCTTTCCTACCTTAGCTTTGTTTTACTTTCTGCACCACGCTTGTCTCCCCCATCACTGAAGACACCACAGTTGATGAAAATATTAAAGGCTGAGGTGTTTCAGCACCAGAATGATCAATGTAGTTACTCCTTGTTATGAAATAACAAAATGTGATTCCATCATGTAAAATAGAGGAGTTAAAGGTCAACACTAAATTGCCTTTGCAGTATGTCAGGGTATATTTTTTTTATTTGATCGTCTTTATCAAAGTGCAAAAATAACTTTCAAATAGAAATGGAGTAAATAGACACTGCAACAACCAGTCATTTGTGCATTTTTCGACTTTTGAAAGTCTGCCTGTGGGCTTCTGATGAGTGATGCTGAGCACATTTCTACCAGAACAGATCGCTGAAGATCTCTTCAACCCAGATGCTCAGCACTGTCCAAAATAACACTTAGTTCTGTAAGAAAACATTGATTTCAAGGCAGCTGGTGGCAACAGGTCTCAACTGACTTTTTACTTTGACTTTTTCTGTTATTCTAACCTGATAGCAAAAACAATCTTTCACTCCTTTGGTGTTTTTTTTTTTTT
>JAOWBL010000014.1:10244234-10266595 GCA_028564865.1 Zenarchopterus dispar | reverse complement strand
TTTTACTTTGACTTTTTCTGTTATTCTAACCTGATAGCAAAAACAATCTTTCACTCCTTTGGTGTTTTTTTTTTTTTGTTTGTTTGTCTGATCTCTGAAAATTGTAGCTCATGTTCAGTAGACCGAACAGATATCTGATCACCACTGTGCACACACACATGCTTTCACTTCTGGTGTTATTAAATTTGGCAGATACTTAAAATAGCTATTTATTTTCTCCACTGTCAACCGTGTGTGCATTAATGCTGTTTAACTGCAAAAGTATTCAACTCTAACTCAAAACTACGTCGTATTGGTCCCTAACAAAAGTTTACACTTTTTACCATCTCAGCCTAGGATTGCTTTAGCTTGTTTCACTAAATCTTTAAGATTTAGGAAATATAACCTCAGATGAACAGCAGAACATGACATATTACACCATTTCATTATTTATTCAACAAACATAGTATTTAGAAAAGTAAGTGCACCCTTACTGATCCGTATGAATTAACAGGGTATATGCATCAGCCAGGTGTTGCTATTTACATTTCCAGTAAACATAAGTTTTTTAATTTGTTGGTGTGGAGCATTCATGTGTGTGTTAACGTAATGCCAAGAAGGACAGACATTAGCAATGATCATAAAGAAGCAGCTGTAGTCATAATTTTCAAACAATTTTTAAACTAAGTCCATAATTCTACAGTTAGAAGAAATTATTTCCAAGAGTAAAACATTAAAAACTGTTGCCAGTCAGCTGACAGACAATGACCCCAAACACGCCAGTAAATCTAAAGCAGAGGCTGAAAAAGAAAAGAATCAAGATGCTGCATTGGCCTTAAGTCTGTAAATGTAAATTTGCACATCTGTGCATCTTTCACAGTATCCCCGTTTATTTTGGATTGTTAAATATAAATTGGATAAAAACACAACAATAAGATATTGGCAATTAGGATTTAATGTGAAAATCCTAGGAAGTCTGGAAAAAGTCGAGTGATTTTATAAAAGTGAAAACTTGAGATGAATTGCTTTTCAGAAGCCCAAATGAACAGCTAATTGGTCTCCTTTCTGAGTTGAGAAGGGAGTTCCAGATGATTAGCTTGAGTTTATGCTAATATGATCCTCTGAGGTGCAGGTTGGAGCAGCAGCGGCAGCATGACTGGATTATTTCCAACATTTGGATCAGAATTGAAATATCATTTTTCTACAAAGGTACTAAAAATGTCAGAGAATAGCAGTATCAATCTTTAAAAGGAGAAATTAACATTATGATTGTCAGTGAAATATCATAATATGAAAAGAGCAGTTTAGTTGTGAGGTAGCATTTCCTTGTATTTTTGAAGGCTTCTTGTTTTTTAAAAGGCACACACTAGTAAACAAATATTGACTTTGCTTTTAAATTTTGTCTCGATATTAAATTCAAAGAAACAAGACTAATGATTTAAATTAATTATAGAATAAATCAATCTATCCAGTGTAAAGGACCTACTAATTGTCAATAAAAATGAACAATTCATTTCTAAAATAAATAAATAAATAAAGTTTTATGTAAGGAGCTTTTTACTATCAAATCATTAAAATATGTTCAGTCGATGTCATTTTCACTGAACCGAATGCCAGGTTGTAGTTGATGTAAAATTTAAATAAGTCTTTGATCAATGTGATAAGAGTGATTATTTTAACTACTGGCTTGGTTGCTGTGCATGTGCTTATTTGAATTTTAAAGATGCAACATCCACTGGTGAAAGGTGGGGTGAAATGATGAGGTATCAACACTGCAGGTTGCTTGTTTGTTGGCCTTCAGCACATTTTTTTTTTAAAATAAATATGTTCTTACCGTCATGATCACTTCATCTCAGTAATGGGCTTTATCACAAAATCATCTTTACTGCATTGTCCTGAGATGTTCATTATGCTGGAAAATCTTTAAGGCAGTTACAAAAATCAGAGTTAAAATAGAAGAAAAGTCACTGGACTGTTATTATTGATAACCTTGCTTGGTGAGTTATGCGATCCTCCCACATGTGCAACCAGCTTTCAAATGTTCAAATACAGAAAAAGTGAATGAAATTATTCCACTGTGGAGTCATTTCATGTTTAGAGACATCCTTGAAAGGATAACTAAGTGCTCAGCCTTACAGAGTGCATATGATTTTCTGTTTATAAGCTGCTGCTCCTCACAAACCCATAATCTTGTAACAAATGAGGGTTGTCTGGTTGGGTGACATGTTTAACCGGTCCAAGAACCAGGAATCAATCTCACCCTGCTGTTTTTTTGGGAGTAACAGATCCTGACGTTACCAGAAAACAAATGCTTCCAACACATTTTCAGAGCAGGGTTACACTGCTTGACACAAATGAACGAAAACTTATTTTCCAACTTATTCTATAAATCTAGTCAAAATTGTCTTATTTTAAGCAAAAGGCTCTTTGCCAGATGGATAAGAAAAAATATATTGACAAGAATTCTTAAAACTAGCAAAATAGACAAAAATAGGCTTCCAATTTTCTTGAAACAAGCCCCCCCTTAAGAATTAGTTTTTGCAGTGTAGATTTCTTGATTATTAGACACCTGCTGCTGTCATATTGTAGTGCTGTTCTAAAAGGCTTAACATATGTAGTATTAAATTGTGGACTGGCACAGTTTGCATTAATTATTTGTTATATTTGACTATCTTTAGGACGGGTCTGAAAATAACAGAGTGGAGATTCAAAAGCCGATCCTACCTTGTATGCTGTAATAATACAAATAAAGCTGTTATGATGCGTTTAGCCTTGTGCAAGCTAAGCAAGCCGTTAAGCTGAAATATATTTCAGAATAATTACTAGGTAATTACAGTTATTATTGCCGAAATGCATCTTACCCGAATGCAGGGATTTGCTGTCTATAATCTGCAGAGAAACAGGGAGATGCAGAGTTGGTTTACTTTAGTGATGAGTGAAGCCGAAGTACAGCATTTCATATGTTGCAGGGGTACACATCAGATTTATGCAGCTGTGGACTGAAGAGCCAAGTCAACCATCTTTTTTACGGCAGTTTTCATGTAACTACTGGAGTTAGACACTCTGTTAACACACAGAGGGGAAGAGCTAATGCTTGGTGCCAGAAGTGTGAAGGTTACGCAGCTGATAAGAGATCCTTATTTAGCTGAGTCAGCGTGGATTGATTTTATGCATAGCCTAACTGACAGACATTAGCTTGGACATTTTACAAATTTTCACTGGAAATAAATGCGATGGATGGCACACTGCAGCTGCAGTTTCCATTGCTGGATAAACTCACCAGGCCTACAACTAGATTGTATCATGAGCAGAGGATGCCTGCTCTATGAATGTTTCACAGTTTGAAGGTGTCATTAACTTAAGTCTTCAGCTGGAAAGTAAAACCTAAAGATATAAACTTCCTCAGACACATCCATTTGCTGGTTTTTAGTTCAGTCAAGGAGCAACCAATCTAGCGGCGCACAGTGTGATTGGACTGTGAAGTCCAATCAAAAGTATAAATATTAAGTCATCTCTCATTACAACAAGTTAGTTTTCATGTAACTCATTCACTCTTCTAGTGGGTTTGGTTGGGTTTCTGAGGTTAAAGCATTGCAGTAGGTCTAATTACAATGTCAACTCTATAAAAAAAAAGGTACTCTGTTTGCTCAGCACCGAGAAGCAAGCAGACAGCTAGCTTGTGAACATGGTGCTGCATTTAGCAGTGAAAGAGACATATGAGTCCCTCGGGAATTAATGGAGACCAAAGCAAAGCTGAGAGGAGAGTGAATACATTTATCAAGTGATAACAAACATGAATCCAGTTGTGCAGATTGTTCTCCGTTGTCTGATGGGATAATTTGTGGGTAAATTATGTGCAATTATGGTTAATAACGAAAATCAAACATGGAAATTATCCAACAAGAAGCTGTACAGTTTCTGAATGAAGGGAGTGCAAAGTTTATGCTCACTTATTTTAAATAGTATGACATAACTGATAGGCAGGTAAAATTACCCAAGAAATCAGAGGGCATTACACCATGAAAGAGTATTATCTCAGAAAGATAAATACAAGTACTGATGAGTTTATGTGGCACTGATGGACTATTTGGAGCTGCAAGAGTGTTGGCTTGTGTGTGCCAGACTCTGTCCTCTAAATGTGTGTTTTCAACTGATAGCAGGATTATAGCAGGTCATCTAAGGTGATGGAAGTAGTTCTGAACATATTTTTCCCGTATCTTATCTTCTCCCTGGTTCACAGACATCATTTTCATCTGTGCACTCAGACATGATCTTCTGCTCCCCCCCAACGCCTTGCTGCCCAGCCATGTTCTGCTCCATTAAAAATGGAGCTGCTGTCATTTCTAGCATTTCAGGTACCACTTATGCCCTCACATCCTCCTGTCTGTTCTTTCAGGAACTCCAAAAAAGAGCTAAATGACATCCGGTTTGAGTTCACCCCTGGACGAGGTAAGAGCTCAGCCTAAATGAAATTTTCTAACAGGCTATTCCCTTTATAATAACATCTGCTGGCTGTCAGTGCTTTTGTGTGTAATGGGTAATGGTAATGTGTTCTGGACAGCATCTAATTCAGTATGTAACGCAATTTCCTGCTAAGTGGAATGTTGCAGTCCCAATATTTGATCTGTTATTCTGTCACAAGACACTGCTGATGGCGTCTCTCAGGAACTCTTCTCAGCTGGTCTGGTCAACGGGCACGATGTTCTAATTGGTAATGTTACACCTCTTTAATGCCAAAAATATACCATGAAGCATCACTTTAGGACCATTAAAATATCACCAGATGACCTGTTAACAATTAGAGAAGTCCACAGAACCTGAAATGACCCATAGCTGATCATCTATTAATGACATTAGGCTTTTTTTCATTGCCTCTAGATTTGCGCAAAACCAAATATCGAAAGAGAAATTCTGTAATGGAAACAACACTAATTCAAAAAAAAAAAAAAAAATCCCAAATGTCGAATAAACTTTTTTACGCTTCCAGGAGGTAGTTTTTCAGGCGATTCAATAATCCAATTCATAGCAAAAGTGGAATGGAAACACTTTTTTTTTGCGAATTTCCATGTCTCTGGCAGTGCTGGATGTGACATAGCCGGTCAATTTAACGTCATAAAAAGCTAGTTTCCAGCTGTTTTTGGCCTCATTAATACGACGTAGTTGTGCTGAAACACTACTTCATCATTATGCATTACATAAGAGCTTTGTCTTTGAATGATCATCTGCTGCCTTCATCATCTGACTATTTCCTCCTCAGCGGTAGCAGCAATCGCAATAATCTGTCTAAGACTAAATAAGTTTCTGTCCATCTTCTTCAACGTAGAAATCTTATTTTTTGTTGTTTTGAAGAGAAATCTCGCAGGACGAGATACGTAGAGAGTTACGAGAATTAGACTTACTCAAAAAAGGCTGTTCAGTGGAAACACCGACCTGCTGCAGCGGCACCTTTATCACAAATTCAGAGTTTTGTTGTTTTTTTTTTTCCCCAAATGTATAATGGAAATGCGGCTATCAACACTTAACACTTCTATGAAGACAATAAGTTTGTGTCATATTATTTGATCACTGTTTTTATCTTGTGCTTTCTCTTTTGCAGTTGCTGCTAATCTTCAAAAGATTGTAGATGATCCAATTACTTACAAAATTTTGACCTTTAAGCTGGTGAGTTGATGACATTGGCGTTGTGTTTTGTTATGACTGAAAATTCCCAGCCATGAACAGCTTCCACTAATGAATCGCTTGAAAAAAAAAAAAAGTTTGTATTTTTGGAAGAAATGTTGCTGAGTGGTGTGAATTTAGAAGCTCCTGCGGTAAAACTCACAACACAACCTTATTTAATGTTATTTTGTTTGGACGATTTAGGTAAAAATCCTCTAAACTAATGAGCAGAGCTCATCAATAGTTACGCCGCTTAAATTTCACTTTCAGCATAATACCAGATAATGAAAGAAAAGGTTTACACTTCTTGCACTGGTGGATACATTTTCTAAATAACCAAATGACAAATATCATTATTACAATTCAAGCACCCCCCAAAAAATGATCCCTAATTATGCTGATGAAATGTCTATATAATTAAAGCAAATGTTCAAATATGAATATAAAAAGCTATTTTTTTTTCTTGTAACTAGTTTTTCTCCTGTCATAAATGGTAGTTAAAGCTTTGACATAAATTATTATAATATGTCTTGTCGTTGCTGAACCAGGTCAAGTCATTTAATCCAATTCAGTATTGATTTTTGTGATAAATTGTTGTGCTTGAGTCATAAATCTATTCAGTAAACTCATGAGCTACACAGATCTATATCAGGATGTCATATTTTGGGAAGTCTCTGAAGGATGTTTCCTTCGTTGCTTGTGGAGAGAAGCATCAGGACCTCCAGCTAAATGTAAAATACTGTAGATCATACACAATTTTCAAACATGAGAAATGGTTTATTTTACTCTTATTTTTTTAATGGACAATTCTGGTTAATACATGTGTTTGTGTTTTATGTTTTACTGTAAGGTTTTAGTTTAGGTCCCTTAATCAGAGGTTGAAAACATGAGTAGGATTCGAAAGATTAATCCCCCTTTTTTTTGGTAATAAACAAATTAAAAGTTAGTTGACAGAACTTTCCAGTCTTAATTTGTACAAAATTGTTCTGTAAAACAGAGCAGAGTAGACAGAACCTAAACCCTGACGCAGAGAGGCAAAAGACAATAATCTCTGCCCTTGAATTTGTTTTTATTTTTGCTAAGCTTGAGATGTGGTCTGTTGTGCGCCACGTGACGTACACGACTGGGATATCAAAAAGTGGAGAGGTGGTTGAGGAAGATATAAAGCAGGGATGTAAGGAGCCATAAGAGCGCTGAGTAACAAGTCATGATTAGACATACAGAGAGAAAATAATGAAAGAAATATCAAGGTTCCTGGATCTGACAGAAACACAGCATGCAAATTATTTTCATTGAAGTCTGAGTAGACGTAGATGAACATTTGTGTTTCTGGTCATTTTACAATGTGACCTTTTTCTTCCACGTTCACGCGTCATGAGCAGCTGCAAGGGCGCCGTCGGCTGAATCTCTGGAGAGTTTTACTGAAGGTTGAGTTGGATATATGGGCTTGCTTTCATTTGTTAAATCTGCATCACTGCAGCGAGTGTAAAATCCAAACCGTGGCTTTGTGAGCCAAGACTTTCGAGGACAATGTGGCAAAAACCCAGACTCAGGATAACAATCCTCACAAAAGAAACACTTCATAACACTTTATGTATACAATTTATAGAGTAGGTGGCACCTCTGTCAGCTTTATAGCTGAAGTGGACAAGAGATCACTATAGACTCCGAGCTCACAAAAACTGACCTCTCGATAGCACCGCCTCCGTTTTGATTAGACAATTGCAGAGCTGTCAGAGCCCCGGCGAGTGTCCGAGTGTCTTCCCCAGATAAGGTGTGAATTGATGGAAGCCAAGAGATGGTGACACATTCATACTCCAACTTTTCTGGAGGAGAGCTGAAAGAAAACCTCATTCTCACTAAACACTAAGACCAATCTAAATGCAAATGCAGATGAGATGTGTTGCTGGAAGTTAAAAATAGCAGCTTGTAAGATGCAGCTCTTTAGTTAATGTTAATAATCTCATTTCATAATTGCTGATGTGTGAGAATTTCATTTTATTTAGTGACAAAATTTTGACACCCACTTTCAGTTTTAAGGTTTTACATATCAAGACATTTTTTTCAAAATACACTAGGCTCTTATCAGTTCTGAGAAATGAGGTATTCTTCATAATTCAGTAGCACAAAGAAACATATTTAAGGTGCAGTAATATTAGAAATTGATCTTGCATCATTATAAGTCTGTCACATTGTTTTATAGTAATTTGGAGTAGATTTACTTCATAATATTACTTCAGTTTGTTAATGTCATTAATTTGTGCACAGCTCTCTGAGCTTTAGACTTTGATTCGACATGACAACACCTTGCTTATGTTGTCTTTCTGTCATTTTGTTGTAGATTTCATGACCAAGTTTCAGCCAAGTTTTAGTTGTCGGGCAGATGGCCTCACATTTGACTTTAAAGCACTTTGGCATTCGCGGGATTTCATAATAAACTTAAATGACTGCAGTCTGCCCAGGTTCTGTAGCTACAAAACTATCTCAAACATCACTCCTCCTACAAGCCTTTGCTCATTTGTTGCATTTATTTAATGTTTTGCTAAATATGTGACTTTGTGTTATGCAACTTTTCCTGGACTCCTGAGGATTTTGTTGAGGGGAGAGAGTGCTGTCTTAAATTGGCGTTATTATAACTCATGTTTCTAATGTTTATTTCGACACAAAGCTCTCTAAACACGTGTAAAGTCATGTTGTCAAGTTCTTTCTCTGAATGAGCAATTCTTGCTGTCTCTGTTTAAAATTGTAGTCATAAACTTTAACAATTGATATATTGAGGTTTATGGCAAGTAAGTAAACTTTATTGTCAAAACTGCCATATGCACAAGACATGCAGGAGTTGAAATTGTGTTTCTCTCATATCCCTGGTGCAAGAAAAAAAAGAAGTACACATAAAAATTTAAGAGTAAAAATTAAAAATACAACTACTCTAAAAGTATATCTACAGTGACATCTGGCAATAGGGATTGTACCAGGGTGAAAGTGTAAAAACTGCAGTCTGCAGTAAGGCTTTTAAAAAAAATAAATGAGAGTGTAACAAGTTTATAGAAAGTTTTTGTTTTTAAGTAAACTAAGGTAAGGTGCCATATTGTGCAGTGGGAGAGGGTGGGAGGGGGTTCAGCATCCTGACAGCCTGATGGATAAACCTTCTCTCAGTCTGCTGGTTCTCGCCCGGAGACTCCTCATTCTCCTCCCCGAGGGCCAGAACCAGCACAGCACGAGATATAGAACAGAACCTGTTTAACCTCACCCAGGTTCTACAAAGCTCTTTAAATTGTGATTCTTGCGTATTTACCCGCTCACACTTCACTTCCTTTACGTCGTGGTTCTATACCCAGCAGAACTTTGACCTTTACACTCATACGCTAATGAGCATATTTGGAGGTAATTAAGGGTTCAGCGTCCCGCACAAGGACACTTTGATATTGGACAATGTATCAGTCCTCCAAGCTTCCACTCAGAGGACAACAGACTCTGTACCTGCTGATCCATGGCCGCCCCAAGATGCAGCTCTTTTTTTTTTTCTTTCTCAGCATTGCACAAACTGAACTTTGGGTGAACTTGCCGGGATACCCAGTACTGTGAAGATTGAAAATAATCTTTCTCACTCTAACATGATGGACTCCAAATTGTTTGGGAATGAGTTTATGATCCTTCCCAGACTGATGGGCAGCAACAATTGCTGCTCTAACTTTACTGCTGATTACTTCACTCATCGACAGGCCATAA
Organism: Zenarchopterus dispar; assembly: GCA_028564865.1. NCBI lineage: Eukaryota > Metazoa > Chordata > Actinopteri > Beloniformes > Zenarchopteridae > Zenarchopterus > Zenarchopterus dispar. The sequence goes on along the minus strand of JAOWBL010000014.1, from coordinate 10,257,229 downwards.
AACTGCCAGAATTTCTCCTTTTTAATCAATTACATTCTGTTGGAAGCACATGGCTGCTACATTTCTTCTTAGATCTTCTGCAGGGAGTGAAGGCGCTATTTTTTCCCCACACAGCGCCTTTTCATGTTGGCCTAGTTATTATTAAATGAATAACGACATGGTATACTCTGTCATGTGTTGTTGTATATCTGATGTTGTATTTATCTCATTTTAGGATCTGGAAAGGGCGAGACCATTTTTTAAAATTATGTACTTATATATAAATTATTCGGACAGAAAGAAGATTTGTTTTCTTTTTCAGATGCCTACAGTTAGTCATTACCAGAAATAAATATGAAAATGCCTTAAAGTGAATGGTTCAAATCTTCAGATAAATGATCATTTATGAATTTCCTCCTCCTTTCTAAATTTAGAAAATTCATTTTGTGAGACCTTTCTTTCAGTTTTAAGGTATTTGCATCTCGCTGGTTTGGCAGACAGAGCTGATTAAAGCTCTTTTTGTTCTCCTGTTCACGCAGGCTTCCAGCTGTGATGACACGGAAATCCCAGACGAGGTGAAGTTGATTGGCTTTGCACAGCTGAGCGTTAGCTGATGCTCTCTTCATGCCTGAAGCAGGTGAGACAGGGGAGACAGTTCAGGGCAGACAGACTGAGGAACACACCACCACCACTTCCTGCAATATCCTTCCTTGCATCCTCCCTGAGAACTCACTCCTCTTCCTCCCTACCTCACTCCTCCGTACCCTCCCTGAGGCCACGCTCCGCCACCGCTCCGCCTACACCTCCTTAGCGTCTACTTCTCCGGTCACTGCCCCCTCCCCCAACCTTGAACCTTAACATTCCACCTCCCAGCGCACAGTCCGGGATCAGGATACAGCCCACAAAACCAAAACATGTACTCAGGTGGTAAAGGAAGGTTTGAGTGTTTCATTTATTTATTTATTACACTCATTTTTGTTTGACATCGCATTATTGCTCTGTTGAGCAAAACTCTCATTATTTATTGTAATGAGAAGGTTTTATTTAATTTTTTTTTCTTCTCACGCTGTTTTGTTACCACTGTGAAAACAAATGTGTTTTGACTCACGTCTCACACCCACTCATTTGTGAAGTTTTCTTGAGGTATGTGTCAGAATGTAGGATTTAGTTCAGTTATTCATAAGGGAGAAGCACATTTACATAATATTATGAATGTCTAAACAGAGAATGAATTGTTTTATGTGTCAAGACCCGTTTCACATTAACAAGAATGGAGCCATTTGCTCGAGTGTGCGGGAAGAAATGAGACCTGGATGCTACTGTGTATAATTTGCTGCTCTCGACAGTGTTAATGCTTCAGAAATGCTAGAGGTGCCTTTTTTTCATTTTTCTGTGCCTAAGAAAGCGAGTTAGACCACACAGAGAGAAAAACCTGCTGGTCACCATTTCACAAATATATTCCTCCAGCAATGACACAATTCGCGTGAACTATCTCAATTCAACGAGACGAGCTAAACATGCACTTTTGGGCCGACAAGCAGGTGCTCAGGCCCCAAGAAACAAGTTCTTTTGTGTGCTTTTTTTGTTATCAGACAAATGAAGGATAACTGCAGTTGCTTAATCTTCTCTGGTTGATATGTGTTTAGATGTCAGGTTAATTCATAAAATCACAACCGTTGAGCTTTTGTTGAAGTGTTGTAGCTACTGAGCTGTACTGTATGACAACACATCTGAAGACGGAGCCGAACGGCAGTTACTGAGAGTCTGATGAGCCATTTTTTTCATCGAAACAAACCCAGGAGCTCTAAATTATTTTTAAGTCTAGAGGTGGTGAATATTAACTTCTTTAAAAAAAAAGAGAGAAAAAAATCATTATTTTATGAGGTTATTTATTGTGTTTTCTATGTACAGTATGTGTATCGTTTCAGCATATTATCCCCGTTATCTCTGTAATCAGCTAATGTCAAATTTCTGATGAGGAACAACAAATAAAGGTATTATTTAAAAAAAGAGTGTAAACTGTTTCCTGTCATGATTAATATAATATTGCCAGTGTCATAGTATGTTTGTTTATAACTACTTGTCCCACTCATAAACTGATAATTAAGGATTATGAAAACTATTTTTCACTTCCTCCATTTCAGGGTACATATTTAGAGCTGTTTTGTTTTGGAAAGCCTTCAGCAAAGTCATTAAAGGACCCATTTTATAGTAATTTACAGGTTCGTAAATATAATTATTTTGGGTGCTGCTATAATTTACTAAAGTAGTAAAAACCCACTATGTTTCTCATGCCGTGCACCGCTGCATCATTCTGTTGAGTTTAAGCTCCTGTCTCTATAAATAGCTCAGTGTAAAAACAAGGCGGCATTAGTTATGGCAACCCTACAGGCTACTTTCAAAATAACCTCTATTACCACGGTAGTATGCACCGATTCTGTCAATGTGCAGCATAAGGTTTGCAAATAAATCAACAGAACAAACTCGTATCAGAGTTCGAGTGAAGCAGTGCAGCAAAGAAGAAACATTTGAGTTTTTGTTCAAGTGGGTCTTCCTACAGAAGCCCACAGACCTCTAATACAGGCCATGTCTTAGATTTATTATCCTGCTTTAGCTCATTTTCATAATTAGGCGTGTAGTGCAAACCTACCTTGTTTACAGTTGAATCCCAGATCTAAATCTGCGTTTCAAAAGGTAGCAAAGACGCTACTACACCATTCATCTGTGAGAGGAGCATGAGGAGAGTGAGACATCAGTGGTTGAAGGGAAAACTCAAATGTATTTGGAAGTCCAAAATAAATGAGTGCAGCCACAGAGGCTTGCATGAAACACACAAATTATTTCAAATAAACCTGCTCCAGAGTGCTTTGAAAATTTCCACAAACCTCCAAAGGCACTGTACAAGTCAGATACCTTCAGCAAAGCAATGTGAGAAAACAGTCATTTCATTTTAATTACTCAAGTGCTGTTGTTTTTTTAATATAAAAAACATATAATATATAACAACAACCCCATTACGGGATAGATGCCTTCACAGTAAATGTCACATTATAATACTACAAAACCTCAGGAAAAAAAAAAAAAAAAAAAAAGAAAATTTGGCCAACAAAGCCACATTTCCTTTTTTCCGTGACGTTGTTCGCAGTGCTTCCGCATCCACTGATGATGCCAGTTACATACGGTGACACGTCCAGTCCATAAATGAGCTCAGGAACGATTAAACTGAGACTTCCACAGCGTGATACGGTATTCCTCCTGGTGCGTGGAGGAGCCGATGAGCTGAAACAGCTGCTGATGTACAGCACAAATAACCAGGGAGCAGCAGCTGCAGTAATAAGAAGCTGGTAGCTGAGACGTGTAATTAGGCCTGGCTCGGAAATGTCAAAGAGGGAAAACAAGAAAGTGCAGCTGGAAAACAAAATATACAGCACATGGAAAAATTCAAAAAGAAAAGGCAATGCAATGATGAGAACATGTAAAAAAAAATTAACTAAAACAAGGAAATTGAGAATTATTTTGAGTTGTACCATCATTTCAGCTTACTTGGTGTTGGATAATGATAATACACTGCAGCTTATTTTTTCAGTTTCATTAAACGCATCGACAGAGGAGAGAACAGCATAAGAAATGATATTAGCCACCTGGCTATCAGAGTTACTTTTGCATTCTCATTTTTCAGAAGCTCCTCTAAACTAGACTGATATACAGGAAGTTATACAGTATTGTAATATTTGATTTATTTCTTAACATTCCTATGGTTTGGCTTCATCTCCTGCAGGGGGGGTCAGGGTGCAGGGTCAGCAGCCGGGGAGCTGGTAGAGATTATTGCTCAAGGGCACTTAAAACAGGCAAAAAGGTTGTCGGCGTGAGGGCTTGAACCAAGGCCGTCTGAATTACATGCTGTCTCCACCAGTCAGGCTGCAACTACGAATCTTACCGACTTCATTCTAATGAGGAACTGCCAGCAAAGTTGTTGGACTTTGAACTTAAAAAGAAAAAAAAAAGTCAACTCTGAAGTATGCATGAGAAAAGACACTTTACAAGGCTCCCACATTAATTAGCAACCATGAAATGTAATCAGCAGAAGCAGACAGGTATGGATGTTAACGAAGACATCTGTCATGGTACAGACACTCGCAGCAGTCGTCAGAGTTTTTACTTTCTCATTCTGACATTATCTGAAAGGGAGGGGGGTAAAAAAAAAACAAAAGATGAAAGTTTTTCTTAATGAATCTTCATGTCCTCTAACATCTGAGGTGCTTCTTGCTTGACATGTCATTCCAAATGCGGTGCATCTCCTCCGGGGGGATCTGGTGGACGGTGATAACTCGCCTGTACCTGCAGAGACTATAGGCCATTTTCCAGTGATTGAAACCACTGTTCTGGTAAGGGTGTATGCCCAGCTTTCGCAAACACAGTCCCACATACACGTCCTCCAGGTGCAACAGTCTTGTGTGTAATGAAGTCTTGTAGATGAGTTCAGCTACATCTGCTGAGAACACGTAGCCAGTGCCTGAGCAGAAAGGAGGGTATCTACTTTCGGGGTACAAGTCTCTGGGCATGTACCACTTGCTGCGCATGTCCCTGATGGGACCGCCGTTGATTACGTAGCCAGTAAAATATCTCCTTCTTGGCTTCGTGGTGGGTTTCAGGAGCTTGTAGATCAGATTGTCCATGTTGACGAAGATGTCGCTGTCTGTCTTCATCACATACTGCGCCTTGGGGCAGAAGGTCGCCACCCAGCGCATGCCCATCATGGTCTTGAGGGTGAGGTTGTGGTAGGAGTCGATGAAGTTCTCCACTACAATGTCATGGAAGATCTGACTCTCCTGCTCCACCATCTGGTTCAGCACGGCGTCCGTGTTTTTGCCCAGCAGGAAGATGGTGAGGATGCGGATGTCGGTGAAGGTGCTCTCATCCCCCCAGGTCTCCCGGATGGCCTGCCGCGCATCAAACTCCTTGTGCGTGGTGCTGATGAGGATAACCAGGAAGGGGGTGATGCTTTCGCACTTCTTCGGCTCATTGATTACGAATTCAAAGGCATGTGGGTTGAGGGGGCGGGTGCGGATGTTGGTGAAGGTGATGTTCTTCTGAGGTTTCACAGTTTTCCGTATAGGCACAGACATGTGGCCGACATACGTGGATGTCGGGCGAGAAATACTCAAGTACCACAGAGCGCTCGCCCAGCACACCACTGTCAATAAGTATAAGCATGATACTTTTGAGGGCATTATGCTGCTCTTAGGTGTATTTTGATGAGCTGGATCTTATAAGGCTTTCTTTCCATTAGTGATGTTCCACCCAGTGAGGCAGCATTAAGCTGCTCAAGTATGCAGTCTGACATTAATTGTCAATAATAGATTACTTTGGAGAGAAGGGATGTGTTTTAATGCAAAGGACTTTAAAGCAGAGTGGATGTCCAGTTTCTCCTGGTGATACCGCCTCTCCTCCTCCATTTACATCTGGAAATGAGAGTGCAGAAGAGAGACAGTACATCAGTATAAAAATTATATATGGTCCTAAAATATATACATTTGAATAAATCATTAACTTTTTTTTTAATACAATAAGCTTAGCAGATGGAATCCAAATGTGAATAAAAAATCTCAGCGTGGACTTTGCTTTCAGCAGCGGGACTAAACTTTCAGGCTGTTCTGCTATGACGTAATGGGAAATTTGCATTACAAAATTGGCCCAAGTACTGTATTGTCATAAAATGTGTCGAGCATTTCAATTTTCATTTTGCTCCTTTGTAAAACAGTTTAGAAAACCAAGATGTGACCTGTTCTATGTAGTACCAGTACTAAGGTAGGTAGCACATAATTAGCAGTTGTCTCCAGCCACTTTTTAAAAAAATTTCTAAAGAAATATTCAGATGTTTTAGTTTATTAAAAACAAACAAACAAACAAAAAGTAAAATATTGCATTGAAAAAAAAATCCTCCAACTTAAAATATTAACATGTGTTCATAGCGCTGGGGGTGATGAGCCACTGCTGAGTCAGCTTCGGTTCTGCAGTCTGTAGCCAAACTGTGGCCTGACGTGGCGATAGCCAGCTCTTATCCTGGTTTTCTGCAAAGACTGAATCTGCTCAGGGAAACCTTTTGTTCCTCTGACATTGCACAAATAATTTCCAAAATTGACCCCTTTGTACTGACGTAGCCAAAGTTGAAAGGGCCTCACAGGGGGATCTCAATAACCACCTGTAACACAACTTTTACCATAGTCTAAAAGAGGATTTTCAGCATTTAATCCATCATCTGTGCCTCCCAAGAATAAATACATGCCTTTTTGAACCCACACTTTACCTTACAAGCTCTGCTGTTCTGTTAGCGGACTTGGCGACCTTCTGCAGGACTGTGAAATATGGTGTTACAAAAGGAAAAGCCAGCTGATAAGGCTCTGCCCTTTGACATTTTCCCCCCCTTTATTGTTCAAAGCTTCAGGACTGCCTAAAGTCTGTTTCTAATATGCTGTCTGACATTTGGTTGTGCTCTTGTGCACTTCTGTTGCATCTCACGGGTCTTGGAGGGACAGCTGAATGTAACGTTTCACAGTAATTTAAACATACACGCAGACATCAGTGCTGGGAAATATGAAAGTCAGGTAGTGTGGAGATGCCCGATCAGGAACCGGCAAAGCTGCACATGTCACTGATGTGGACTTCACGAGGGAGAACAAAAGCAAAGGGCTCACGTCACGTGCTTGCACGCGTTTTCACATACGTTGGCGAGCTGACGCTGAATCTCACACTGTCTCTTTGAGCTCTCACTCGCCAGACTGAAGCGAAAATATTTATGAGACACAAGTGAGGCGATGTTTATGTGACGGCTCATTTGGCTGCCAGTCTGCAGCGCGTAATCTCCAGTGGCATTTCTACGCCGGTCTGGGTCTCGTACATGCCCACACGCCACTACATCAAAGACTCCTAAATTTGTCTCCGACTCTGGTTCGTGCAAAAGAAAGTGCAAAGTTATGCTTGTGAATGTCAATAATTAATTAGCCTGAATCGAAACTGAGGCTGTGGTATCTGTGAGCAAAACTAAAGTAAAAGGGATTTCGTTAAATCTTGTCCCAGCACTGAACATTAAAGACAGATTGACAAACTATGACTGAAAACATATCTACCTGTTACACTGGAAGGTTATTTTTTGTTGTGACATATAATAATCAAGTCTATCCTGAGTGATGGTAAAGAGTGAGATAGTAAAATGAATCGACCTCCCACTGAATCAAGCTGTAACCTTTCTAAAACAAAAAACTGGCAGATTGTAAGAAAATGCTGGACAAAGAAGAGACTTAGAGATGCTGAGCCTGATTATGTTTGCACTGGATTGTGAACAAAAGTCTAGTCTCAAAAATCCCGTCGAAACCAAAGACAATAGCGTGCTTTCTACTCTGCTGCGACTTCTTTGAGCAGCAGTTTCTCAATCAATGTTTGACGTCAGGTAAGAAAAGTGGTTATTCAGCTCCACACAAAAGATGGCAATCACTTTGGATTTTAAATTGAATCAAAATGATATGTAGGATTGTTTCAAATGCTTGCAGAGAAGCAAGAAGAAGAAAAAAAATTTGTTGTGAAAAGTAAAGCCTAAGCCACTAAAATTAAATATTGCTGTAGCACAGAGCCATTTCCTTTATTGTTTACAAGGACAATTTATCTAAAAAACATTGTCTTCTTAAAAACTAAGACAGATTCCAGTTGTGCTCTACCTTTGAAAATGAAAAATCCTCATCCTTTCATATATACATACAAACATGTATATACAGTATACACACACACACAGACACACATATATACATATTTATATATATATGTATGTGTATATATATATACATATATAAATATGTATATATACACACACACACACACACACACACACACACATACACACACATTAAAATGCTGCAGTTCAAATGAACAGTTTTTTAGTTTTGTCCATGACAAGTAGTTCAACATTAGGAACCAGTTTTAAATCACACATCAGTACCAGCTACGTGAAGATCTGTTCTTGATGAACAATGAAAAAATATTTTCTTTGAAAAGTATAAAGCCCCCCCCACCACCACCCCATTTCACTCATGATGTATTTCAAAAAAGAGAAACTGTAAGGTTGCAGCCTCACTGGGATTTCATACGACTGCCTTTGATCTTTTACTGCTTTAAGGCACAAAACCAATGTATTTTAAAAAGTTGCATCACAGCAGGAGATTAAAAAAAGAACAGACCTTTAAATACCATTAAATGAAAACTGGCTAGCAGTCACACTCATTTGTATCAAATGAGATACTTCATAAGCTATAGGCTCGTCTTCACTACGAACCTGACCGGCTGCTTCTGTCGCCTCTCTCTTCATTCATGTTTTTATAATCAATAATGTTCCCAGAGCTGCAGGACTGTGAGCAGTTTGGTTTGAGCAGCCGGTCAGCAAGTCCTGACTCATATGGAACTGCACATATCAAAATATATCTGTCTCTCTTGCCCACTTCTGTCCCAAATCTAGAGAGGTTGAAACAGAATCTCTGTTGTCTCTGTTCACGATAACCAGTGGAAGTGCCTGTAGGAGTCAGCAGCCCTGACTGCCTGACCCACTCCCACAGTGCACACCCCGTGGGTTGGCAGCTCTTCCTGTAGGAGCTGCATGTGTTTCCAAAAACTGTTGCTCCTTATGGAACTCTTACACACACTACTGCAGCAACGGTTATCAGTGTATTATTCCTAAACTGATTTTGAACTATTATCACTTATGATTTGCCTCTTTCATGGAGTTTTATACATTTTAAAACACATAACTCCATCAGTGTTACTAATCTGTGAACACATTTCTTCCTTGGCACGAGCACACTTCCTTGATTCGATGGTCCTTACCATTTTGTGTCATCTCTTTTTCTGAAATTGTTGCACTCCCATATCAGTTCTCTGATGCATTTGTGTGAGATAACAACCGGCCTTCAGAAAGGAGTACAACTCGGAAAAATAAAAAGTTGCAGTCTCTCAGCTGACCACTGGGGGCTGGCAAAAAAGGTGAGCCAATATCCACTGACCTCCATGTTAAAATGTTCAACTTCACAGCAGAAATAAACATATTTACAGTTTTAAAAAATAGTTTTGGTCCCCATAACTTGATTTAACAAGTTATGGATTAAATTAAATGCATTTTGTTAAGCTGTTCATTTTACTAAAAGGCCGCCATGTCTGGATGTTGGTTGGCCTGGAAGGTTCTGAGGACGATGGTTAGTTAAGCAACAGGCAGATTGTGTTAGCTAGATGCAGCAGAAACTTCTGATGTTACCATTAAAGTTAAAATTGAAACGGGAGACCCAGAGCTCCAAAGAAGCTCTAAAGCTCCTGTTGGCTGAAGAAGCTGGGAGCCATGCCGGATCATTTTGGTACCCTTCTAAGCAAAGGCCCGCTGGAACCCTTGTGGAATCGTCATGTGACTCCCGACCCTACGCTTGTAGGCTTACCAGGTTTAGAGTTATATTAATTACCATCATAGGTTGGCATAAGCTAAACCAGCCAAACTAAAGTAGCCAACATGTGGTAACTAAAATACAGTGGATGCATTTCAGCTGGTTTCCCGGCCTGCTTGTTCCTGGTTGTTCCACCATCCACGCAACAATATGGCACTGCTAGGTTTGAGGGGGGGAAAAGCCCTCTTCAGAGAACCTATCATCACAGGGGTTCTCCAGTTCTTCTTATCCAGTCTATGGTCATGAACTGTCTTTGTTATGATTTCGGTCACCCTAACCCTTTTCCTTCCACAGCCAGCAGGTGGCGAGAAGAGCCTGGATGCCGTTCCACCTGCAAGCAGTTGGGCACTGATCAGCCTGCTATTTAACCCACCTGCAACTGCCCACTGGTGTGGGATTATTATTCTTCTGCCACTGAGATGCGTGCTCTATGCTTCATAGAAACTAACAACATCAAGTGTTATTTATCCTAGTGCCTACGAGCCTAGTTAGTTATCTTATTTAGTTAGATGCTCTGTGCCTTTTTTCCTTCTGCCCATTGTGATGGGGATTTTTTTTTTAACTGTTATGCATACTGTCCGTTTTATTATTGAAGAACCTCTGGCTGCTGATGGACATTGCCAAATAAAGACCTTTTGTTGTTACCCTCTGCGTTTGGGTCCTGGACTAACAGCACCACAACAGTTTTAATCATATGACGTGGACTAGTGAGTTTTGAGTCATGTCCACTTTCATGCTTTGAACCTATAAATGCAGACAATGTTAACGCTAAGTTAGTGGGTCCTGGCTTCTATGTTTACACATGAGAAACCAGTTTTTTGTATCGGTGGATCTGCATCTGCTAAGCTCTGCTGTCGTCATAAAATATGCATTCTGGCTCCGCTATCTTTGTCCTTTTGAAAATAGACGATGTGGACATGGAAAAGATGAATAAGAAGGACCGGCTTATGCACACATGGCATTGAGTTATTGATCATTAAGTAGCCTCATTCTTTCTTTTTTTATCCATAGGACTGACCCCCTCCTGACAACATGCATCGTTATGCTGCTTCCTTTAAGGTTACGTCCATCTTTCATATGCAGTAAATGGCTTTTACCACGGGTGTCCAGGCACCAGCTACAGACATACAGTCTCTTTTTGTTTAAAGAGACAGAGATTAACAAAGCCCTTTGTTTCAGCTGTTTGAACATGTGTTTATATGACTGTGGAAATGTTAGGCACCAGAACCTTGCATAATACAGGATGTCACAATCAGTATCAATCAAAAAAAAAAAAAAACTCTTCCTCTCTATGACCAGATTGGGAGGGAATAGGTACCCACAGTGGATTATGAGCACCGGACCCTGTGGACATGAAACTCGATAGAGAAGCACGACAGGGAGGGGAATGAAAGAGGGGCATAATTAGCCCACACTACCAATAGGGAGCCAATTTATCATGATTTATTATATGGCAAGAGGTAAACTTGTCAGGGGAGCAGGGCAAAAAAGACAGCCATTCATCAACACAAGACACGTCTTTCTTGGAGCTTCTGAGTTGACTGTTTGGCAAACTGGTTTTGAAAAAGGGCTATTACGCGCTCCTCTGCACACAGTAAAAAAAATGTTTTGATTCATGGCCTCATGACCATTTGTAGACAGGTTTCTAAAGTGCTTTTCCTATAACATAGTCTCGAAGCAAATAGATTGCCAGATTGAATTATACAAAGTTGAAGTGTTGAGAAGGGTCTGTGCTAAAAAAAAAAGAAAAGAAAAGTTAAATGTGTTACCTTGGCTTTCATTTGACACATCACTCCTTGACTACTGCTGGTAATGCTTTTAATGACACATCACACTAATGGCAGAAATCAAGAAAAAATATTATCTTACAAGTTTTGCGTTTTAATAATGTCACCCTGTACAAAGACGGTCGTATATCTGAGTCTTTTTTTACTGATTAACAGTGAATCAGTGAAAACGGCACTTCTGAGCTCACACATAAGATTGCGTCAACTTGGGAAATAAAAGAAGAGTGACCCTGCACTTATTTTCTTTCACCCTCAACAGATATTCTTTTTGGTGTTTTTATAAGATTTTTCTTTAATTCTGTTACACAGCATAAATCATAATGTACTAAGGATGAAAAGACAACTTTTCAGTTACAGAAGCAGTTCCTCTAAAAAGATTTTTTTCCCTATCATTTAGTGCTCTACTGAAGGAAAAAAACGTGTTTCCGAAGCTTCTGCTTTTTTCTCAGACTCCACCTGAACAATGAACCATCAGTTTATAAAAGACGGATGACCATGATCGATATGATAGATATTAAAGAGTTTTCATTTCAAAGTTTTGGACTGGGTGAGCAGGGGGACGATGTCTTGCTAACGGACTTGTTTTGGTGGTGAACTTGAGGACGATTTGAAGCTCTCCTGACTGATTACAGGCACCTGGGTGGTTTGGTTGTTTAATTGACTGTTCACAGAACATGGCTTCCTCTGCTCTTTGATACGATGCCACTAAGAGAAAACAAACCACTGCTCTTGGTCAGATAGAACATGTCAATATAACAATCATTTCATCAGGAGTACTACTTTGGTTTTGATCGGTCTTCTCTTTTTTTCCCCTAAATAACATCATATAAGCAAATGTGACTAATGACAGTGAAAGTATAAAATAATGTTTAAAACGATGATGATGATAAGAACATACACTGTGGCACCATGCCTGATAACACTGATTAAAGGCATGGAAAGTGATTCTTCACAATTTTTAATGTGGAAGTCAGATTTCCTGTGAATCATCCAGAAATGGCTTACCTGACATTTAAAGGTAGGTCAAATGATTCGTTTCAGGCATATTTTTAAATTTTAAACTTCTTTTAAAAAATATTTAATAATCATTTTACATATGAGAAGAAAAAAGCTACAAATTTAGTTGTTTACAATACTTCATTTTGCTGGAATTTTATTAGGATTAACAATGTTTTAATTTTTTTTTCTTAAAAAAAAAACCTTTGACTAAATATTTTTAAAGCTGCATAGCAAAAATACACCATTCACTGGCTGAAAATTGTACAATGAAATTGTGATTTTCAACACAAATAAAACTTTAGATTTCTGTTTTACATTTTGAACACTTCTGAACATAAAATTTTTGAAAGTCCATTTTATAATATTTGTTTTCTTGGAGAAAATGAATGGCGATGTAAGGTGTTCCCTTTTCACCTGTAAGTCTCTTTCTATAATTTAATTACTGAGTGTGAGAAACCTCTCTATATATTCCATATACGTATATTTAAGTATACATTCTTTATAGGTTCACTCATTAAAGTTTATTATAAGATGTCTGGAAAAAGAATGGACTCCAAATACTCAAAAATATTGCAAATTTGATCACATATATAGCAGAAGAAAAAAATACAATAAAAAACAAAGTCATCATCACTAGAGATGGAAAAGTTGTGATTTAAACAAATGTTGACCACTGATTAAATCAGAATCAGAATCAGAATCAGAATCACTTTATTGCCATTGCCAGTAAACAGGTTTACAGACTAGGAAATTGCTC